>JAMKCF010000016.1:11738930-12073143 GCA_023634235.1 Pisaster brevispinus
TTGGTTGACTTGATGTTATTAGATAAAGTGGGGCTCTATGCTGGGTGCACTACTCTCTACTAAACTAGTGGAGAAAACTGGTACTCGGCAAGTTGGCAAACTGACTTTCATACTTAACAAAGTTTTAGTTGATTGGTAACGACGCTAAACTAATTTTTGATATTTTTATCATCCTTTTAACAGATAGATTTGTACAGTTTTGAAGTATTACATGTATGATTGCATGCCATATCAGATATTTTAAAGTAAATATTTGTTAGGTAATAACTTGTTTCCTTATTTTTTTACTTTAACATTATGAATCTTAGGACTTATGTTTATGTAACGTTTGGTTGATGGGTGAGGTCAAAGTTTACTGTTTGTAATTATGGTTATGGGTATCTGTTAACTTGATAACATTTCGAGACAAACTTCGCTTGGAAATCAGAATTTTCACAGGACCAGAGTTGTTGTTTGCAGGACATAAAATATGTCTTTCTTTTTATATTTTGCTGAACTTTTAGGAGGGGGGTGAAGAATTGAGAAGTTTTTAGTTGTCGTACTAAATCTTTCTCACATGCTGCCCCACGCCTATGGAACAAATTGCCTGCACTAGTAAAATCATCTGTTTCTTTAACCCAATTTAAAAAAAACCTTAAAACACATCTTTTCAATCAGGTATTTGAGTAAATGGTTGGATTTGTTTTTTACCCCTCGATGTTTCTTAGATATGGCATTTGTAATTGTATTGTATTTCTATAGCACATGTTCTGGATTTCTTCTTAGCTTAGGCTTACGTTTTAATTTTGGTTATTGTACATATTTATGTACGTTGTTGTTTGTATTTAGCGCCATGAGCACTTTGATGGATTTGTGCGCTTTATAAGTTTTCATTATTATTATTATTTTCTTAATTGTTTGTATAGGAACTGGACTGCTGGACTTGTGTTAGGCTGCAGTTTTGCTGGCCCAATGCTTAAATAGTTGGCAGGCTTCTGTCGCCGACGAAAACGCTTTAACATAATTAAGCTCAAAATCCATGTGTCCGTGATTGTGCGTATTGCTTAGTGGGCAATTCTTTAAAATGTAATTACACACCAAGCAATGAACATGATTTTGTATGGATAACGCAGTACGCAGTGGGGATATGTAGAATTACATGTGCTGCTTGACGTGTGTTTTCATTTTTTGATGCGTTGCGCACTACGCACAACGGTCACATAGATTTCTGTCCTTGATGTGTGTTTTCATTTTGAGGCATTACGCACTACGGTCACATAGATTTCTGTTCTTGGACTCTCCTTAATTGTCGGTTGACCAGTGGGGTGTTTCTAGCTCTGTGGTGGCTTGAAAATGTGTCGATTTAGCTACAGAGATGCACACTGAGTTCGCTGGTTTCTGTTCTTTTTGAATTAAATATATTTTTATTTGTAGTGTTCCTCATCCATCTTGAAGTACAATACTTTTTCCTTCTTGGACAGATCCAACTCTTGTACGATTCTTGCAGCCTTGCTAAAATGGTAATCCTCGTTCGCAGGGTTTTTAAAGTGAATTTTGTGAGAACTTAAAATTAATTTGTTCTTGCATTGTTAAAGACACATGTATATTGTTTTTTCTTGACTTTTATTAAGATATTGTTGAACGTGCTTGTTTGTTAAGATCAGTAAAGGTAATCTGTGTAAATATAAAACATTATACGTAGCATTAAGGCAAGATCTAATCAATTTGATAAAAACTGAATTTAAATTTCTTCAAGACCAGCACCTTTGGAGTGTTTTACAGGGAAGTGCGCCTTACAAATGCATTATTACTATTATTATAATCACCTTAATTTACATAGTTATAATTGTTTAATTGTTCACATTAACAATTTGTAAATGGTCTATTATTTAGAAGTTAGTTAATGTCCTCTACCTGTTGCACCTCGTTGTTCCAGAAAGAGACAATCATTTTCGTGAATCAGATTGTACAAGCCAAGTGCCACCTAAAAAGACATGCTTTTGTGTCATTCAGACTAGGCTTCCAAATATTAGGTGAACACACTGAGACAGTAATGCTAACTTATGAAGCTTGGGGTCTGTATGCTTCCTGGGGAGTGGAGAAAATTTGAGGAATGGTCCAAGAATGCCCGATGAACAGGGATAATAACGTTGTCAAGCGCCTTGATCTAGCTACTACAAGTACTAGGATATCTGCACCGTATAAGAACCAAGTATTATTATGGCGTTGAATTTGTCTGCCTGGCCACAGTCTGGGCACAGCCAAAAAATCACATAATTGCCCCAGTCCCCAAAACACACCTACTTGCTAGTTCTTGGCAGGTCAACAGGTGATATAAGGTAGCCAAGCTCAAACAGATCAGGTCTGATTTAGGTTAATCCCACTTGCAGAAGAATAGTTGATGGCCCGACGTTTTCGACACCAGCAGAGTCTTTCTTGAAGGGCAAATGACAACACAACACACATAAACAGACATGTATGTCCTCTTTATGTGGTGTGTTGTCATTTAGCCATCAAGAAAGACTCTTCCGAGGTCCAAACAACCGGCCATTAACTATTGTTTGCATTTATACCGTATGTCCTTTTTGGTTGGTAAGCAGTTTGCAACGGCTTATTCGTTTTTCTCGTTGATCATAACTGTTCCATTGTTCCAAACACTCTGGTACTCACGACGGGAAGTTCTTTTTAGTCTGGTGAAGGGTTTTCAGCTGTTCAGACTACGGCCGTGTCCGAAACGGCGACTTCGGCTACAGCTACAGCTAGATCAGCGCGTCTGCCAGTGTTGAAGAATAGGCAGACGCGCGCGACCTAGCCGTAGCTGTAGCCGAAGTCGCCGTTTCGGACACAGTCTAACTTGTAAGAAGGATGTGTTGACAGAGAGAGAGGACAGGGTTTTGAACAAAATTAGTTTGAAACGTGATGTTTCCAGCTTGTGAAGGAAGACCAGGCCTAGAATCGCACGGAGGACATTGCCTCTGTTGCACCTGGTCTTGGCCTCGGTGCCCCCGTCAGAAGTTTCCCATAGACTTCAAGATATTCTAATGGAAGTACCATTTGCAAAATTAAACATGGGTCTTGCCCTCTCAAAGATGAAATTTCAGACTTGCGGAAGGACACAAATATAAACTTCTTTAAAAAAATATTTTTATTTCAGAAATACAGAGATCAATTATTGGATAAACCATGCAGATTGAGTAAATTATATAAGAGGTAATGTTTCAACAAATACCAATGCTGGGCCTTTTTTTGTATAAATAAATTAGTTTTAGCTTTAATTAAGTACAGTACTGAGAATAGTATAGTTTTCGAGACAAATTAAGTACTACTGTAACTTTGACAGTACTGAATAAAATATTGCAGAATTAAAGTTGTGACATTTTTGTCTTCTTTTATTGGTTAATTTATGTCGTTTATCCAGCATAGAGTTATGAACAGGGTCCACTTTCATAGAGCAGGTTAAGCACAAAAAGTAGCTAAGCACAACAAAATCATGCTTGTACCAGACTAAGGAAACCAGCCAAATTACCATTCCACATGTGACTTGATTTGTGACTGGTATCCTGCTCATTTATGCTTAGCAGCAAAATGTTAGGCAATATTTGCTGCCTAACCAGCTCTATGAAATTGGGACCAGGTTAAAGGTCTCATTTTTAGGCAAAATGAGAAAAAAGATACTATAAGAGTCAAATGTGAAAGTTTCAGCTGAATACAGTGTCTACTTTCTGAGAAAACTGCCAGAGTATTTTCATCCAAGTTTAGAGGGGGGTACCAACCGCATCTCTGGCCACAGCATTTGCGAACCTGCACCAGCCCACAGAAATCTGAGAAACATGTTTCTCAGATTCAAATTTTTTGAGTGAAAAATTATCCAAACCATATTACTTCCAAGAGAATCAATCCTTTCTCAAAATAGTTTATACTATCAACAGCTGCAGTGCTTCTCACCAAGTTGCTCATTAGACTTGGTTCCAAGTCTGTGATCATGGTTTTTAGTCTACCTGATAGCCACCAATACATTATGCCTGATGTAGCGCACTCTTGTGGATTAACCTTCGTCATCAACTTACGATCACAGCCGCTGCGAGTTGGGGCGTGTGATAGCTAATCTGTGTTGGGGGGGGGGGGGGGGGGGTCGTGGCTGATGCAGAAAAATAACTGTGATCTCCGACTGTGATCTCCAAGTCTAGTTCCTCATGGAACCTTATATATATGTAAATTATTTGGAAAGTTCTTGTCCTCATATTGGCGTTTATGGAAAGTTTCTTGATCTTCATTACTCGAAGCTCATTCTCCACTTGGATTGGATGACTCATGCAGGATGTACAGGATGTTAAAATTGAGTCGTGCCAATATCCATGTAGCTCTCAGGCTGAAGAGAACTCCCATTTCTTCGGTTCCTCATTCTTCTTATTTTCAGTTGTGGCTGAGTCTGGCAATGGAAATTTAAAAAATAAAGTCAGACAAATCCAAACTAGTTCATAATTGAAAACTGCCTTTTGTTGCAAGGTATGATGTGATGTTTTCTTAAGACTGTTGATTTGGTCATTATCTAAAAAATAAAACAGACTTTTCAAATTTTTGTTTTTTAAAACTTATATTTTTGTTTTTATGTTTGAATCTTCCGGAGAAAAAAGTTTGTGATACTTTCATTTTTGAGGAAATGTGAAATATGGCTTATTTCAAATTGTCTGTTTAGAAAAACAATTGAAGTATTATAGTAAAGTGTAAAATCATATGTTGTGGTATAAAGCTATACGAATACTTTTTTATCAAATGTTTTTTGACATTTATGTAACTTTCTCGGCTTCCACCTAAGAACTTTTTAAATGTTTGGAACTCGAGTCCAATAAAAGTGCTACCTCTTGTTCTATACAGTCAGCTTCCATTTCAAAGAGCACTGTTATAAAGAGGGTCTGTTTATAAAGAGTACATTCTCAAGTCCAGAATCTCATTTCTGCTTTGTGTTTCTTTGTTTTTCCTGTCCTTTTACAACAAAATTCCTGAGGTATTTTGGCCAGCCTCAGCGATCTTGTTATAACGAGAGTCGACTGTATACTGTAGCCTTTGGGGATATGTACCCATTTTAGTCTTAAGTCCAAGACTGAGCAAAAAGAATGTCTTTTTTAAAGCACCTTTAGCTCACGTCTGCTCACTTCCCACTGCACTGTTCGTCTCTCTACCCTCAAAAAACTTTCTTTGGGCATCTAACGCCTTGTTGTACATTGCCACGTCCATGCCATCCACACATCGTACAACTCTGGCCCTTAGGACTGGGTGGTCATCTGACGACGCAGAGTCAAGCTCCCCGATAAACTGGAAGATGGAGCCTGGTCTGGCACGAAATGGCTCGATGAAGCGGGTGTCCAGCAGGAGGCATTGATTGTGCCGATGCTCAACGCTGCATAGGGTAGCTCGTTGCGACACACAGTCGTATGTGTCTAATCTGACAAAAA
Source organism: Pisaster brevispinus (assembly GCA_023634235.1). Classification (NCBI taxonomy): domain Eukaryota; kingdom Metazoa; phylum Echinodermata; class Asteroidea; order Forcipulatida; family Asteriidae; genus Pisaster; species Pisaster brevispinus. The sequence goes on from JAMKCF010000016.1 coordinate 11,744,363, forward strand.
ACAAGTCGAGCTCAAGAGCATGATTATCGTAATATCAATCATGGATCCAATTCCAGATGACCATTTTTAAAACTGTTCATTGTTCGAAACACTGTTTATTACTTTAGTGTAGTTGCGATGATCGTAACCCTCGATCCTCCCGATGGTCGCAGGATGGAGGGTTACGATCATCGCAACTATACTTAGTGGTGAAAAGTGTTAACGAAATGCTATCTATCTGGTGCGACTTTCAGCCATTTCTTCCTTAAACCTAGCGGCCAAATATACCCGATGTTCACTGTTGTTAGGGAAATTTCAACACAGCTAGTATTTAATAAAAGGCCCATACTGGTTGCGATAATCTTAACTCTTTCTCCTGTTGCTGTCAGGAAGATTGTACTTGTACTTGTACGATTCCCAACGGATGCAGATATGTTAATAAACAACAGTGAATATTTTCCACAAAAGTTTACAACTTTTCAAAACTAAATTCTAGAGAGGGTAAGCATTCTTACACAAGTTCTTTAATCCTTTTCTCTTGGCTGTATTGTTTTGTTTACCGGCTCCTGTGTGTGACCAGTTTTCATGGTACAGTGGCTTTTTCTTTGAACTGAAAACATAAACTACATCAATACAATGTATCAACTGATGTCCAAATTACCTTATTTGATTATAATTATGCCACCAAAGCGAGGCTAGAAGACAAATAGTCTGATCCCTTTTTGTTTTAATGAGTATGCTCGTGTCGTGTATCATGGTATTGGTATGTCATGTATGTTATAATGTAGTCTGGGAACACCACCAGCATGACCAGAGACAGAGTCAACACGAAAGATTCCCCCTCCCCAACCAACAGACCACAACTTACTTAGCAATCAAACGTACGGCCTTCCCATTGAGCTGCGAAGCACTGTTTATTACTTCTTGGAGCTTCATTATCGTTCCACTCTCTGGAAGGTTCCACGCCATGTTTGTTCACCGACTGCAAATTTTGTTTGAAACTTCGAAAAAAACCTCAGGGCTATAAGGGCACTTCATCACCTGAGCCAGTAGCTGGTTTTGATTTGAGATCTGTATACTTTTCAATTGTTGTCACATGGTGGCGCTAACACACTTTTTGGACTTTCTCGCGTCCTACGCATTCTTGGAGAATGAAGCCAGGGATTGCAGCGAAAAAGGGTAACGTTTCATTTTCGTATTTTTGTTTTTGTTGCAAAAGATCTTTGCTATGGAGAGTAATATTTAACCATCCTTGGGAATGTTATTGTTTTGTTAACAAATTCATTCCAACTCCCTAAATCGTGCATCTTTTAATTGATTTTTGAAAAAGACTAGACAAGTTTCCAACCTTGCCGTCTCTCCCGTGAGCTGAGAATTATTTTGTGATCAAGTTGTGTAATAAAAAACAAACACATTTGGTTTGGTTTATGGAAATTGTTACTTTATTCTGAGCTGTGTGAGTTATTTCAATTATCGAAAATTCACTGTAAATTATTTACAAGGGCCGAGTATTTGAAATGGCCAGGATGTTGTTGTTGTTGTTGTTTTTTTTTTTTATCTTCTTCTTTTTTTTTGGGGGGGGGGGGGTGTCTTCTTTGGGAGGTACTTCCCGCACTTTGTTTGTAAATCCTGGGGTGACTCCCTCACTTAATCACATCAATAATGAATCAAACTTATTGGCCGACATGAACTCCCGTTTGGTGTCTTACCAGAGGCACTCATCTGTGAAGACGTAAACGTTAGGAAAACGTCCACACGTTATTTGTTGGCACCATAAGTACAACGAGGTAAGGCTTGGTACTGTCCTCATCGTCTAACTTCAATTAGGTTATCTTTGCGCAGAGGCGATATCGTAACCAATGAGGTCTATCCGAGGTGCGATTATTGCTAGTTGAAAACTTATCCCAATACCCCGCAATGACGACGTGAAATACCGTCGGCATATGCAATTTTTAAGAGCCTCCACGGAGGCTTACAAATAAATCAAAAGATAGAGTAATATGCTGTATATGACTAAATGTAGATGTCTTTTCATTATAATCATATGGGTCCCATAGAGATTATGGTGAACACGGGACCTTTCTTGCTGAAAGTTAATACAATATTGGCCTACATCTAAAAAGATTACTTTTCATTTTCTACAAATTTTCCTTTTCCAACAGTGACTTCTTTCTCTATGCCCAGTTGTGTTTAGGAGTATGCCCTAAATTAATTTTTAAACAAAGTAGTTTATTTATTCGGCTGTAATTAGTAACAAACAATAAAGAACAAAGAGTTCAAAATTTCTTGTTGACAACAATAAAACATTATTAAAGTAAATGATTAAATGATCTTTCTATACAGCCCAGATTGTTGGCAAAGTTTACCCTTTGGTTTTTGGAACCGTGCGATTGTTTTAATCCTATACAAATTTAGATACATGTATGTATAATTATTACAACTAACCTGTGAAAGTTTTTTTTGGTCGCGTTTTTGAGATATCGCCGAAAATCCAGAGCGAATATTGTGTCCACGCAGGAGGAATGACCCCTCTAATTGAATACACAATCTTAGAAAACTTCTGAGAGAAACGTTTCTCAGATTCCAGTTTTCGGGGATAAAATCTGGTACGATAATTTCCATAACCACATTTTTTCGATTAAAATGTTTCTCAAAATGCTTTTTTATACAAAGGTGCTGTAATTCTTTATCTTAACAAGTAAGTTTTTATTAACATCTATTAAATCGTTGCGGAACCCGCTGCTAAAATATAGGATTCGAACTACCTCAAGCTACCGGGCAATCTCGATGGTCTAGTTGGTAAGACTCTGCTCTGGAATGCAAAGGTCGTGGGTTCGAATCCCACCCGAGTAATATGCCTGTGATTTTATTTTCACAGAACTCGGGAAAGTACCGAGTATATACAGTGCTAACACACGTCGGTGTAGGGTAAAAACCAAACTTAATATTCTTTATCCCCAATGCAAAATTAACATCTATTAAGTTTGTATTGCAATTAATTTTTAGAGTGATTACCAAACGCATTGCTTCCTTTTAATATTACATTTTACAAGCTTTATGTAGTTTTAAAAAAAAATGTTTTTAAGACTACGTGCAGAAAATATGTAAAAAATACCTCGCGTGAGATTATAGTTTAATGGCATATTATTTTTAACAAGAGGGCTGAAAATGTTTTGTTTGCTTAAAGTGCAAACGGGAACAAACAATTCTAATTGGCCAGAAGTTCCCGCTGGAAAAAAAATTGGTGCACCCCTATAGTGTGCCTCCTAAAAATTTTCCCCATAAATTTTGTTGCCGAACTGTGGTAGATGTTTGTAAATCGCGAGTAATCAAGGCGAATAATAAATTTCTCTGTGTCCAATTATTTGAGAAAACCAAAATGAAAACATTCCCTCTAATCACGCTTGACAATGCAGACTTCAAAAGGAGAGGGAAAGTGAAAGATTCCCCGCTGCCCTTTTAATGGCAGAGATGGTGAGCCGTCCGGTTTCTTGACGTCGAACTGATGCATGAAGTAGCTGAAGAAGACATAGAGCTCCATCTTAGCTAGATGTTCTCCGATGCAGCTTCGTCGACCTACAGTTAAACAGATAGAAATGACTAAGATAACAAAGACTGTCATTGCGTAATACCTTTCTGGTAATGAAACCAAGTGACCCTCAAAAGTGACTAGCACCGTGTGACCCATAGCCCCAGTCTTACCTGTACTGAATGGTATGAACTCTTCTGGTTTGACAACTTTTCCCTCGTCGTTCAGGAATCTCTCAGGTTTGAACTCATCAGGCTCAGGCCATAGCTTTGGATCATGGGAGACAGCCCAGAGGTTAGCCACCAACAGTGAGCCCTTCGGCATCAAGAATCCGTTAATTAGGGTATCTGAAGCGGCTGCATGCGGGACACCAACGGGAGTGACTGTGGCCAGCCGCTGGACCTCCCAAATGACCGCCTGGGTGAAGTTCAGCTCGGGCTTGTCAGCCAGCCTCGGCAGCCGGTTGCGACCGACCGCGTTGTCAATCTCTGCCTGGACCCGCTTCTGGATGTCTGGGTATGTCATCATGTAATACAGGCACCACTGGAGCGTACCAGACGTGGTCCCTGACCCGGCTGCGAAGAGATTTGCTATGGTACCCACCAGGTTACGTTCGCTGAGATGACGTCGTGAGTGGCTCTTGGTTCCGTTGGTCACCGGCGCCTTAACGTCACTAGGTTGACCCTGCTGGATCTCCATCAGGTACACATCTGTTAAATCTCTTGGGTTGTTCTCGTCGAAGGAGGCACGGTGTGTCTCGATCACATTCCTGATGAACTTTGCAAACTCTTCGAAGTTCAGGACCACAGATTCGACTCCCATGAACGGCAGATGGCGAAGAGCAGGAAAGAAATTGAGGGCTCCGCCCGCTCCGAAGGAGGAGATGGTACGGCCAAGTAGGTCGAGAAGTTCACTGAAGTCACGGTCTGAATACTCATACCGCCTCCCAAAGATAACGGAGCAAATGACGTTGGAGATGGCATTGTCCAATAAAGCGTTCGGTTTGAACGGCTTCCCGTCAAAAGTAAACATCTCTTTCAGGAGTTCCTCGGCCTCGACTCCAATCTTCTCCTCGAAGCTGGACTTGCCCACCCCGAAACTCCGGAGGACGGTAAGACAGAAGCGACGGAGCTCTGTCCAGGGTTCGCCCGAGGCCATGGCAACACCTATTCAAAATAAGGATGGATTATTATTCGGCAGAATGAATTTAACGGCGCTGTCTTCAGGGTGCGTGTAACGTACTGCGCAAGGTGGAAATAGGTCAAAAGTAATTGCTACCAAACTATCAGCCACTTACCTTCGCTTTGGAATGCTTCCGTCAGTAACATGTCGGGTCGGTCACTTAACTGCGGGTGCTGAAATGCAGACCGGATTGATTTGTAGTCATTCAGGAGTATCAGAGTTTTGTTAAAAACTCTCAAACGAAAAACAGGTCCATATTTGTGGGCGTACTTCCCCAGCAGATGATGGGCGTATACTCCCCGACGTAACCCCAACAGTAAAGCCGGGACAGAGCCGATGATCGGAAAGCCCCACGGACCAGGGGGAAGGTTCCTGGGCTTGCTGAACAACCAGAACAAAACGAGTAGGATTCCCACGGTAACGAGAACCGTACGGGTATCCACCAGGTACCACGAACTCTGCAGAGAACCCATCATTAAAACCCGCGTATGTGCCCTGCAGACTTTGCCTTGACTATCCTAGGACTCACTATGATTCCAAAACAGAACTATGAACTACGCAGTCGCTTTGGTTGTGTCATTTATTGCAAGTTGTGTCATAACAATCATGTGTACTGCTTGACTGCACAATAGTTATATACCTACAGTACGGGCTGCAGCCATTGTCCAACTCGCAATACATTTTGTTTAGATAAAAGTTTGTTGACATTTGTCTGTGTGGCAGACTTGTGTAGACAAGCGATCGTACAGACACGTAGCTTAGGAAACTTAGAAAACAGATGTTTCGTAGTGGAGTTCCCGGTGGTTGAAGGCTGGGGCAATAATAACGCAGTCGCTCCGCGCATGATGACGTCACGCTTTCACAATGCCCATTTTTTGGTGGATTCTTAATTCGTGTAGGGAACTCACCACTATAATGATAACCTTATAAATGCTGCTGCGGACGTGGAAGTAAATCACGGAGGAAGCTAGTTATTTTAGCCTAATATTATTTCTTAAATCAAATATAATCAGGTGTTCAATGTTGCATAGGTTTAGTTTAACTCTTATCAGGGCACCTCTTATCTAGAGACGGCTTATAATGCGACCGTGTGAGGGGATTGTGTACCTCTGCGTGGGTGCCCCCCCCCCCCCGCCCCCCATCCATACGGCAAACTAACATGGGCCGATTGAGTCAAAATACGGTGCTTCTTTTTAGATGAAACTTCCACACAATATTTTGCCATAATATGTGAATGGGGAAAAAACACTCTTGTCACGACGAAATTATTTGGAAGCAGTCTCACTGTAAGTTATTTGTTTGGTGGGCGTTTGTGATCAGTTCTTTTGTGTATGTTTGGAAGCGCCGGGTGCTGGTCAATAATTTTGTTTAGAAACCCTCCACCTTGAATGTGCATCGGCCTAAAGTAAATCATCATCCTTATACATTAATTCAGTAAAACACATTTTTATAATAAATATGAAAATGCAAGTTTCCTGTTGATACTTCTTCCTTCGATCACAATCTACAGTACAATTTTACTAAACACTTGAAGGCAAACTTTTGTTTGTTGATTTATTTTTGTTTAAAACTGTTGAACTACAAGAAACTTATTCTTAAACAAAATATCTTCAACGTGTTGTCAAATAAAAATATATAGCAAAATCAGTATGTGCAAATACAATGGCAAATAATACAAAATAATGGTAAATAATTTTGTTTAGAAACCCTCCACTTTGAATGTGCATCGGCCTAAAGTAAATCATCATTCTTATACATATTTCAGTAAAACACATTTTTATAATAAAATATGAAAATGCAAGTTTCCTGTTGTTAGTTCTTCCTTCGATCACAATCTACAGTACAATTTTACTAAACACTTGAAGGCAAACTTTTGTTTGTTGATTTATTTTGTTTAAACTGTTAAACTACAAGAAACTTATTCTTAATAAACAAAATATCTTCAACGTGTTGTAAAAAAAATTACAAAAATAGCAAAGTCAGTATGTGTAAATACAATGTCAAATAATAATTTTAAAATGGCACAAAATTGCTGCCTTACAAACATCAGTGGCAAAAGTGAATAGCAAAGTAAATGGCACAAAACAAACAAATCTTAACATAAAAAAAGCTGATAATGATCCAGTTTTCACACCTGGGCAAAATGCCTAGAGTAAAATCTTAACTGCTTTCCCCTTGAATTGGATTGGGCAAACGTCAATAAGTGTTTCTTTCAATGACCCGGAGCACTACCCAAGATTGTTATTTGACGAACGAATTGACTATCAATACTTTATGATTTATACTTTGCACCATACTATATTAGCGATTAAAGATCACGTTCAATCAAACCTTTTCAGACCTTAAAAACAAGTAGGCATATACTTGCTCAAACCATTGCTACAAATTAACGTGTGCCACATAAGTTCCGACTTTAAAATTATGCAAAAAAAAAAAGAAAAAGATTCTTTAACTTTTCACGGAAATTGTCTAGCCTACCAAAAACCGTTTATTGTGGAACATTGAAAAGAAGGAACTCTTTGTTCTTGTTTGTGACTTCCAATACGCGAAATATATCATATCTATTAACCTCTGGAACCCTTCAAAGAGGCGCCCTCAATGTTGGAATGTCCATGTTTTTCAATCACGTTTGATGACACAGATCTCGAACGGCATTGGCTCAAACGTCAATCCTCCCCCTCCCTCCAGAGAAAGCGGTGGCGAGTTGTCTGGTTTCCTGACTTCGAACTGATGCATGAAGTAGCTGAAGAAGACGTACAACTCCATCTTAGCCAGGAGCTCTCCGATGCAGCTGCGCCGCCCTTCAAGAGGAGGAAACAAGAAAAGAGAAAAATGAAATCGGACGCGGGAAAGATTGCGAAAAAGGCTCGGAAGAAACTACATGGCCAACGTGAACGACATTGAGATTTACTTACCAATACTGAAGGGTATTAACTCTTCCGGCTTGACTGCCTTGCCTTCTCCGTCCAAAAATCTCTCAGGTTTGAATTGATCAGGCTCAGGCCAGAGCTTTGGGTCTCGAAACACCGCCCAGAGGTTTGCCACAAGCAGTGCGTCTTTTGGTATATCTAGGCCGTTCAGTTGGGTATCGGAACCGGCAGCATGGGCGACGCCTAAAGGAGAGACGGAGGCTAAACGCTGGGTCTCCCAAATAACCGCCTGAGTGTAGTTGAGGTTAGGCTTGTCGGCCAGTCTCGGCAGCCGGTTGCGACCGACCACGGCGTCAATCTCGGCCTGGACTCGCTTCTGAATATCCGGGTAGACTATCATGTAAAGAAGACCCCATTGAAGTGTTGTGAACGTTGTCACCGATCCAGCTACTAAGATATTGGCTATCGTGCCAACCAAGTTGTTTTCGCTGAGATGGCAACGAGTAGCTGGAGAGCTTCCATCATTGGTTTGTTTTTTCTCCGAGTTTTGCTGTATATTCTTCAGGTACACGTCCGTGAAATCTCGCATGTTCTCAGCATCGAAGGTCGAACGATGCGCATCGATTCTTTTCGTAATGAACTGAACGACCTCGTCAAAATTTGACATGACTTTATCCATTCCTGAATACGGCAAATGGCGCAGCCTGGGGAAAAAGTTCAGCGCACCGCCGACGCCGATCTGTCTGACATTATTCTGAAGGGCGTCGATCAGCTCGCAAAACTCACGGTCGGCGTAGTCGCAGCGTTTGCCAAAGACAACGGCACAGATTACGTTGAAGATGGCGTTGCTGAGCAGATACTGGGGGTTGAATGGTCTCCCGTTGAAACTGACCATCTCCGTCAGTAGGACTTCGCCCTCAATGGCGATCTGCTCCTCGAAGCTTGATTTCCCAACCCCTAAACTTCGGAGAACAGTCAGGCAAAAGCGACGGAGCTGTATCCATGGTTCGCCCGATGCCATGACCACTCCTTTTATCGAAATAATTGTAAAACAAAAATGCTGTTATTGCGCTGTAAAAGATTTATTGTAATAATGTTTCACTAGCCTTGCATTGATCGTTTTGGTCATGCTAAAATACTGAATTATTGTGAGTGACTCTTGAAGAAAAAGAACGTAACTGTAGTTATTATTCTTGACTAATTACATGACTAATTATTTTGGAGATGCTCGGTAAACAGGTGGAACGTTCATTAACAACAAACCACTGTGATTTCTTCAAACTTACCATCACTTTTTAATGCTTCAGTTAACAGCATGTGAGGCCTGTCGTTGAGGCTTGGATTCTGGAACCCAGCCTTGATAGACGGGAAGTCATTCAGCACCACGACCGTCTTGGTAAACAGCCTGACTCGGAACACGGGGCCGTACTTCTTAGCGTACTTGTCGAAGATCTGATGGGGCTGGACGCCGCGACGCACGGCCAAGACGATGGCTGGGATGGAGCCGATGACGGGGAATCCCCACGGTCCTGGTGGAAGGTTCCTGGGTTTGTACGTCAGCCACAGAAGGACAAGCATAGCAACCATGCCCAGTATAAAAGTGCGAACGTCCAGAAACCACACTGAATAATTCATCCAAGTGAAATTTTCCATAATGAAATGATGCAATTAAGTTCATATAGGCGTTTGAAGCAGATAATATAGAGACTTGGTGCAGTACCAAAACGAGGCGGTATAAATTCGTGCGTCCTACCCGCCAACGTTGCCTGTTACTGATTCGCATCTGGTATGCTGTGACTGCTTTCTAATGAAGACGACTAGTGGCAGGTGCTCTTCATGCACGCTGACTTCTATAGGCATTGCCAAAAGTTATTTGCCGATTTCATGAAATAAAATTGTTTCCTCGTCACTCAATCCGTATTATACGAAGTAGGAAGATAGTGTGTTTAAATACGGTGTTTACCAAAGAGCATGCTGTACAAAACATGTAACCCACTTCCTCTCTCGAGAGAGCGTTGTAATGTTTGGCACTTTTTTTGAACTTTGCATGTTGACTTGCTTCCGGATAAGAACACACAATTGATTGTGTGGGCTGACATTGGAGTGGTTCCAAATACGTACGTACTACGTGTATGTAATAAATATAAAAAATCTCATTAAACTCCTTTAAAAAAAAAGTGAATTCTAGTTGGTCTGTCAGGGTGGGTGACAGTTGAATTGCTTGTGATCTACACTACGACTACGAGTCAGGCGCCAGTCCCTTGTGAATATCGATGAACAATCACATCGTTGGGGCTTTGTCAGTTGAAGAGTTTAAGGTTACTGCTTTTAAGGATTGTTGGAATGTTCCACTGTGCCTCGGGGGTGTTCATTTCAACTGCACTATGGGTGAGAATCTATAAATAAACAACCACGTTATTACCAATAGCAACACAGGTCTGCCATTTTGGGTTATACATTGCCCGTGAACGATTATGTTGCGTTTGAGGACGCATATGTTCGTGAAGTTCTAGTAAAATGACGCGCGTTTTAGTACACCAGGTGCAGATCTTACAAAGCACCCAAGGGCAGTGCAACACGGGTCAATTTATAGTCAACCAGTTCCAGGCAATCTCCAAGAAGAAGAAGGGGAAAAAAGAAAGAAAAAAAACATTTACAAGTAAATTTCCACATTTAGGGACAGTAAGTTAGTGTTAAAACCATGTCTGCTATACAACTGAATTGTTCCTTTTACACGCGCTGCATGCAGTTGGTTGTCTCCAAGATAGTGCCTGCAACAAAATTGCCTCGTGTGAGACAAGGCCCCTGCTTAGCAGAGAATTGTTAAGCATTATTTTCTGCTTAAGCAGGTCTATGAAATGGGATGGGGCCAAAGGCAACTGCCATAGTGATATTTTGACATCATCAACATGCTAAAGAAATCATACACATCGATATTAACTCTCTGTAAAATCGCCTCAGCATGTTTGGTGAGCGATGAATATAGTGACGTCATCTGGGAACGGTCAAGTTGTAGTCATGCCCTAAAAAAAGACACTCTAGATCGCCATTTCGTATATTTTAATTACCACACTCGAATAAACATGTATTACAATAATATTATGCACCACGTTTCCTTACAATTAAAAATAGTTATAACAAAAACATTTACATTATATATATAGAAATACAATTACGTCAAAAACATCTACCTGCAACCGAAACCAACATTTCAAGAACAGAAACCGTTTCATATTTATAAGTTCGGTAAGTTTTTGTTTTAAACAATAACAACTCGTAAATAACATGCAATGTATCAGAGTTCCTTTATACGGCAGGAGGAAGACGGATCAGTCCTGTAGTTGAAACCAGACGATCCATTCAAAATGGGATCCACCATACGACGTGTACAAATATTGATATCCGGCACTTGTTTTTAATCCTCACGAGAATAAAATATAGTGCGCAATAATACTGTTTCACTTTACAAGCAGTACAGTACTATTAATAGAACACCGTGTTAAGGCTCAACGGTCTACAACGTCACGGCTTTTGCCAGGAACAAGTTCTTTTGTTCAAGTGGTTTGCTGTACGCCATGTTCAGTCTAAAAGTGCACAACCCAATGTACAGTCTAGTCTAGCACTCTGCTTGCGCACACGCGTTTTTTTTTTAAACATTAGTCTATTATTTGACCGAAAATGAAATTTGAATCGCAATTGTCGCAACTCTCTCATATCAATGCACAATTCTGAATATACTTTGCCGAGTGCAGTTACTACTGCTACTAGTTATGTTCATTTCACTATGGTTCTACAATAATTAACATCCACCAGTACCCCTTCCAAGATTTAAAAGAGAGAGAGAGAGAGAGAGAGAGAGAGAGAGAGAGAGAGAGAGAAGGAGAGAGAGAGAGAGAGAGAGAGAGAGAGAGAGAGAGAGAGAAAGAGAGAGAGAGAGAGAGGTGGAGAGGGAGAGAGAGAGAGAGAGAGAGAGAGAGAGAGAGAGAGAGAGAGAGAGAGAGAAGAGAGAGGGAGAGAGAGAGAGAGAGAGAGAGAGAGAGAGAGAGAGAGAGAGAGAGAGAAAACAATCTGACAAAAATATAAATAATGTAAAACCAAACAATACTCACTGATGGCTCTATATGACAATATTATTCGTTCAAGATAATAGGAGCCATGCTCCTTACAAACTACAGAGAATTAACAGAGTGCAAAAAATAATGTATGTTTAGCTATTCTCTTGCCCAGAACCAAAAGGAAAAGAGGTTGCGCACACACAAACTTGAAAGTGTTTCAGAATGTAAAGTTATAAAGTTACAGTAATACTGGGGGTGCACCTTTATAGTATCTCTACAACAAGCAATGTGAAACAGGAAAGCGAACAGTAATAAAATCACTTTTGATTTGTTTAGGACGTGTCCGAATGTAGACGTCTAAGCTGCCACCGTTTCTTTTTGTTTTTGTGGTTTTTTTTTTTTTTGGTTCAACGGCATCCGGATGTTGACGATTGAATGGAAAGATGATATTTACTGTGGCGGGATATTTGAGAAGTCTATAGTCAATGATGCCACAGCATGCGACGGCCACATCCATAAGGTGCCCATTCGGGGAAAAACCCCAACAGTCATAATAGTTGGAGACTTTTGATCTAGGTGGCGTGCAGCAGACTTACCTGGTAAATCCATTTGTTCGTGGAAATGTTAGCATTCCCAGAACGACGTAAACAACAGAAACTTACCTGGTAAGTCTACTGCCACCTAGCGTTCAAAAGTATCCCATTGTTGCAATTGTTTGCAACTGTATTACGTCATTGGGAACATAACTGAGTATGGAGAAAAACATAACCAAACATAATTTTCGGCGGGTGAATTGATAATTTTATTAACAAACCTAGATATGGCTAAATCTTACTCAGAGCCAGTTTTCTTTGGTCACGTGGTTGCTGGACACCATTTTCGGTCTAAATGTGCAGTCTGGGCTAATACCCTGTGTGTGTACAAAAGTTTCGTTTTTCTTGGACCGAAATGGCTTCTAATGGCAAGTTGTCGCAACTTGCTAAAAACACAGCTCTGTGTATAAATTTCCACAGAAAGGCACCCTCGATGTTGGTATGTCCATGATTTCAATCACGTTTGATGGCACAAATCTCGAACGGCATTGGCTCGTACGTCAACCCTCCCACACCGTCCCGAGAAAGCGGTGGCGAGTTGTCTGGTTTCCTGACTTCGAACTGATGCATGAAGTAGCTGAAGAAGACGTACAACTCCATCTTAGCCAAAGAGGAGGAAACAAGAAAAGAGAAAATGAAGAAAAGAAAGAAGATAAGTTGATCACTCGGCACTTGTCCTTACTTAGGCCACAACAAAATTATGCACAAGCACCTACCGAAAGGCATCTTGTGAAATCGAGTACAGTTAAAAAGGAACTCAAGTTAATTGCCAATAGAGTCCTTGCATACGACGTTTAAAAGCCCAAACAGCGCCCTCATTGGGAGTCAAAGGAGGACATATCATTGGCTGAAACTTGTGCGCTGCGCGTACACGCGCTGAAAGTTTCCATTTGACCTCAGTGTGATGGCAGCCAATGCAAGGGGTCTATATGGACGCCGTGCTGCAATATTTTACATCTCTATGTGAATTGCAGTAAATTGCCAGCTTTTATAATTGTGTACCGCTTTGCTTCAGAACCAGCACGGGATTCGATCCGGGTTCATAGACGTGAAAGGCATGGGGGATTGGAAGAAAACACTTTAGCCAACCTGAATGTCATAAAGACTTACTTAATACTTACCAGTGCTGAAAGGTATCAAATGTTCTGGCTTGACTGCCTTGCCTTCCCCGTCCAAAAATCTCTCAGGTTTGAATTGATCAGGCTCGGGCCAGAGCTTTGGGTCTCGAGACACCGCCCAGAGGTTTGCCACAAGCAGTGCGTCTTTTGGTATATCTAGGCCGTTCAGTTGAGTATCGGAACCGGCAGCATGGGCGATGCCTAAAGGAGAGACGGAGGCTAAACGCTGGATCTCCCAAATAACCGCCTGAGTGTAGTTGAGGTTCGGCTTGTCGGCCAGTCTCGGCAGCCGGTTGCGACCGACCACGGCGTCAATCTCGGCCTGGACTCGCTTCTGAATATCCGGGTAGGCTATCATGTAAAGAAGACCCCACTGAAGCGTCGCTAACGTTGTCACCGATCCAGCAATCAAGAGATTTCCTATCGTGCCTACCAGGTTGCCTTCGCTGAGGTGGCAATGAGTTGTTGGAGAGCAGCTTCCCCCATCAGGTTTATTTCTCTCCGAGTTCTGCTGTATTTCCTTCAGGTACACGTCCGTGAAATCTCGCATGTTCTCGGCATCTAAGGTCGAACGATGTGCATCGACTCTTTTCGTAATGAACTGAACGACCTTGTCAAAATTTGACATGACTTCATCCATTCCTAAATACGGCAAATGGCGCAGCCTGGGGAAAAAATGCAGGGCACCGCCTACGCCGACCTCACTGATATTATTTTGGATTGAGATGAGCATCTCGCAAAACTCACGGTCGTCGCGGTCGTAACGTTGGCCGAAGACAACGGCACAGATCACATTGAAGACCGCGTTGTTGAGCAGAAACTGGGGGTTGAACGGTCTCCCGTCGAAGCTGGACATCTCCTTCAGTAGAACCTCGCCCTCAACGGCGATCTGCTCCTCAAAGGTTGACTTACCCACCCCTAGACTCCGCAGAACAGTCAGGCAGAAAGAACGGAGTTGTATCGATAGCTCACCCGACGCCATAGTCACCCCTTTTTCAAAATTGTGATCAAAAACGTTTTCATTAGTGCTGCAAAAGTTATGTCAGAATCACAATTTTAAAAGAATGACATAAAGACCCGTACCAGGTAAGTATAAACATACACTATGTCTCCTCTTGGCAGCCAAGATACTACACTTCCTGGGGATTTTCTAAGAAATCCTACATTTTGCAAAAGTTTTCACAAAATAGAAATAAAGAGTAATGGTGATAATAACAGCTGAAACAGTTATGAAATAGCCTATGTCGCCTTTTCTTCCTCTTAAAAATTGTATCGTGAAGTGAAACGCAGCTCTTTTGTAAACATTTGAACACGGGGCTACATGCTGGTTTATACATTGAAATTATATTATGTTTGAAATCATGTTGACGAACGTTACTTCAGTGTGAGGTTCGGATCGAATTTATAAGCGATAGCCCGTACAAGTCTCGCGAAGGGAGCCGTTAAAATGCGCAAGTTTGTTTCTTCACGAGTTAAAGCAATGTGTATACGTGGGACCAAAAGTGGAACCAAACATGTTCGAATACGCGCGAGACTTGAATGGCCTATTGGCACCTTTCATAGATCTATATTATTATTGACAATAGAAAACAACCGCCCGTTTCACCTGACGTCATCGTGACAACAATCTTGGTTGCGTCACTTTGCGGGAGTCCCCGTTTTTTAGATTATATAATTAAAAGTGAAGTGAACATTTTGGGCACGCGGCATTTTATACATTTTATATCATTTTACGTGCTCTAACAGACCCGTTTGCACAACGCGCAACGCTGCTGATGCGCTGATGATGAGGTCACACGAATGTTTCTACGCACCAAGTCTTTCATAGCCCGAACATCTGACGTCACACTTCGAGGCTCGTGAATAACGCCAGATACCTGCCAGACAGACCGGATGTTGGCAACTGTACCTTTGACCTAGCATTCATTTCACACGGACACTCGCAGAACAAAACAATGCTACGTGATGTATCCAATGAAATCATTGGGCCTTAAGACCAGTACCTGTCTTTATCTTTGCGGATAAGGACAGGGGACCAGTCTAAGTCTTTCACAGAAGTGTCAACCTACTTTTCACTAAGTGAGGGCACTGTTTGCAAGCGTGACGTCATACGCAATACGCTGACAAGGGGTAAATACTTGGTAACAGGTAAAACTTTCATACCAATAGAAATAACGATTTCTTCCAACTTACCATCACTTTTTAATGCTTCAGTTAACAGCATGTGAGGCCTGTCGTTGAGGCTTGGATTCTGGAACCCAGCCTTGATGGACGGGAAGTCATTCAGCACCACGACCGTCTTGGTAAACATCCTGACTTGGAACACGGGGCCGTACTTCTTAGCGTACTCGTCGAAGATCTGATGGGGCTGGACGCCGCGACGCACGGCCGAGACGATGGCTGGTATGGAGCCGATGACGGGGAACCCCCACGGTCCCGGTGGAAGGTTCCTGGGTTTGTACGTCAGCCACATAAGGACAAGCATAACAACCATGCCCAGTATAAAAGTGCGAACGTCCAGAAACCATGGCAAATAATTCATCATTTTGAAATCTCTCATGATGAAGTGATGCTATGTATTGTATCGATAAAGTTCAAAACAGTATGATAGGCTCGGAGCTAGCAACACCAAGTCGGGGGAGGTATACGAGTGTCCTGTAACTGTTTGGTAGACATTTTCCTGTCATGTGACTCCGGTAGTGAGAACAAAGTGACAGTCACGCTATGCCTGTTGATTCCCACTCGATTGAATAACTGAAGGTCAATGCTGTTAGGAATTATTGAAAGCGTCCACATGTGCTCTGAGGCTGTTGATTCCAACGTGAATGTTATGCTTATTAGATCCATAGACAACATGTAACAATTGCCCAAAACTATTAGGGGGGCCTACCATTTACAAGAAAAAAGACAACCCCCCCCCAAAAAAAAAAAAAAAAAAAAAGTGGGGCAAATATATTTGTGTGAGTTAGGGTGCATTGGAAAAAGGTATTTGGTTAAAGGTCATCGCAGATTTAAATTCTGAAAAAAGAAAGATATATAGGTAATAACAAGCACTTTGCGAAACTTTCAAAATGGCTGTCATTGTGTGATATAATATATATATTTTTTTACAAAGGGCAAAATTTGCGATGGTGCATAGCCCATTATTTTGACAGAAACTCGGATATTGTTTGCCAAATTCCACGCTTTTTTCATCTGAGGCACAATCCCATCACCTACGTGGCAGTCAGACAAATAATAATAATACTACAAATAAATTGCGATGGCGCATAGCCCATTATTTTGACAGAAACTCGGATATTGTTTGCCAAATTCCATGCTTTTTTATCTGAGGCACAATCCCATCACCTACCTGGCAGTCAGACAAATAATAATAATACTACAAATAATAATAAATAAATAAATAAATAAATAAATAAATAAATAAATAAATAAATAAATAAATAAATTAATTAATTAATTAATAAATAACAATCGATGAGGCACGTATTCTAAAAATTGCTCCAATTTACGAGGTGTGTGTGATGTCTGATCTTTGAGATAATGTAACCAGGGCCCAATTTCATAGAAAATGTTGCTTATAACATGTTTTGCTAAGAAATGAACAGGATACCAGTCACGAATTGTACATCGGTGACTTAGTAGTTTGGCTTGGCTGGTAACCTTATTCTGGTAAGTACAATTTTGTTGTGCTCAGCTACTTTGTATGCTTTTAAGCAGCTCTATGAAGTTGGGCCCAGTTAGCTTCTGCATAGCCCGAGCATCTGACGTCACACTTCGAGGCTCGTGAATAACTCCAGAGACCGGCTTTGAGCGTTTGGAGGGATCCTGACAAACGCACCTTTGACCGCCCATCCAATCATAACGCAGATATGGAAAGCTTACGGCACTGCACTGATAAGGACAGGGAAACCGTCTAGCTTCTGCATGGCTCATGTAAAAACAAAATCCTTTACAAATACGGGCGAATGCGGGCTGATACTTTTACCAATGAGTGTTAAAAAACGATGGGAATAGGGTCCACATTGCGGGACCATTTGGAGGTCATTGGACCAAGAAGTTGGAAAATGGAGGCCATTGTACCATGGAGGTCATGATAGATTAGGCATGTCTGAGTGTAAGTCGGTGCCCTGGTCACGTTTAACGGAGGGAGAGTAATCAATACTCACGAGAGGTGCCCTGCGTTTGGATTGGGGCTGAGAGAATTTAATTGCTCGAGAGCAATAGACTGGAGGAGGCCGATTCCAGACGAATTCCATACAAACTGTAGGGCCAGTTTAGCCTACAACAGTCTACGATCTAGTCTTGGTTCCAAGACCTTCGCATGGATCAATTCCAACAACAGAATGAGTCCGCTATCCGTCGTTGATAGTTCGCACCGAAATGGATCAATCCAAACAACAGAGGGCGTCACTATCCTTGGTTTGATTTCCAGCTTGCGCCATAAAAAGGACAGGGAAACAGTCTACCGCAACAGGTGAAATTAACATGGGCTGCTGAAGGAGGATGATTCAAAAGAGGGCGCTGTCAGAAGAAGTTTGTCAGCGGTTTTCTCTGGTATGAAAAAAATAAAATTATAGACCAAAAATATTACATATTACATTACAAAATACGCGAACGGTCCCATGCAGAACAAGGTAGTGAAAAGTGTTTAAAATAAGTTTATTATACTCACACACAGGGGGCCGGCCAGGCTCGCACTGCTGGCAAAGGATAACAACCAATCATCATGTACCACAATCAATATTTTGTCCGACTCATACTTTTCCCAAATCCAGTGAAAAAAGAGTAATACGATTATTGTAGGATGATGAAATGTTCAGAAGTTCCCCGAAATTTAGATTTTTATGTGATCGTGGGCCGCCTTTCAAATACATTGCATCTCGCTGTCTTTCCCCCAAAATATGAATAAAACATGAGCAGTCAGATTTCAGCCAATGGGCTTTCGCCACATTCTGATTTTGGAGAAGAAATCACTTCCGGGTCACCATATGTACACGTTTCTTTCGCACACAGATTGTTCATGCACAAAAGCGAAGCCGCCATGTGTTGTCATCATTCATTCATTGCTATTTTGCTTACCGGCGTTTCGGAGGTATTAAAATAAACTGTAAGTATTTTTGTTCTGATCATTTAAATTAGTAACTCTTTCTTGTCTTTGAATGTACGATTGAACTTTGACAACAATGAAATCGATTGCCAGATAATTTAGCGTAAAAATGAAAAATTTTTCCATAATTTTTCTACACACACATGATCGCTAGCTCAGCTGGCATCGATAACGTTGCAACATCTTCTGTCTCTGGCCTGACTGGCAATTGCATGAGTTTTATCCTGACGTGTACATGTCAGTGCATTGTCTATTGACGAGCGTCCCGGTTCTTCTTTCACGGTTAGTCCTGGGTTCTTGGTTGGTTTTTCCTCCCAAATACCAAAAAACTACATGAAAGAGTTTTGACTGGAGGTTGTGGAGGGGTGGATTTAGGAAAAAGAGATTTTTCATTGAGTTGCGAAGAGCAGATTTAAATCTGAAATGTATTATTGACTAGTTCGAACATCAAATTATGAGTGACAATAGAAATAAACTGCTTTTAGCTTTATTGTGTTATCATCAACAGTGCCTCGATTCACAATATCTTTTTATGATTCTTGTATGTACTTATTGTTTTTGTCAATTTAATTTGTCGTTTTTTGTAAAATTTCTGTGAAGATTGTCAATTAAAAGAAGACAAATAAACAAACAAGCACACTGGATTGAGACTGTTGAGTAAATAGTTGACTGCCGGAGGTTGTTCCAAGATTAAAGTTAATGGTTTGGGATGGGGGAAAAGAATGAGTTAGCATAAAAAAATTCCCTATTTATATAAGGAAGTTGGTAGCCAAATTTTCAAATTTATTTGAGTGGCCTCATCTGCATCTGTCACTGTGTCAGGTTTGGGGTTGGCAATGGCTAGCTGTACTGTAGTTTTGGTCGATTGGGGATCACGCACAAGACAGAAGGGAAGCCCATAATTGATAAACTGAATTGCTTTTACAAAATGATAAATTGGTATCTTGGTATATCTTTTAAAATATCAAGATGCGCGTTTATCATTTTGTAATTTAAGCGATTCAATTTATGGGCTTTCCTTCTGTCTTTTTAGTGATCCCTAATCGGCCAATCAAGTGACGTGTTTGTAGTAGCACTGTGATGGTGTAATCCCTCCCATTAGTACATTCATAGATCAAGGACAAAGAACCATGAAATCACTGATAATTTGTTTGAAATAATGTATTCTTCACATCCTGGACTGTAATATTTTTGTTTATAAAAACAATATATTTAATTTAAAAAGATCACGAATCGGACTGCAACCTTTTCAGTTAAAAAAATGGTCTGTTATAAAACAGTGTACTGTTTTAGTGTTAGGGCCCTATTAAATTCATGTCTCATGAGTGATAATTAATATATATAAAAAAAGCAAATATTACTTTACAAAATGGTCTGTTATAAAATCGTGTTAGGGGCCTAATAAGTTCTAGTATGACTCATGGGTGATAACTTATATTTAAATTTTTAATTATATCACACAAAGTTGAACCAGACTAGATTATGATTCTACATGTACCTCATTCAAATGCTTATCATTCATTCATTATTTAAATCATTCCATCATTCATTATGACCAAAACTAGTATCTTGTTTACCCAGATATTGTATGATTCTGTTTTTGGTCATAACGTAGTTTGTGATAATCAAATTACCCTCGATCCTCGCAATGGTCGAAGACTGGAAGTTTAGTGTTTAGATTTTTTTTCCCAGTGTTTTAAAATTCACCCAATTGCACCATCATTATCATTATCAAGTGTTGATTCCCAGTATTTAAGTTTTTTCTACGATAACTCAGCCCAATTTCATAGAGCTACCTCAGCAGAAATTATTGAACGGTTTTCTGCTCAGCAGAATTGAGCAGGATACCAGTAACAAATGGTACAGGTGACATGGTGTTTTGTCTGGTAACCTTATTCTGGTAAGTATAATTTTGTTATGCATAGCTACTTTTTGTGCATTTGTAAGCATGAAATTGGGCCGTATTTTCATACCAGTCCACTATTATTAACACATTTTTTTTTCTGTTCTCATCTTTTCCACTGAAGTATTTCTAGATAAATTCTCTGACCACACAACATAACCAAGCAGTTAGAATGGAAGTGAGAGCCAGTCTCCTTTCATTGGCTGTTGCCATCATGGTTGCAGCCAATCACATTCAAGGCTCCGCCTCCTTAGCGGTGATGTCAGTAGATCTGAGCTCTGAATGGCTCAAGATTGCCCTGGTCAAGGTGGGTTCATGCATAATTCATTTTCAAGCATCTTTGTTGATCCTGATGTAATGATTGGTTACCCAGTAGAGACCATTCATTTCTGTATTAAACATCACCATACACCGAGACATGGTTAATATTGTTGAGATTTTGACACAATTTTCGTCTTGTAAATTGAAAAGTGTCTAAAACAACAAAATGAATCAGAAATTTGGATTGAGAACATTAGCTTTACTTACATGTAGACTTCTTTGTTTGAGGGGAAGTAGGTTGGATCTTGCAGCCGCTACGGCCATTTTGGTACAAGCCGTCTCTGGTCATAAATAAATGATGGCGCTGTCCCATTCAGTGACGCTCCAACACTGTTGACATGAGATTCACATAAAACTGTAAATTTATGTTTTATATGTTTTATGGGTATGGTTTACGTCTGGGTTTGTATTTGTGGTCGGAGTGACCGGAATAGTTGACAAACATAGAGAGGACCGGAGGAACTGTTGACAAATGTGTCAGAGGGTGGATTTTTGGGGGGAGAGACCGCGAAGATATTTTTTTCAGATCCTCTCTGTATAGCAATAGCATGTTTTCATGCCTTCTTGGCAATCATCAGTTGCGTGTGGGTGATTCAAATAGAATCCGTAGGTCTCATGTCTCGTGAGAGACATATTATTTGTGTGTTCCGCTTAGGTTCAGGTAAATTGTAAGAAACGGTAACTAAATTACTAAATGGTTTGAGTGTCTGTAAATTGTCGGCTCAGCTGTTTCCCTCATTTTTGGTTTCTCAGCTAGAAACATTCAGAGCCAGTAAACATTTTGCGCTACATGTACAAGCCCTGCCGTCTTATGGTTCCTCCGTCCCCCCTACATTTGAGCCGTGACAAGTATATGTTTTATCATTTTTTGTTCCCTGTTTCAGCCTGGTGTTCCCATGGAGATAGTTCTAAATAAGTGAGTAATTTCTGATGACTTGAAATTTCATAAATTTGGGTTGATTTCAAAACGCTTAAGGGGAACTACTACCACTTGAAGTTGTGTGCAAATTTTGTTGTATTAACTCTAGCAGTGTTAAACTGGCCAAATTTACCGACTGTGTACTGACATTTGTAAAACATTCAAACATTTGTATTGGTTACAACATATCATGTGACCTTGTAATGACCAGATCATTGTGAACGATTAATTTGTGACCAAAGCCAAGTTTAAGATATCAGCTTGGAACTTGTAGTAGTTTACTGTTTAAATATAAATTACATTACATGTAAGTCTAAAGCACTACTTGGGTTTTAATTTTGAAATTGCCCATTTGTGCATTTTTTTTGGTACAAAATGTTTGAACAAATCGGTTGAATTGTAAAAGAATTTAAATTTTAATCCTATTTTAGAGAGTCGCGCAGGAAAACTCCTGTCATGGTGTCAATCAAAGATGGTGAGGTCCAGTTTGGGGATGCGGCTCTTGCAGTGGTGAGAATCTTTGGGAGTTTCTTAAATTCTTTGGTTAAGAAGAATTTGCAACTAATCCCCTCCCCCTTTCTACGTTGTGCCACTATTTTGGGATAGCAGATGAATTGTAGTGCACAAGCTCGCATATTGGGCGAATGGTTTTTACAAAAAATTATTATTGTGGCTCATATAAAACACTGCACTCATATCCAAAGGCTGAATGGAGACAATACATCAAGTGTAAAAATTGAGGGTTGAACAACCACAATATCAGTTCAACAATACAAAAAGTTAGAAAACAGCATTAAGCATGCGAGTTAATTATGCGGGAAAAAAAATGCACCAGATAGCACAGCTAGAGCTTCTGTTGAGCTTTCACTTGTGACGAAGCAAGACGTCGTTCAAATCTCATTCGGCTCTCCCTAATTCGAACCTATTCAATACTTGGTCCAGGGCAGAGCAATTTTGTCGTCGGTTCTATAGTATATTTAAAATATTTGCACTATTTCTTTGTACTTAGGGGCTGAGGTATCCACAATACGCTTATTTCTATATGCAAGATCTACTTGCAAAGAAACTAGACAGCCCAGCAGTACAGAATTACATGACGAGGTTTCCGTATGTACAGCTTGGAGAGGACGAAGAGCGAGGTAGGGTCCTTAATTAGGCAAACAGATATTAGGAATTCTATTGAACATGCGGCAGGCAAAAAGTGGACGCTTTTGAGAACTGCTGAAAGTTGGTTTTGGTCAAGTGGGGGTTTGCCGAGACACCGTATACATTATCTCTCCTTTGGGTTGTGGTTATGAGAAGAACCGGTGGTTTGACAACTCGACGTTTCGATTAGTATCCTTTGATCGTCTTCAGGAGAATACTGATCGATACGTCGAGTTGTCAAACCACCGGTTCTTCTCATAACCACCACAACTCATAAAGGGTGTCTCCGCAAACCCTCACTCGATTGTTTTCCCACCGTGCAAAGTTCCAAATGCGACTTAAAGTTGGTTTGGACCCGAGCAGAGCCGGTCGTTGACCCTTTGATGAAGACTCTGCTAGGGTCTGACCTTGGTGCCCCGCTGGTCATTTCGGTTGATAAACAGTTTGCTCAGAAACTTCATTTTTCACTGTTGAGAATTTTTGTGTTTAACCCATACTCAATATATTCTCCGGTGACGCTGGTTAATTTGAGGCCTGCAGTTAATTTCATGTTGATATTTTCTTAGGTACGGTATATTTCAAAAGTGGAGAGGATAAATACTATCCGGAGGAGTTGTTGGCCATCGTCCTCAACAAGTCCAGAGAACTAGCGGAAGACTTTGCAGGTTGGTTTGATCTTGCTATCATGCTTTCCACCTTTAGTCAAGTAACCGGTTTACACAATGACAGTGGAACTTAACTTCCTACTGTCTGACCATTCAATATCAGCCACTGTAGTTGTTTAATGATGGATGCCAGCCTGCAGTATGATATCATGTGACGAATACATCTACTCTGTACACAGTCAACCCTCCTACTGTCTGACCATTCAGTATCATCCATTGTGGTTTTGAATGATAGATAAAACTTTTCCAGCCTGCAATATGATATCATATGACGAATGCATCTACTCTGTACTCAGTCAACCCTCCTACTGTCTGACCATTCAATATCATCCATTGTGGTTTTGAATGATAGATAAAACTATGCCAGCCTGCAGTATGATAGCGTATTGTGAATGCATCTACCCAGTACAATCACTCAACTCAGCTGAATCCTCCCAAAAGTCACTCATCTGAAATGCTACAAAATTGACCCTTGCCCCTCAACTCAAGAGAGATAGGCCCTGTCCGAAACGGCAACTTGGCTACACCTACAGCTAGATCAGCGCGTCTGCCAGTGTTGAACAATAGGAAGACACGCGTGATCTAGCCGTAGCTGTAGCCGAAGTCGTCGTTTCGGATCCTAGGTTGTATTTGAATTCAAAGCTGCGACCGTTGCCTCAGCGATTCAGCTGTATCCGTAGCCATAGCCGCCAATTCCGACCTGGCCGTACTTTCGTTGTCCTACCTGAATTTCCCATGGTATTGTTTAATAAAGAATAACAGGTCGTTGTTTTTGCTCTTTCTCTGGTTTTCAGAGCAGAGAGTCAAAGACGCCGTCATCACCGTGCCGGCTTTCTTCAATCAAGCAGAGAGGGAGGCGGTTATGTACGCTGCTGAGCTAGCTGAGATTAAAGTTCTGCAATTAATGAACGACAACGCCGCTGGTATGTACCTCCAAACTCGCTTAGCATGAAACAAGAATCTTGATTAGAAAGAGCAGGAAGCCGATCAAAATGCAATTCTTTTCATCTACCTTTTGAATGTGGTACATTTTTAGACTATTATAATAATTAAAGGGGCTGTTACGTATGTGCTACATTTAAAAAACTTTTCATAACGATTAAAGGGGCTCACCCAGTTACTGCGTGCACGCTCTCCATAGATATGATACAGAGGGAGGGCGTGCGCATGCAGTGACTGGCTGAGAGTTCATAATTCCAAGTTCCAGTCCTCCTACGATCATGACAGCACAGCCCCGTTAATTGTTATGACAGTAAAAAAATGAATAAAAATGTAGCACATACGATACAGCCCCTTTAATACGCTTCAATATGGATTGGTATGTTTGTATTGATTTTGACGTGTGAAGAATTAATTTTTGTCTGTATAATTGTGTTAAGAGGTGTAAATTTGTTGATTAAATCCATGTTTGTTTTTTCTGCTGATTAATTTTTGTGATTTGTTAAAATATTTCCTGGTCTTTTTCTCGGGGTGGTATTTTTTGTGTCCAATGTCCTCTCTCAGATGTATTTTGGGTTGATTAATTTTTTGATGATTTTAAAATATTTTTATGAGAGATGGCCTGACATCAGAAGGCCATCTACATGTGTATGTACAAATTGTTGTCTTTTTGTTCTACATGTATAACAAAATGATACTTTTATTTTGTGTCTGTGAAATATTGTCCTTGTTTACCTACATGATAAAGACAGTGGCTAATTGTTTTTGCATTAAATCTTGTTACTATTTTAGTATTACAAATGGACTGTGTAATGATATGTTTCAGGAAGAGATGGTAGCTCTTTCAACATTTCAGCTAGCATGTCTTCAGGAGACCTATTTTTTACTGTTCTTACATGCAAACATACGTCTAGTATTGTGATCAATTTGAGAAACACTACCTGTGTCCCAGACAAATTGAAAATTGAAACCAAATGGTCCGTTTTTGCACCATGCTTTCCATTTTTGTGTCTTAACAATTATCGCGTTTACTGATATTAAGAACAATGTGTATTTATTGTATGCCTTGTCAACTCAAATAGGCCCTTATAGTGCCTTACAGTTTGAATAACCCTCTTCATGAGGCCCTAAGCATTTCTAAATCCATCTCAATGCCTTAGGAGTATGCAGCACCGGCAAGTGAATGGGCGCACAGTTTGCTAATCATGCACAATAGACCTTTATCATTCTGCCACCATCTTGGTCATAATCCCTGTATCCAACGAATGCTAATATTCATTCTACAAAAAGGAACCAGGCTATTTGCCCTTCCAGCCTCGGTTTGGTTACACCATTACAGTGGTCTATAACAAACTCTCTTTGTTTGTCTGCTTTAATTGAGAATGTTTTTTCTGTGTTTGTTTCCAAACGCTTGTTTTTGTTCACACAGTGGCTCTCAACTATGGAGTGTTCAGACGAAATGATTTCAACAGCACCGTCCACAACGTCATGTTTTTTGACATGGGGGCCGGGAGCACGATAGCAACCATCGTCGGTTACCAGATTGTGAAGACAAAAGAGAAAGGCCTCGCAGAGAGCAACCCTCAGCTGGTAGTCAAGGGACTCGGGTAAGTGACGAATGCTTTAATACAAGGAAACCAGTCAAAAACTGTATTTGAAGAAATCCTATTTGGGGACTTTAGTTGCACTCAATTTACATCATTTTTGGACTTGAGATCGATGCAGCGGCACTTTCATAGGACAAGTGCATTTCAAACCAATAATCTGACAATAAGAGAATTTTGCTGTGGTTTTAGTTAAAAAGGCAAAGCTAGGCATGTATGTAATTGTGTTACATTTCCAAGTCGAGAAAAAAACATTAGAATAGTTTGTATGGAGTCTTTGAGGCGTGCCTCGTCACAACTTGCATCAAACTCAATTTTTTGTGTGTTCTTAAGCAAGACACTTGACCAAAATATTGAAATGTCATTCTTTCAATATTTTTTCCTGAAATGTGGATTCCAGTTTCAGGCCGCCTTGTCAGCAGTGACTCTGGTCCCCGATTTTATTTTATCTCGTATCGCTTTCTTATATCTCAGATTTGACCGCACCCTTGGTGGTCTGGAAATCGATCTGCGTCTGAGGAACTATCTTGCGGAGACCTTCAACAAAGCAAAGAAGACGAAGAAAGACGTCAGGGAAACGCCAAGGGCCATGGCCAAGCTATTCAAGGAGGCCAATAGATTGAAGAAAGTTTTGAGCGCAAACATGGATCATATGGCGCAGGTGATTCCTTCGTTTGGTTTTGATTTAAAGTTGTTTCAACCCTCAAACGAGGGACGTGGTCAGCTCTTGCTGACCACATGTTGTTATTTCTCTTCGTCTTGACCACATCGTACCCACACCAGGGCCCAATTTCATAGAGCTGCTTAAGCAGAAAATATTGCTTAACAAGTGTCTGCTAAGCAGAAATGAGCAGGATACCAGTCACAAATTGTACATGGGACATGGTAGTTTGGCTGGTAACCTTATTCTGAGAGCTGCCATCTCTCCCAGATTCTGCAGAAAGTTCACTGAAAATAAAGCAATCTTTCCGCGTTCTTAAGAACAAATTTGAAAATCTTCCGATTATGGAAACCTTTTCGCTTATTATGTTGAATGATATATTTTTTAAATATCTCCCTGATTGCTGTACAAAATCTCTCTGATTGCAAGATGCAAATGTTGACAGCTCTGATGCCATGATATCCTAAGCTGGACCATGCCACTTATCCTAGAGGGGGTGTCAATCACACAATAATTTTCGTTTGGGCCACAGAGGTCCCTGTCTGAAGGTTTATAGCTCTCCTGCTTGTTATTTGCCTGCTTGTTATTTGCCTAGAAGGGATGTCAATTACATAACAAGTTTTGTTTGGACCACAGAGGTCGCTGTCTGAAGGGCTTTAGCTCTCCTGCTTGTTATTTGCCAGTAGTTTGATCGAAAAAACGTAATAATAATTATTTCTTGGCTTTGATGCTCTGGTAGGTGGAGAATGTGATGGAAGAGCAGGACCTACGTCACAAGGTCACCAGGGCGCAGCTGGAGACAATGTGTTCTGATCTGTTTGAGCGCATCAGGAAACCCATAGAGATGGCCCTCAAGTCATCCGAGATGAGCATGGTAAGGTGACCCTCAAGACTGACAGACCTGCGATCCTTTCTGAAATACTCCACTCTATGGTAGCTCAACACCCTAAATGTTCGGACTTTAAAAATAGTGGTATACCTGTTAAAACTAGGACTAAGGCTAAATTAAAGTAAAATTTAGAACAAAGAGACCCGTAAATCTTTCTAAAAAGTGTTTTTCTTATTATTTTGTTTCATCAACCCTCACCCCCCCCCCTTGTATCCCATGGCTAGAGACCCTCCCATATTCTGGATCAATTTTCAAAGTGTTGCTTATAAAGCAGAAAATATTGCTGTAAACATTTTTCTGCAAAGCAAAAATGTAGCAGGACACCAGTCACAGGTAGTGCACATGAAATGGTATTTCGACTGGTAACCTTATTCTGGTAAGCATAACTTTGTTGTGCTTAGCTACTTTTTATGCTTAAGCAGCTCTGTGAAACTGAGACCAGGGGTGGATTTCACAAAGAGTTAAGACTAGTCTTATCTCGAGTTAGGACGAGTTACTCTTCCTAACTTAGGACTAGCCTCAAGTTTTTAATAACTCCTAGGACTAGTCCTAAGTTGGGACTATCTTTGTGAAATCGACCCCAGGCGTTGAACTTCACAGAGGCAATGCAGCAGTGCAGCAGTTCCCCTGGTCACTGCCTTGGTGCCCCTTGACATGTTCCAGTAGAAATATACAATTTATGTTTAAGATTGGTCTGTCTGTATTTTTCATCTTCAGAATGAGATTGACTCTGTTATTCTTGTCGGAGGAGGAACCAGGGTGCCTAAGGTTCAAGAAACTCTACTGGAGGTCACCAAGAAGTGAGTCTTTCTTCTCGGTCGGGGAAATAAACAAAAAAGAAACAAAACAGACGGGGATGAGAAATTTTAGACTTTTGTCGGAAATCCGACCTTCTGATTTTGGAATTCCTACTTTAAATTTCAGTTGTGACTTGTGTTATTTTCAGAAGTGTGACTTCCTAATTAGCTGTTTCGCAGCGCAGCGAAACAGCTCTTGTTTTCGTTAAAGTTTTTTTTATTATTTTTTTTATTTGTCTGTTTCAGTAAAAAAGCCTATTGACATAACGCACGTTCGGTCAAAGCGGCTTTTTGCATAGTTCCTAAAGAGCAATTACTATGAAACTTTCAGTGATGAAAGGCATTGGTGCAATAATAATCTCAAAACAATGAGGTCATGATGACGTCATCACCTGTCACGTGACGTCATCTTAAAGGTTTCTATTTTAAATATTTGAAAATCAGTAACAAATCAGCCACAAGAGACCGTAGGTTTTTGATTGCGGGATTGTATAGGGATAAATTAGGTCTTCATTTTATTTCGTGTGCGTGACCTCACATGACCTCTACTTCCGGTCAAAACAGGAAGTGCCTCGTTATTCAAAAGTGGAAATAGTTATGAAGTTGCTTTCAACTATGTTATTGTCTGGCAAGGGTGGGTAATTAAAAAAATATATCGATGACGTCACAACACACAAGAGCGGCCTCTAGCGGCAGGTTGAAAACTGATCAAAATGGACTTTTTGAAGATGTGTGTGGTGAAGTTTTGTGTATTCACTTCAAAATTTACACACATGTTGATCGTCGAGCAGCCATCATATGTGTGAAATTTCAGATCGATGACGTCATCGGGGGTCACGTGACGCGGCATTAAAGGTGCCTTTTTTAAAGTCGTATATCTCCCTAAGTGTTAGTGCGATCATGTTGAAACTTGGTAGGTTGTTGGATATTGGCAAGTTCTTGTAAATTCTGAAATGACGTCATAATGACGTCATCACATGATTTTTTAAGATTTTTTCTATTTTTTGCACCTTTTAGTCATAAATTGCTTACAAAACGTGGTATAATCCAAATTCTTTTTTAAACAGGCTTGAACGTCATAACTACTTTGAATACAAAAAAAACTTTCAAATTCAGTTGAGTAATTTGAAAAAGTTATGACGAAACAGCTCGGCATTTGTGCACAAATGCAACATGTCTAGTTAGCTGTTTCGCAGCATAGCGCAGCGAAACAGCTCTTGTTTTCGTTATTTGTCTGTTTCAGTAAAAAAAGCCATTGAGATAACACACGTTCGTTCTAAGCGGCCTTTTGCATAGTTCCCAAAGAGCAATTGCAATGAAACTTTCAGTGATGAAAGGCATTGGTGCAATAATGCTCCTAAAACAATGATGTCATGATGACGTCATCACCAGTCATGTGACGTCATCTTAAAGGTTTCTATTTTAAATGTTTGAAAATCTATATCAAATCAACCACAAAAGACCGTAGGTTTCTGTTTGCGGGATTGGGTGGGGATAAATTAGGTCTTCATTTTATTCAGTGTGCGTGACCTTACATGACCTCTACTTCCGGTCGAAACAGAAAGTGCCTTGTTATTCAAAAGTGGAAATACTTATGAAGTTGCTTTCAACAATGTTATTGTCTGGCAAGGGTGGGCAATTAAAAAAAATACCAATGACGTCACAACACACAAGAGCGCCCTCTAGCGGCAGGTTGAAAACTGATCAAAATGGACTTTTTGAAGATGTGTGTGGGGAAGTTTTGTGTAATCACTTCAAAATTTACACACATGTTGACAGTCAGGCAGCCATCATATGTGTGAAGTTTCAGATCAATGACGTCATCAGGGGTCACGTGATGCGGCATTAAAGGTGCCTTTTTTGAAGTCATATATCTCCCGAAGTATAAGTGCGATCATGTTGAAACTTGGTAGGTCGTTAGATATTGGCAAGTTCTTGTAAATTTTAAAATGACGTCATGATGACGTCATCACATGATTTTTTTTGATTTTTTCATAAATTGCTAACAAAACGTGGTATAATAATCCAAATTCTTTTTTAAACAGGATTGATACGTCATAACTGCTTTGAATACAAAAAACTTTCATATTCAGTTGAATTAATTTCAAAAAGTTAAGGCGAAACAGCTCGGCATTTGTGCACAAATGCAATATGTCTAGTTTTGTTTATTATTATTAAACAACCTTTGCTGTAAAGGGAGGGTATACCTTTGATGATTACTTCACAAATTAATGACCATAAAAACTTACTTAGTTTAGAGTACTGGAGAGCTGTTGATTTTATAAAACATTGTGAGAAACGACACCCTTTGAAGTAATGTAGTTTTAGAGAAAGAAGTAATTTTTCACCCCCAAATTTGAATCTGAGAAAGGCTTCAGGCATGACGCCTTTCTGAGGCATCTGCAAACACACAATTCTATTCAATAAGGGTGTTTTTTTTCCCATTATTTTCTCGCAACTCGATGACCAATTGAGCCCAAATTTTCACAGCTTTGTAATTTTATACGTATGTTGGGATACACCAAGTGAGGATACTGGGCTCGATTTCACGAAGAGTTAAGAATGATCTTAACTCCAAATCACCCCTAATTGCTATGCAAAGTGTGATGTCACAATACAAATCACTAGGGTGATACTGACAACTCATCTTAAGATGAATCTTAGTGCTTTGTGAAATCGACCCCTGGTCTTTGAATTACCAAATTACCAAATACCTTGCCTTTACCTTCAATTTATAAGTTTTATGCAAAGCTTTGGTAAATTGTCAGTTTTACCGAAAAATATGCAGCTTCACAAAAAAGCTAAACTGAACTATCCTAAGGTGTTCTGACCAGGAGTGCTGTCGAAAATGTTTGTAATCCCTCGCTTTTTGATATTTCAGGAGTGAGTTGAGTAAAAACATCAACGCAGACGAGGCTGCGGCTATGGGAGCTGTCTACCAGGCTGCTCATCTTAGTAAGGGGTTCAAAGTCAAGAAGTTCATCGTCAAAGACGCAAACGTGTATCCCATCCAGGTGAGAGATGAGGCCCAATCCCTCCGGAGTTGTTATTTATTTATTTATTGAATTTTTATTTATTTATTTTTTTTTTTTTTGGGGGGGGGGGGTCCTGCAGGATTCTGAATATGTGAGTATGCAGCGCTCGTCACATATCGGTGTCTGGGTAAAACCCAAAGGTACCTCTCGGCAATCTCTGTATGGTGAGAGGAAAAGGGCTTGTGGAATATTTGCAGATCTAAGTTCAGTCATATTTTCCGTCTGTGCAGAACCATTTAGCCAGATGTTTGAGGCCTAAGGAATGTTCACGTTGTGTGCATGCACACTTAACATTACTGAGCATTCTTTGCTTACACAGCTAGCGCAGACATTTTTACGCTTACTACCCTGTAAGCGGGGAAGGGTGACAGTGAGCGTAGAAGGCTGCGGTAAGCAGAGCCATGAATGGTAACCCAGAAGACTCAAATTGTTCATGAATGATAGTAAAACAAAATAAAGGAACAAAAACCCCCATAGACAAGTATTCTGATCGATATTGTCCGTTCCTTGTTGATGTTTTTTCGTGTTTTTTTTTTTTCTCTGAAGGTTGAGTTTCAGCGAGTAGCGACAGACGACAATGGGCAGGAGGTGACTAAAGTCGTCAAGAGGACTCTTTTCGGACAAAATAATCCCTTCCCTCAGAAGAAGGTCATGACCTTCAACCGGCACAAGACCGACTTCTCGTTCACTGTCAGCTACAAGGATCTGGAGCTAGTCCTGCAGGACGATGACCTAAAGTGAGTATTGTTCGTTTTAAAAGAAATACAAAACCTGTGAAAGTTTAAGCTCAATCACACAAAAAAAGTCACAAGAAAATAGTAAAAAAAAACCTTTTTGGTATCACTTTTTTCCAACATTGGATTATGGACTCCTGAAATCAAAACCAGTCAACTCATTTCTCAAAAACGATAGCATTTCAAGCAAAAATATTTCAAGAGAAGTTTTCCACCATCACCATCTTTATGCTTTTATGAAGTTGTGTGTAAATATGTGAACGTTTTTTATTTCTTTCGCCAATATTGGGCTTTATCTTTAAGGTAAAGTACCTTGAGTGGTTTAAAAAAGTGGACTCAAAGTTCTGTAATTTATAGAATGTTGATTCGAATCCTGTAATCTCAACCTATAGTGGGTTTTGTGTAAGCGCCCTCTGTTGACAAGTTGTGTTTAGCACATGTGCTGGAGTTGATGACGGCATCCATCTTTGTTGTTGTTTATTAAAGAGTTAGAAGTGTATAACCTTTGGCTCAGACTGTCAGTAAGTGGTGTTACAACAAATACTGACCTGGTCAGTCGCAGCACTTTTGTCCCTTAGTAAGGTACTTTAGTATCTAGTTGCTTCTGTTCACGTAGGAGTAAAAAATGGGTACCGGTGAGAATTGGTACTGCAATGGACTGGGCTGGCATTCTGTCCAGGGAAATGGAGATAAATGCTGTCGTTTAATGAAACCAGCTTCCGCCTGATGAGCCATATTGGCTCGGGACGGACTTTACTTTTTACATCGATGGTTTTTGGAAGAAGAAACTAGTTCTCTTCCTGTAGTTTCTAAGTGAAGTGATATTTGAAACTTTGCATGGTGTGTGGAGCATAAAAAAAAACTACAGTAGTAAACTTGCAGGTAGAACCATGTATATAGTTTTCAATAAACACCATACTAACATAGAACTATGTAGGCCTAGTTTCCAGAATTCCGCAATCTACTCCGCGGCAGTAGAATAGATAGAAAGGCGAGCTCTCAAAGAACAAAATCTACACAGCAAAGTAGATAAAACACATGGTGTTACAGCAAACCAAATATACGCCATACTACCAACCTGTGAAAATCAGCCTGTTGACCAATATTTTTAAACAGGAACGTGTATCTCTGTTTTTTGTTTTTGAAGTCTCATTTGTTTTGGTCATCAGATCGTTTGGTCCCACCAGCCTCATGACCTACACGCTGAAAGGAGTGGACAAAGCCCTGAAGAAGCAGTCCGATGCAGAGTCCAAGGGCATCAAAGCTCACTTCCGATTGGATGATAGCGGTGTACTTCACTTGGATACGGTAAGTTTTGACCAATCAAAATACTTCTCTTTATGTCTCTGTTCAAACCCAAATTATTTAAAATTTACCCAGTCAGTTTCCCTTGTGGTTTATTACTTGAATCATTTCTTTGTAAACAAAATGGTATGGACTTTTTCTTGAAATGCAATATTTGATATTTTGAAACCTGTATTCTTATAGTGTGACTTTTTGTACGTCTGTGTTTAATTTGAAAATAAATTAAATTGTATGTATTTTGTCATTAGTATTTGTAAATGAAATGCATATTGTTGGTATGAAATTTCCTGAATATAAATTAGTTATAATTTTTTAGGTATTAAGTATTTGTTGGCCTCTCGTCACCGGTGGGTGTAGGTTCGAGTCCAACCTGAGTAGTACGTCTGTGAGTTTTGTTCCCGCAGGACTAACTTGGGGTTAAAGCACTGAGTATACAGTTCTTATCACAGACTGGAATTACGCGGAGGCCATAGTCTTCGTTACCCTGGTCTTGGCCTTGGTGCCCCTCCAAAAGTTTCCCATAGACTGTAAGATTTTACAGTGGAAGTGCCCTTTCCAAAATGAAAATGGCCTTGTCCTCTCAAAGATGAAATTCTAGGCATGTTATCACATTCCAAAATAGTTTTCTTTATTCACGATGTACTTATTGTACCAGTTTAAAGAGAACTTATTATTGTTATTATTATTATTAAATTCTTTATTGTCCACTCTTTAAAAAGAAAAAAATGAACAATTGACGTGTCTAAAATTGATTAAAGCTCCAGAATAGGACAGTCAAATTCTTAAACAAAGAAATATGAATAAAAGGAGTTACGACAACAATGACAACAATTTGTATTTCCTGGGGCAACCTTCCGAGTGGACCAAGAATGTTTCAAGTATCTATTTGTGCCATGAAGTTTGCGTACTTTTCCCTCATGTGGAGAAGGGGGTGTGTGGAGGGCATTTTGGGACTTGTAAACCCAGGCTTTGAACTTCGCTCTTGAAAGGGGCATGTCAATTTTCCTCTGGTAAGGGGCACTCTATGAGGAAAATGTTAATGTGTATTGAAACTTTGCAAAGGGCACCACAGCAAAAGCACAGGGCACCACGGCAATTGCTGTGGGTGCTGTGGGTTATTTCGAGGCCTGTAAACCTATGTATGTTAACCATAGGAGGGTAAGGGTTTGCAATCGAAAATTTTTAGGAAAAAAAGAAAAGAAAAGAAAAGAAAGATAGTATCATGTATCCTGTTGTTATTAGAATGATATCGTGTTTGCAGGTGGAGTCCGTATTTGAGAAGACGGAGAATGTGATGGTAGAGGTCAACGAGACCGAGGAAGAGCAATCCACTCTACAAAGTGAGTCATGAATATTCATAAAGCTTTATACATTTACTGTGATTTTCACTAATGTCTGGTAAAATTATAAGTCTTATTGAATTGCCAATTGATTATGGTAAAACGTTAACTTTGCTTAGTACATTCAGAAATTCGGACAGCTACCTAATTTAGATAGAAACTGCTGCTAAGTAGATTTCAGATTGAAAACTTGTCTTGCTGTTTATCCACTGTCGCGAACTAGATCGGGAGAATATTATCAGTTTTAAAATGTTTTCTGTTGAACATTAATTTGTAGAATAGACTGAATTTTCACTTCAGAGCAACCCGTCCACCTGACTTCTTCTGTTACACCAGTATTTTTTGTTGTGTTGTCATTTAGCCTTTGAGAAAGACTCTGCTACGGTCGAAACCTAAGAGTTTTTTGCATTTTTTTTCCCTTTCTCCCTGTCAGAACTTGGAAAAACCATCAGTAGTTTCTTCTCCGGGTCCAGCGACGACTCGACGGATGCTGCAGCCGACACTGCAGAGAAGAAACAAGATGGAGAGGACGGAGTGACGGAGGAGGAAGCCCCTGGGAAGGAGGTAGGTTCAACCCGAGTCCAGTTTTTCTTAGAACTGCTGGAGGGAGGGTATCAAAAGTCAGGCAGGTTCTAGGCATGGAGGAGTGTTTCTGTAGACGTACGCCCGCAATCCACTTGACCGCCGGAAGGTTCTGCTGGACTGCATCATTGTGGCATGCTACAGAAACATCCCTACATGAGAGAATTGCGCTTTGGCATTTTGAACGGTCCAATCGAACGATCCACTGGACTGGTACATGTATGCTCGCTGGAATTCCTGACCGACGATTCAAATAGAAATTTCCAACCGTTCTGTTTTATGAGACACTCCAAAAGCACCCAAATTAGCAAAGCACAAAGCTGAACTGCCACGGTTTTCTGCTATTATTTGCTCGCCAAACATTAAAATGATACAATTATGTTTTTTCTTCTATTGATGTTTGATAAACGTTAAGAATGAGTTTCTTATTCAAAATTAAAAAGGGAATTAAACTTTGATATTCTATCACTCTTGTAAAATGTTAGCAATGTGAAAATTGTAAGATTGATAGCAATAGGTTGTTTTGCTTCTCTTCACCCAGTGGTAGTAATGGGTACCTGCGAGGGTAGAGGTTGATGTTGTGTTTGCAAAAGCCTTCAGAGCGCTACGGCAGCTCAGGGCTGTATACTCCCCAGGGAGCTGAGAAAGATTAAAGGAATGTTATTGGCCCAATGACCGGGGCAACTAATGTAAAGCGCATTGATACGTTGTTGTAAAGTGCGCTTTTTAAGAACTAATTATCATTATTATGTCAGAACACCTGGAGGTGATTTTGTAAAAACATCAAGCTGCTTGTGATTTCACTAGAGTGGGCTACACGTAATATGTGCAGCACAATCTGAACAACTTTGTTACAAAGTTAAAACTCGTGCTCTCGTTTATGACAGGACGGAAGCGCCGACAAAGAACCTGACCAGGAATCCAAACAAGAAGGAACAGAGGAGGAGAAAACAGCCGAGAAGACCCAAGACGAAGATGAGGTTGTGAAGGAGACGGAAGAATCTGAAGATGCTGCAGAGAAGACCCAGGAGGAAGTCGGAGGGGAGGAAGAGCCGACTAAAGATGAGACAGAAGAGGAAGGAGAAACAGAGACGAAAGGAGAAACGGAGACGAAAGGAGATGAGGAAGAGGCTGCAGTTGAAGCTGGTGAACAAGTAAGCTGTCGACATAGATCTGGCTCTCTTTCTCTGATATTCCAAAAGGAGTGTCAAATTAATTGTTAACCTGTTGAAGGTTGTACAGAGAGTACTACTTTGGAAGACCTGCCCCTCCCTGCAAAGTAGTACTTTGTTGTGTGTGTCAGCATGAAAGTGCAAAGTAGAATTTTGTTGTTCATAGTCTCCCACCCCTATACGAATCAAATGCCCTTATGAACCCAATCCCTGATCTGTCAGAAGTCCCTTATTTTGATGATTCCTCTGTTTGCGCTAAAAAAAATATCAGCCATTTTAAAACGCCTTTTAAATTTATACACAACCTTTGTGGCCAAATATCTTGCTAAGCAGGAACAATCTTGCTCAGCAGCAACAGGTTACCAGCCAAAATGCCATGTTATGTATACTGTTTGTTACTGGTCCCCCCTCGCCAACTTTTGATTAGCAGAAAAAAGTTGCTGGGCACCATTTACTGCTGCATATCTTTTTTTTGTAATTGGACCCAGCACTGTAAGTTCTTAGGGTTGAATAAAGCTTGTGAATGCAGTGAAGAAATTTAGTTCATTTGAACTAATTTTTTTTAAAAAACTTTGATGTCTTGTGTCAGGAAAGCGCGGATGAACCAGCGGAAGATGTTAAAGACACGGAAAGTAAAGAAGACTCTCCGCAAGAAGTGGACGAGGCAGACAAGAAAGAAGGCAAGCCTGAGGAGAAAACTGACAAGCCCGAGGAGAAAACTGACAAGGCCGAGGAGAAAACTGACGACAAGAAGGAAAGCAGCAAAGAAAAGAAGAAAAAAAAGAAGAGTAAGAAGAAGGCGGAGAAGGAGGAGACCAAGAAAGAAGCGAAGACGGTGTCTAAGCCTAAAGTAGTGACCACGAAGGAAAATTTGACCGTGGAGGCAGAGGCCCTGGGTATCCCTAAACCGTCCAAGGATGCGCGGAAGGCGTCAAGAGACAAGTAAGACTAAACTGCAGGAATGAGAAATCTTATACTCTTATCTGAACGTTTTCTTAAGGGCAGGGTGTACTTTTTGGTAATTACTTCACAAGGAAGTTCATGACCATAAAAAACTTACTTCCCATAAGAAAAGAGCACTGGTGAGTTGTTGATATTATAAAACAATGTTAGAAACAACCGTCTTTGAAGTAATAGAGTTTTAGAGAAAGAGGTAATTTTTTTTACCCCAAAATTTGAATCTGAGACAGGCTCTAGGCTTGAAGCCTTTCTCAGGGATCTGAAAACACACAATTCTATGCAACCAGGGTGTTTTTTTCTTTCATTATTTTCATGCAACTCATCAGCCAGTTTTTTTTTTTTTAAGTTACAAACCACAATGGAAACTGACTGGGTAAATTTAAAAAAATTGTTTCGTGTTGAACAAAGAAAAATTAACAAGAGTGGGATTTGAACCAATGACATCCGGTTTAACATGCCGTCATCCTACTAACTGAGCTAGCCAGTTTTTAATGAAAACTATTTCTCCGTTTCTCTGCGTAGATTAAAGGAACTCCGTAAGAGAGAAGAGGAGCGTATCGCCAAAGAGCAAGCCATGAACTCTCTGGAATCCTTCATCTACAGCATGCAAGAAAAGCTCTACGAAGAAGAGTACGAGAAATGCTCCACTGAGGAGCAACGAGAAACGATTTCGACTAAACTCAGGGAAGCCTCCGATTGGCTGTACGAAGTCGAGGACGACGCACCTCATACTGTAAGTTGAGAAAGAGGAGACTGTCCGGGTGATCTCAAGAAGCCATTCCGTGGTTACTTGCATTGCATTGAAATTTATTGGGTTTTTTTGAAAGAAATTTGTGACTTCGATACAGGAATTTATTGTCAATAACAAATGTCAAGGTATGAAATTACAGGAAACCATATTTCTGAAGACTGATATCAGTGGTTTTGTCTGTCAGTCTGTCTCTCTCTCAGCCTTGCTGCCCATGGGCGGCCTTACCTCTCGTCACTAGCCTCCGGTAGGGATGTGCTAAAACACAATGCTGATTGGCTACCAATCAGAACTGCTTTATGCGCACGCTCATTAAAAACTTTTCGTGCACTTAAAAGATGCTTGCAGAGCGCTAAGTATGGGTGTGTCAGAATGCAAGTGTCTTGACGTGATTCCAAACACTGAATCATGTTTTTACGTGGTCACCTTAAATTGCATACAGATCCACATGCCAATGGATCAAGGAAGAATTTGACCAGTTGCTCTTTGACTTGATGCGTCTCTTTAGTGGGCTACATACTTGAGCCCACGCGTAGAGTGGATCAGCCACAGGCCTGTTATGACATATACTGGCATATTTTGATTAACCAATGCCAGGGGCTATGAGCGAGGAGTGTGTGCTGGGGGAAAAATATGGCATGGTTGATCACCACTGGGAACGAGGTTGTGTATGTCTGTCTGTTTGGCCTATCACACTCCACTGGAAGGCAAAGGCCTCTTCATCAACATTCCATTTATCTCTCTTCTGTTTTGCCTTCTTCCACAAAGTGTTTTGAGCTTTACTAATTTACGCAGGAATGCTTGAAACTGTTGACCTTTCAACTTTACTTTTGGTCTTTCAGGTATTTAGAGATAAACTGAAGGAGATTAAGAAAGTCACCAAAAATCTCTCCTTCCGCGTCAAGGAGTACAAAGAGCGCCCTCAGCTGATAGCCGATCTCAAGCAGCTCCTAAACGTGTCAAGTATCTTCCTGGCCGCCGCCAAGAACGCCAGCAAGGAAATCCAGCTTTTCACCGAGGTGGAAATGGGGCTCTTAGAGAAGGCCTACAACAGCACGATGGAGTGGTACGCGGAAAAAGCGCAAGCGCAGCTTGAAAAGCCGGACACGGAAAAACCGGTTCTCCTTACCGAAGATTTGAAAACGAAAATGGTGGCGCTGGATCGCGAGCTGAGGTACTTGGTGAACAAGGCGAAGGCGGGACCACCCAAGAAGAAAGACAAACCTAAGAAGAAGAAGAAGAGTAACGAGACGGAGACGGTGACCGAAGGAGATATTAATAATGGAAACAAGAGTAAAATCAATATATCAGGTGAGATGAGGCCTTTCAGTTAAAGCATGGTTCAATAGAAACGAATGCTAAATTATCCTAAATGAGTACAGGTGAAATTTTGCCACGATAATCCTTTTGAATTTGTTATATTTTTTCAAGAAATATATTAAATCATCACCTATTGTCTAAAGTCCACATTTCTGGACCCCATAATTGAGACCTTTCATCAAACTTGAGCAGTTTCTGAATTGGCGGCTATGGCCACAGCAACGGCCGTTGTTAAGGGTGTCGCTAAGGATGTCTGTACTTCAACGCATGATGATGTGGCAAGCTAGCCATAGCTGTGGCCTGCTAATTTGGACACGGTTATACGTTCACCTTGACAAATTTTTTTTTTTACTTTTTTTTTCACAGAATCAGCCGAGCCAATTGAGGAGTTGCCTTTAGAAACAAATGAAACAAAAGAAGAGGTTCCAGAAACGATAAAACCGCAAGAAGATAAAAAAGAACCGGAGGAAGAACCGTTGCAGTTGCCAGCACCTGATGAAGGTACACGAGAAACTCTACCATAATCTTAGACCTTGATTTCAAAGGGTTGGTTTCACAGGGGGGGGGGGGTGTTGTCGCTTTGGACAGTGTGTGCTGTCAAAGTATCAAAATGGCGTGTTGTGGCCGAGCGGTTAAGAGCACCGGACTCGAGCTCTGGTGCTTCTGATCAGCAGAGTGTGGGTTCAAGTCCCGGTTGGGACACTTGTGTCCTTGAGCAAGATACTTCACCATATTTGCTTTTTTTTCTTTGCATGGGACATTAAGCCGTAGGTCCCTTGAACTAGGAGTAGTAGTGCACCTAAAAGAACCTGGAACACTTATCGTGGAAGAGTAGGGGTTGACCCCAGTGTTTCTGATTCTTATAGCAAGCACCCTTGTTTACAGGTTTCCTCAGGCTTGCGAGCTACAGTTGATTAAGTTCACTTATGAGGCATCCTTGGTTTCATTACGAGAAATATATAATAACAATTGCAATACTAGAATGGTTTTACTCTTTTGGGTCAGACCCTGGTTTTTCTGTGGTTTATATTTAAATGTGGGATTGGTAATCATTTGAGAGAAAGTCTCATCCCCTAAAGGTGATGCCTCTGCTGCTGCTTCCCAGGTTGTATCGGAAACTTGGGCGTGATCCCTGGCCGTACGGCAGTTA
The DNA here is from genome assembly GCA_023634235.1 of Pisaster brevispinus. Taxonomy (NCBI): domain Eukaryota; kingdom Metazoa; phylum Echinodermata; class Asteroidea; order Forcipulatida; family Asteriidae; genus Pisaster; species Pisaster brevispinus. The sequence continues at coordinate 11,784,989 of JAMKCF010000016.1, forward strand.
CAGGTTGTATGCTTCTGACTGGCACTCCGAACAAAGATATTGACAAAATAGGGAGACTGCCAACATTAGGGCTGGATAGCTCAATTGGTAGAGCGCTGGCACGTTAATCCGAAGGCTGCAGGCTCAAATCTCACTTCAGTAAAAAAAAAAATTACTGTTAAAATGTGCTTTTAAACCTAATTTGATGATATTTTTCAAAAGTTGGTGGCATGATGTACTTATTGAAGATTGAGGATGGGATTGAAGTTACCTTTCTCAAAATGAATGATTTATTTAAATCCCGTACGTACCTTTAATCATAAACTTTAACCTAAATCTTATCATCAGTTAGTCTTTTAATCTGTTAATCTTTTAAAAACTTTTAATCAGGTATTAACCTTCTTTTGATTCTTATTCAGTTGCAGGAACAGAAGATGGAAATAAAGAGGACGTCGAAGGAAACGCCGACGAAGCTGCAGAGGCAACGGAAACGCCGTCGTCAACAACGGAACAAGAGGCTAACACAGATACATCACGGAATACCGGGGATCTATAAAGGTCAAAGGTTGTAATTTATAGTACCTTGGTGGGAAAAAAACCAAATGATCAGATTCTCTCAAGAATGAGGGTCAAAGTGTTCTTGTCCTGCAGTATTAAACTTTATTATCTGGAGACATTGACAGTTAATAGGAATGCTTCCAACAAGAGCGATGTTGTCAGTTGGGTGTTTGTGTCGGATTTGTCTAGCCAAAGAAGTGAATTATTTATTTAGAAAAGGTTTACAGTACATGAAGTTCAGGGTTCAGCTATGTGCTGTCGCAAAAGATGCCACGTCGGGAGTAGCTTACGCACAACACCGTGGCACCTGTAGACTGACCATGGTATGGAAATACGCCCCACTCATCCTGCGTTTTAAAACCATTGCATTCTGGGAACCAGACTTGACCCATGAGAAAAGGTCTGTATGCAGCCATTTCAGACAGGGGACCACCCTTTTTTACATGTACCTCATAGTTATAAACAGTACGATGCATTTTAGATGCTTTCAAACCCAACATCAAAGCACACTATCTGTTACTGTGACATTTTGTTGCTGTTTTCTCAGCAAATGGAGACACTGTATTCAGCTGAGACTTTCACATGTGACATTTATTGTATCTTTCTTTATAATTTTGCCTATAAATCAGAATTCTATGGACAAAAAGCAATTGTTTCAACCCTTCGTTCAAGCGGCTTTCTCAAGGAAACATCTATCTTAACTGGGATTCGAACCCACTCTCCAATGGTTCATCAACCCAGGCTATGTACTTTATCTAGCAGTGTGAGGCATTAGGTTCCACCGGGTGAAAAATTAAGTGAAAAGTTGAGAGAAGAAAACGGTGTATGTATGGATTGAGAGGAGCTGTTCATTTTATAGAGGGGGTTAATGAATTTATTTGAGTATTAAATACTGTACGCTGGTAAACTAACGGTGAAATGTTGCAATGTTCAGACTTTGTATTAAACCGGGGTCGACTTCTGGACCTGCAGCCATCTTATGCAGACTCCCTGTGTTCTCAATGGCAATTTAAGTACTAGTACTTGAGTATAAAGAAGGAACCAGACTGAGTTTCCCTACTGGCCTCGTTTCGGTTGTACATTAGTTTGAGTTGATGTACATGTAAACAAAACAGATTGTATCATGATGGGGCATGTGGATGGGAGAAGGAAATCCTTAGTTCGGCCATCTTGTTTCTTTCCAATTCATCCCAAACAACCAAACTGAGGCTCAGAGCACTAGGCTGGTTCCTTCAAATCAAATGATTATGGGAACTAGTATAATCAATGACAACAATGTACATTGATACGTAGGGAACTTGACCAAGATGGCCATTGGCCACACCAAAGCCCATACTAACCATCGACATCTGGAAGTTTCTACATTATAAAAAACAACTTTTTGCAATATTTTAAATGAATTATCAGCATTATTGAAATTGATTGTGTGTGTTTTTTTTGATGCTGTTTGTTTTTAGTTGCTTTTATCTGATGGAACATTTCACCAATAGTTTACCACATTTTTAAAGATGAATGATCCAGGCCCAGCTTGACTAGCCAAATTCTAAAATCAGGTGCTTCTGTACAGGAGGGGAAGACTTTGTTTAGAGTATTCAAACATCTAAGGTGGGGGTACTCCATCTGCCACACATCGTGCATCCTACCTCCATGGTATGACCAAGTTTGGTTACAGAGCTTTTTATTTACACAGCTAAGGGTCAATGGTTGTCCAAGTTGGTGTGCTTATTATTGTTCAGAAAGCTGTCAATATGATGGCACCTAAAAAGAACTACTTCAGCTTTGGTACAATATCTTAATATTGTATGTTGCCAAGTGTTGAATATCTCAATATTGTATGTTGAAGTTTTGAATATCTACATACTGTGTGCTACCAAAAGTTGGAGATTTGAGGAAAAATAATTCAAACTGGAGCATGGAACATTCATCTTGGGAAATTTGAAGTTTAAAGATTTTTATTTAATTGTTAGTTAATGTTTTTGTCGTTTGTCATTTGTACATGGTTTTGATCACAATGGGAGACCTTAGGACTCTAGGTGGCAGCAGACATGACATCACTTGCTATTGTTGACCTATTTCTGAGCAAGTGCACTTCTGAGAACGATGGATTTACCTGGAGAGTCTGCTGCCACCTAGCGGCCACAAGAGTCTCACATTGTTCATTTTGCACGCTATTACGGTTAAGTTGGTGTTTTGTCCAGGAATTTACCCCCACCTTCGTTACAGGTTGACAGTTGTGGGACGGGTATTCAGGGCCCATTTTTAAAATAGCTGCTAAGCACAGACAAAATCTGACTTGCCAGACACAGGTTACCAGCGAAGATACCATGTAATATATACTGTTTATGGCTGGTTCCCTGCTGTTTTCTGCTTGGACCTCAAATTACATTCCAATGGATAAGGGAATGGTTTTTTTTTTTAAGAATCTCTTTTTCTTTAGTACACAGTAGGAATGGAATTTAAATTTAGGGCTGTGTGCACAGGATGTGCGCAGTCATGGCAGTGGCGCTGAGTTGCCCTTGATTGTATAAGAGAAAATATGATTTTATGGCCGGGTAAGTTTTGATGCAAAATCGAAATTTAAGTTTATGTCCCGTCTAAAGAAACACATTCTACTTCATTTTCCTGTCTTGTTTGGTACTTTGTTTCAATAAATACTGGAAACGTTTCGTTCGCAAATGTTTCAAAAGTTACACCTTGATTTTTGTCCTGCTTTTTTTTCATTCCCCCTTCTACCCCAACCACAGTTATAGGAATCCTCCAAAATCCTAAAAAAACCTACTTGGACTTTGTAGGATTTGGTATTGCAGTCCCAAAATAACAATTGCTTATCATTGGGCCAGACGGTCCTCTTTTGTTTCTCTTTTTTATGTGTCTCTCTTGACGTCACCAATCTTGGACGTTCTTCTCTATTCCTCTGGAGGCCTTTCCTTGAGTCGGTTCCCACGAAATGAGGGCGGAGGCTGCCCGAGAGCAGTGCCCAGCAAGTCTTATCCGTCGCGAGTCTTGCCTGATTCTTTTGGTAGACCGCCATAACCCATGTTGCTTTAGGGTGGACGCATCACCTGTGTACTAATTGGTTTGGACATTAGTCTGTTTGTACGCACTCAAATCATTCTACCTATACAGTGCTCAAACCAAACCATGCGTTCCTACAATGTCCACCGTATCTTAGAAAAGCTAATAGAGGTCAGTCCATGACACACCCAAGGTCATCCGCAGCGTACGGGTGAACGTCCTATCCTAGCCCTTCTCCAGCTGGGGGTATTTATGTGTCCAGTTTTTCGGCTCCAAAAAGTGAGTGCCTCGGGGCGTCACGGAGGCCGGACTTTAAAGCTATTATAATTGTGCATCTTTCATTGGCGTGTCAACAATCCATTGATCAAACTTCTCAGGAGATGTGTTTCATTTTTTTAAATTTCACTTCTCTTTCCCTTTTCTTCGACGTCAAAATGAAATTACGAAAACGGACAAACAGAATGGCGGAAATGCAAGCGGTAGGCCTAGCTGTTTTATTTACATGCTATCTCGACTAAATTTAACTCTGTAATAGTTTCAAACTTAACAATCCAGGACCTAATGACGTGGTGGTAATCACAAAGAGATACAGGTCATGTTACCTAGGACGTCACAGTTTACGATAGAGGCCACAGAGGCTGGCCTTGCAGGCACAAAGTGTACACAGCTCAATGGAATAAAATCAAAATACAAAAATACTGTTGTAGCGTTTTTATCGACAACTGTTGTTAAGAAATGGTTGATTTCGTTGAAATTATTTTATTTGTATCAACAGTGTATTAAATGCCTGCCAAGAAGTGCCATGGTGTGCACAGAGTATGTTTTTTTTGTAAACAATGTGAATGGTCTACGACAAACTGACACCAACAATCCTTCCATCAAAGAGGCAAATCTTGCCAGAGAACGCAAAAGTTCACAAAACTCTAAAACGAGTATTTAGGTGCAAAAAAGGTACTGGCAGATTCTTCTGTTTTAATATGTCAAGGAAAATGTTTTTTTCTGAAATATATATTATGAATAAATAATAGAAATCTGGCACAACATTCCAGCTAACAGAAGAAAAAAAAAATGCTGGTCAATACTAAACAATCTTATCATATTAAATCTTTTACAAGTGGCGAGTGACGAAAGCTTCTATAGTGTAGTGATATTCGACCTTTTTTAAGGAACTTGATGCATCGAGGGTTAAAGGCAATGCACACGTTTGGTATATTTGTCAAAAACCAGTACCCTCATCACTAACTGTGAAAATTTGGGCTCAATTGGTCATCGAAGTTGCAAGAAGATAATGAAAGAAAAAAACAAATAAACAAAAACACCCTTGTTGTATAGAATTGTGTATACTTTCTTATGCCTGAGAAAGGCTTCATGCATGAAGCCTTTCTCAGATTCACGTTTTTCTGTGAAAACTTACGTCTTTCTATAAAACTACATACTTCAAAGGGGGTTGTTTCTAACAATGTTTAATACAACCAACAGCTCTCCAGTGCAATTTTAATGGCAATTAACTCGTGGAGACGGTCATTCAAGTGTCCAAAGTGAACAGTAACGCCCTCACTTGTCAAAAAACAGGCAAGTAAGTCTACATGAAAGCATATTAACAATTTATGTACATATGATAGCATACATATTTTACAAATATATTTTTCTTTTATATAGACAGCAATTGTTTTAAAAACCTTAAGTTAAAAAAAAGAAGACAAAAAAAAAACCCCAAAAAACAAAAGACCCCCACATCACATTCATCAGCTTTTTCATGCCACACAGGCTGCTACAGCTCTCAAAAGAACAGCTATACATTTCCAACATTTTTCTCCTTCAAATGGGTGAACTTTACAAAAACTGTCTTCGTTAAATATAGGTTCTGACTTAACACTTTTCCCCAGCCAGTATCCTGACATAATCATCTTCGAATACTCGGCATGCGTCAATCTGATTACAGGGCGCCACCAATCGGATATTGACGAGCACGAACTCGATCGGAGTTCATTGAAACTCGGAGATGATTGCGTAATACGTCAACACCAAGCCACCAATCTGTATCGAGGAAAGAAAGGATAGACACAAGAAAACACACTCATAATCAAAATTAGCATAAAACCTATTATTTCAGAAAACTCGGGCTCTGACGTTGCAATCGAAAGGTCTATAGGACCATGGTTCAAGCATAGGTCACCGGGTGGGCCACCACGACAAAAGCTACTCGAACGGACTGGAGACCAGACCTAATCGAACGCACCCTATAATTAGGTGCGTAGGATTGAGACACAAAATAACACTAAACGGTAATGGAGTTAAATGTCAGTTTACTTAGAGTTAAGATGAATGGTTTAGTTGGGGTAAAACTAAACGGTAATTGAGTTAAATGTCAGTTTACTTACAGTTAAGATGAATGGGTTAGTTAGGGTAAAACTAAACGGTAATGGAGTTAAATTTCAGTTTACTTACAGTTAGGATGAATGGTTTAGTTAGGGTAAAACTAAACGGTAATGGAGTTAAATGTCAGTTTACTTACAGTTAAGATGAATGGGTTAGTTAGGGTAAAACTAAACGGTAATGGAGTTAAATTTCAATTTACTTACAGTTAGGATGAATGGTTTAGTTAGGGTAACTAAATCAAATATGGTGAATCCAACATCTTCCCCATTTAGCCTGGCGAGTATCATGTTCATCTAAAAGTGAAGAAGAAAAAAACAGTACATAAAATATCCTAGTTTTACAAACGCTGCCCACTCTAGGTGAGGTTTGCGGAGACACCATGATTGTAATCTCCATGGTAACTCTGAAAAGAACTCGCGTAAAACCAAAAATCTATTTTATTCTTTAGTGCACAAATGTTAAAAAAAACTTATACGATAAATGTTTATCACCTGTTTAATTCAAATGGTGGGCTTTTCGGGTTGGAATGAAATGCCATATAATTTAATTTTACGTTATCAACAACGTATTGTGATGAGATTAAAATAAGGCACGATTTAGTTAAAATTTTTAAAATGTTATCAAAATATTGTTTAACTTTGGGTTGAACAAAGAGAAAATGACAAGAGCGGGATTTGAACCAACAACCTCCGGTTTAACGTACTCTTTAAAATTATTGTTAAAAACAATGAGAAAAGGTGAACGTACCCAACGTACGGTTTGTTTTTAAAAGGTAAAATTGACAAACAAGTGAGCGTGTGCAACTATTGAGTGTTAATTTTATGGTAACATCCACAGGCGGGATTCGAACCCAAATAGGCCAAGGAATCTGCATTTGGAAGAGTAGGTCTACACTGTCCCAGAACAAGTTGCAAGTGTGAGGGACGGCTACATTTTGCTACTCCCCCAATTGTTACTAATTTAAATATTTATTTACCTGCATGATCTGTTCGTTGGTGATTTTATTTTCTGTAGACACACCGTAGCATTTACTTGTTGGATCGTGAGCCTAAATGGTGGGATCAAAGACAAACAAGAAAATATGAAAAAAATTAACAAAGAAAAAAATTAATGTTTTTTTTTTAAATAGTCGGTTAAAAAAAACAAAACAAAAACAAACCCAGCAAGGAATGACGTGCTTAGGTATAGTTTGAAATTTATATTTATACTCCATCTGTTATTTTTTTTTACGCTGAGAAAAGAAATGATTAATTTGGCTGGGGAGGGGGGGGGGGGGGACTCGATGGAGTTGTAGAACAAATTCATGCTTTTTATTTCGTGTTGTACTGTATTATGTGTCCATTTCCATTGCTTCTCAGCACATGTCTGCAGCCTTCATACTTAATTTGCTACTAATGGAGGACTAACTCATTCTCATGCAATCTTAAAACTCTCGGGGTCAGGCCGTGTCCGAAACGGCGACTTCGGCTAGAGCTACAACTAAATCAGCTCGTCTGCCAGTGTTGAAGCAGATGCGCGCGATCTAGCCGTAGCTCTAGCCGAAGTCGCCGTTTCGGACACGGCCTCAGAGTTTATCCAAAATCCGGGTCCTAATGGGCCCGACTTTTTTTCCGGGGTCAGGCTGAACTGGAAAGTGGTTAACAGTGGAATTTTAACTGGCATTCTGTTCTGCGTGATTTTGCCATTTTGACCCATTTATGAGTCATTTTGATACAGATTCTGGATCATAGCCGGAGCCCTTAAGCAGGCGTTAAAAAAAAGTGCACATGAAACTGGCGTCGTGTTTACCTTAGAGCTCATGACGGCTGCAAACCAAGACACCACGCAGATGTTGAAAAAGATGGACGTCAGCCAGATGGTGTACATCAAATAAGCAGACAAATTGCCCTGAATGTTGGAGGCAAATACCAACTGATATAACATGAAGCACGCTAGAGGACCCATAGTTAGGTATGTGATCAGGTTGATGTACATGAACACGCCGCTGTTCCCCAACTCGACCGAATCGCAGAGCGACTGGTGCTGTCTGCGAAGCTTTTCAAAACCCGGCGGGAACATCTTGCTGACTGCAGCCTTTTCTATTTCGGCACCGAAACGGTCGTCGAAGGAGGTGAAGAGTCTGGACATTATGTTGCACGTCAGGAGGAAATAAAGGAGCGGGAAAATCCAAGCGGCAAAGTCAAATACATTGAGGAAGACGCAGACAGCATGGATGGCTGGGTGAGGGGAGAATGGAGCGACGAAGATGTTGGTTGAATTCCGAACAGATTCGATTGGACCAAAAACTCCAACTGTCTGGTTCAAGAAGTGGAATACGACGTAAGTGATGGCGATGCCGGTGAATATCTTACATCGCTTCCGGAGCCAGACTAAGTCAAGTTTATTCTCGCTGTCCATCTGGATTTTCCTCTCGAAGTGCACGAAGTACTCGCGAAGCATCGTCTTCGTGGACGTCGCCCAGAAAATTACACTGGCGTTGAGGGCGCTCTGCAGAAGGACCGTCAGGTAAATGATCTTGAAGTACAGCCGGTCTGGACTGAGCTCGGGCCCGACAAAGAAAGCGGGAACAAAACGAACGAAGTTCGTCCACAGGAATACGAGAACGAGGATGGAGTAGTTGCGATAGTTGAAGAACTTGCGAGTTTTTGTTTTCACCTTTGGAGGGTTGATGATCTCTGCGTGCCACAGTCCCATGACCTGTATGAATTTCAACATCGGTGACATGGCCTCGTAGAACGTCAACTGGATGTCGTCGTCGCCGTCGTTGTCGTTCGCCCCCTTGCGTCCCTTTTCAAGGTCGACGAAGTCGGGTGCGGAATCTGTCGGGATGCTCTTCGTTCTCCGTATGACGATATCTTGCGTCGTATTGACCGATGACCTCCCGTTGGGCGTGGTCATCTCGTAGGCAGTGGAAGGAGTTTCAGTGGACCCCTTGCTGCTGTCATTGTCCTCTATCAAGGGACAGACGCTGTTTGTCCTGGACATGCTGACTGGTCACTTCTGACGGTCTGGCGGTAAAACCTAAGTAGAGAAAATAGAGCAAAATAGTTTAAATTCAAAATGAAATTTGATAGGTTCGGAGTTGAGTTCTCTCGTCCTGATGATAGGTCTGTTATATGAAATCTATGTTTAATATTACGGTGGGGAAAAAAACCCCAACAAAACCTCACGCGTGTGTCGTTTGTATTAAAACCATGGAATTTTGTCCCCCTGTGTGTGTGTGTTTGCCCCTATACACTCAAGGGTACATGGGCTTGAAGGAGTTGAGTCAAAAGAGGATGCTATCTGACGACATTCCTACACAACTCGCCGTATGTACGGGTTTCGCACTCCCATCCTTCCCCATCGTGCAGCGTTCAAGAGCAGTGATCTGTTTGAGCTCAATATCAATCGCGCTGTACAAACAGGGCTGGTTTTAAAATCAATCTAATATACATCATCACCACATCATCTGTGGGTGTCCCCTCTATCGGCCCACCAAGCGGTGGCTTGATTGATGCTGATGCAGATGCAAAAGCCTCGAGAGTGGTTCCAGGGGCAAGCACCCATCCGACATCTAACTATTCCCTATATGGGTGTCTTGGTTTCACACGCAAGAAGAAGAAGAAGAAGTGAAACGCTTCCACAAGTACGGAGACTCAGCAGTGACATTATTGAGATCAAAATGCTCTCACCGAGTCGACTTGGTCCATACAAGTCGACTCACCGTTCTGTTTCGCTAAGGAGTGAAACTTACAGTTCGACTCTACCTCAACCCAAACGACTTGGTTGACTGTTTGATTCGCTTCTGTGGAGGCGAGAAGTCGGGAGGCCTTCCTTCGACGCTGGAGATGAAAATGGTCTCTCCCGGGTGAACATTGCTTTTTAGCCCATCAAGCTAGCTCGGCATCACACACTGATGTTGTTAGGGCAATAAGCTGTAGTTACCACAGTGTGATTTTAACCGGTAATTAACTGACACTTGGGTCGTTTTTACTGAGCTGTCTAAGCATTACTGTTACTCAAAGCCCAACAAAGGTTACGAGTCAAATTAACACGTGGGGATGGGTTGCGTATAAGCTGGTCCCATGTTCGGCTTTAGTTAGCAAATAAAATCATTAAGCAATATTCTCAGTTGGGCAGGTTGTATGCAATTGGGCCGCTGTACAGACGATGCATTAGTGTAACCAAGGCAGACATTGTAAGCAACAATCAATTAGCGCTTAATTGAGTCTAGCTTTTGTTCTGACTGCGTTAGGTTAATTAATTGAATGGTCACCGGTATGATGGAGTCCTAATGGTTGCGTAGTTAATTATGAAGACAGCTATTTTTATACCATGCGCCAGTGTTTCGGTACAGTGTTGATGGGAGTTCCGTTCTGTTGACTGACGATCTGACAACTTGTCAATTATTTTGACAACTTGGTCAATGTAAAGGGAACTTGTACACTCTAAACACTCTCGGGTTCCGTCGGTTCCGTTGGGCCTGTATGACTCAAAATCTGTATCAGAATGACCCGGAACTCGGATCAAACTGACGCAGAATCCCATACAATTTTATTCCTGCCCACTTGGATTCGAAATCCGGATCAGTTTTGACATGAGAGTTACTGTCTAAAGTGAGCGTTTGTGACTGACTTTCGGCAGTTGTTGAGTTTCAGTTCGAAAGCTCACTGATTGACGACGTTCATACCAGTACCAAGAAAAGAAAGAAGACGGAAAAAACAAAACAAAACAAAACAACACAATTTTCATCTGAAATTATTTTCAAAATTAGACTAATTGGTGCATTTTGAAGGGACGCTCGAAGAAGAAGAGAAAAAACCCCAAAACAAAACAAAACGAACAAAAACAGAAATGACGCCCATCAAAAAAACACAAAAAACCCCACAAAAAAACAAAAAAAAAACCCAAAACCAACAACAACCACAATATTGGTTGCTTTTTATTTCGGTGAAATTTACACTCTGGTTGCTTGCCTGGTATGTGTATTGAAAACTAGAAGATGGTAATTTAACTAGCAAAACGAACCAGTACTGTGGGACTTAATAGCGACCTGTGTTGTTGGGATCGATTGAGATGGTAAAAAGCAAGCCGGCCGGTCTTGAAACCAAAGCTACGCGGGGGGTCCATAATTTGTTTAATAGGAGAAACACAAGAGGACCCTTTTCATTGATTTGTGTTGGGTCCGAGAAACAACCTTTTCACGAGCCGTCGATTTCTTCTCCTCGTCCTCCACCCTGTCCTATGGTGCGTCCATTTGAGAGGCCTTAACAAGCACCATTCAACAAAAGAAGGCATTTTCGATCACATGCTAAAACTTCCCTCTTCAAATTCTTTGGGTTGAAAATAAGGTGCTTTGTTAGGTTTCGATCTGAGATCGCCGCCGAAGGGAGTTTGGAGAAGAAGAAGAAGAAAAAAACACCTCCGAGAGTTCTGTCACTAAAACCCACTCAAGGCTGGTGCTTCTTAAGCCAAATAATAACGGCTTGAGGGACATACAAAATCAATTAATGAAACTCTAAAATGGAAACAGTTCGACTGGGGAAAAAATAATCGGCTCGCAAAAGAACGCACCTTGCCGATTTACTTTCGAGTTATTGTACCGCCAGAGGGATCGCACGGAATAAAGATCACGTGCTACGGCTGTTATCAAAATAAAACAAGTAACAGTGCCGTGCCAAATGGATGCGACTTATTTAACAAGTTCGTGGCAAAACTTAGCAGGTATAAACTGTCGTCAAAAGGTGTCACATCGATTGCTGTATAAATAGGGATAGGACGGTTTAGTGGAACCCGGTTCGAACCCTATTCGGACGGACGTGAGCCTCTCACCTGGACTTGGTTTCCATTTGACAATTTCAAGGCAAAACATTTAAACAGTGTAAATTGTGTCTCGTCAATTTCTGCAGGGGACGATCGGGTTATAGCTAAGTGGTATTTTTCGCCCTGCTTGTCATCTTTCAGTGGACCCCGGTTCGAATCCCACTTCGGACCGGAGCCTCGCATGTAGATTCGGTTTCCAATACCTACCCATAACATAGGTTTTTTTCTGTGGGGCTTTTCCTCTCACATTTCAACCGAACATTTCTAAATCATGTTCTCCACATGTGTCCTCAATTCTACAATTAATGGCGTTTTACAGTGGAAGTCACTTGTCAACATAGGCACAATGTGTGTTAGAGTGTCACATTATAAGCAAACGCTTAAGTAAAATTCCACAAGTTTCTTCCGTATTTCGGTACAAGGCACAAACAAACAAGGCAGCTATTATAATATCTTATCAGTGTCTAAGTCCCTTTACTTTCAAAAAGAGCGGTAAAAAAAAAAAAAAAAAAAAAAAAAGCCACACCGGAAAAACGTCGATACGTTAATTTGTGCACTAAAGGTGCATGCTGCGTTAGTACAAGCTTACAGAAGATTACTTAATGGAAGAATCTCAAGGTAAGAAGGTACAGACACTCTGCTTCTTTTGAAACCTTTTGTCATTAATTCCACCCTGAGGCGAAAGGAATCGATTCGCAGCTAAATTAACCGAAAGGTTTAAAGTGAACAGACGTATGCGAATCAAACGTGCAAACCCCATGGGGAACATTTTTATAACTACTTAGAAGAATGCCAGTGTAGTGCAAGGTGGCAGCAGACAAACATGAATGTTCGATGTTCAATTGCGGGGCAGCATGCTTCCGAGCAACAGTAATATAGTTTACTTATGTTGTCCCTGACCCGCATGACTTGTCGTTGTTTTCCCCGTGTTTTCTTTCCTAGTTTTGTGGTTGTGTTCCCCTCCTGCATGCTCCACCCTCACTCGCTCAATCCATTTTGGTCCCTAGAGTTGTCTTTTTCCATTGTTTTTTATTATTTGTTTCTACTAATATAATAATAATTATTATTTGTATTGTAATTATTATTACTTTTATTTATTTATTTATTTATATTCTTAATTTTTTTAAATTAAACAAAATTGTTATACGTTCACTTATTTATTTACTTTATTCACTTAAATATTTATATATTATTTATTATGTTTCTAGGGCCTAATAACTTATTTGTTTGTTTTATAATGCTTACTTTTTTGCTTTTGTCTGGTTTACTTCTTTATTCATCTTCTTGTATTTGCTCCTTTATTTGTGTTTTGTTTGTTTTGATCAAATAAGTAATACTTATTTGCATACTTCTGTGCATGCTGACATTCCTAAAAACAAGATTTTCTGTCCCCAAAAAGTCTGCTGCCACCCAGTGTCTCAAAAAGTCCACCTTACCTTCCTCTTTAAAATGATGCAAAATTGACATTGCATTCGGCAGTGCAAAATTTGTCAACATCAACAAATCCGATGGCATCATTTTGAGAAAAGTTGGTCTGTTCATTTTTTGTATGGGGATATTTTGGTTCATTGTGGACTTTCAAAGTCAGGAATGAACCAAAACACCCCAGAGCAAATAATGTGCAGACCAATTATTTTTCTCAGAATATATGATGTCGTCTGCTGATGTTTTGGATGTTGACGAATTTTGCCCCGGAAGGTTATCGCACACGATGACATTTTACACCATTTTAACGCGAGGATAGAAACTTGAGGTTGGAGACACATGCAGACTTTACCTACTGGAAAATGAGTACATCACCAAATTGAATTTGACATTTCCCTTGCTCTATTTAACGTGAGGTAAGAGACCGTGTTATTTTTTTCGCCACTCACAGGAGGACTCTATCTATTCGAAAATGAGTACATCACAGCATTGAATTTGACCATTTCCCTTGCTCTTTAACGTGAGGTTAAAAATTTGAGGTTGGAGAGACTTTCCCATTCACACGACGACTTTATCTACTGGAAAATTGAATTTGACATTTCCCTTGCTCTATTTAACGTGATGTTAGAGACACAACACTGTTTTTCCCCACTCACACGAGGACTCTATCTACTGGAAAATGAGTACATCGCAAAATTGAATTTGACATTTTCCTTCCTCTATAACAGCTCCAAAAACGATCACTGTGTTCGACCCGGCGGGGAAACAATGCATGTACAAATCACCCCAAGAAATTTAGCCGATTGTAGTGGTTATGTACAGTGTTTTTATTGCGTCAAATCCACCTTAATTGGACGTTAAAGGCGCAAAGAAAACGATAGATGCAGGAAAGATGAAAAATGCCATCATCCTGGAAGACAATATTCGGGGTGTCGTCATCATGCCGAGATAAATTATCTTGGGAAATCGTCATCTTACTTTCACGATGTCGGCATCCCAAAATACATGTAAACCATTATCAGAATGATAATCTTACGGTTATGATGCCATCATCTTTCAGTAGATTACAATATCGCAATTTAAAGTTGTATTACACTTCCAGAGCTCAGTAAAATACACAAGTAATTTAGCAAGTCCTGTTGACTTCAGTGATTAGGGTCTATAGAAAGTTTGTTTTTCCTCTAGACAGATTGCAATTATGCTGTCAATTGTTAATGGGTTTGTCAATTATCATCACTCAGTGGTGATACCATTAAATAATTTGGGGTTGAACAAAGAGAAATGAAAATTCTAACACCAACAAAAAGAACAGAAAAAAAGAAGGAAAACAAAAACCATTAAAAAAACCCGGGCAGTTTCCCTCGCCGTTTATTACTTCACAATTAAACTCTATATAAACTGATAATTATAGGCTGTCAGGGATGGATCCATAATTTTTAGGAGGAGGCAACATTTTGAGGGTTATTTGCCATAATACTGTACACGAGTTTTATTAGATTAAAAATGTGATTTTGTATTGATTTAAAAATATTCTTTGGATCTACATTTTTACCGTTATACCGTCTGCAATCTGTACGTATCTTGACTTCGTAGTGGACCATGTGATGGCCCAAAACACACTCACATTATTAACAAATAAATAAAAAAATCCGTTATTTTGTGAAAGAATGTTTTAGAGACAACTTTTCCTAGAATTAAATGGTTATATAAAATTTGGTTATCTTTAGATTATTGGAAGACGAACCTACGTATGCACATTATTTCGATTGTTGATCTTTATTTCAATGAATTATACGATTATAAACGATTTACGGCCTGAAATGATCGTGCTTCGGATAAAATTCGTTAATCTATTAACATTGATAAACCGTTTAAAATGAATAGTTTTAAGGCAGTTATTTGAACCTTTGTGCTGTGATTTTTGGGGGTTTGGACAAAGAAAAAAGAGAGACTTTTACTTGATAATTTTTGTGTTAACCTTTGAAACAGACTCAGGGTCAAAACGTAAGGCCATCAACAACTATTTTACCATGTTTATTGTCTTTGGTTGGTATTAGCCGTTTGCAACAGCTTATTCAATTTCTTTCGTCGACGGAATCACCTCATGTGGCTAATTTTAGTTCGGATATTTATGTGTGTAATGTTTTAGCCTGAATCTTGTCGTTTGACGGTTACTGGCCTTCTGTTTATTCTATCTTGTTTTAAAACATGGAGGAAGGAAATAAAGTTATCTTAGCTCTTTTATTTGCCCCTATTTTGCTGAAATGCGATGTGATGTTGTAATCCCTTTTGTCTGTATTATTTTAATTTGCTTTGTTCATGTTTTATTTTTCATGCACCCTGCATTTTGTGTGATATGTTTATTATTTGTAAATTTTCGTCCGACCTTGTGAGATTTGTGCTTTTTTTTTACACTACTTTTTCTGTTTTTGATTCAACACTTTCCTTATTGCTCTGTGTTTTACTATTTTACTATTTTACTTTTTACTGTTTGTATACACGGCTCTTTGGCCATATGGATGCTGTGATACTGATAAGGCTACCCTGTCTAAATAAACACATAAATAAATAAAGAAATAAAATAAGAAGTTCTACTCACTTTTTAATAACGTTTACGATAGTTTCTCACAGGTTGAATCCAACATTCTCAACATACTCCGATACTGCGGGGTGGTTCGTCTGAGCTGGACGGCCCGGGTAGAGACGGATCTACACCGGGTTGATCTGGCGCGGATGACGCCGGTGTTTGCTCGCCGGGTAGCTTAGCACTCTCAAATTCCTCTTAAACCGCTACTCGATTAGATCCCGATCAAGTGTTGATGAAAACTGCGTGGAGAGCACTCGTGTTTAATACAAGTAACGAGGGTGGATTCCTGTTTACTTTTCGTTATAACTATAAATACAAAAACAAAATGGAGCCCCAGTTGCAGTGCTTCTGGTGGTAACTCACAAAGCCGTCTTTTGAGGGATTATGGATTGGTTAGTCTCTATTATAAGTGCTTCTTGCTATGAGTACAGTCCTTTTTTATTGTGAGGGCCAGTGGGTGTTCTCTGAATCGATTCAAAAGAACGGATACAAAAGGACGTGAATAGTAGTTAGCAGTGCATGCCAAAGTGTTGAATATGCGTTTCAGAGTACTCATTTTTTTAATAGCAGTTTTTTGGGGGGAGCTGTGCTTTTAAGAAGTGTTGACTTTACTCTGTAGATGTTACCACTTTGTTGAAGCGATCCGATGGGTCTTGTATTTTAACGGGGTTAAACAGGGAAATTGATGGGTTATGATGAGGTATTTTTCTGCTCTCTTTGTGGCATGGATGGCCGGTGGTTGGGGGTTGGCCATAGCAAACACTCGAGAGTGCAAAAGCCCATTCAATCCTGTCACCACGGCAGCGTAAACAATAAACACCTCCGGGCAACGCGTGACGGGGCAGCGATGCGTGGTGGCGCGCTTTTCTAAGGACGGCGTCAAAGCTGTGTACATTGTATCAGGAGAATTGCAACAACTTGCGATTAGAAGCCACCTTCGGTCAAGAAACCCCCCCTAACAAACAAACAAACAACAACAACAACAAAACCCCCAAAACAAAACCGTTTGTGTGCACACTTTGTACCAGTCTAGACAGCACACATTGGGATGTGCTTCATTTGGATCGAAAAAATGGCGTCCATCAACCACGTAACCAACGAAAATTGGTCCCTCCATGTCGTAACTCACTCATACAGCTCTGGACGACGTCCGAAGAGCCCTCCGTACGAGGCATTTTTTGCAGGCAAACTTGAGACAGTTTTAATGCATTTCGTATGTACAGTAAACAACTTAAATCCGTTTTAAATTTCATTAGGCCCTCATGTTCACATTTTAAAGTTACAGTTAAAAGTAAAACATTGTTTAGTCATGAATCTTTTGTCCATGGTTTTTAATAAGGTTAATTCTATGAAAAGTGACCATGGTCGCTATTTTCTATTAATTATATTTTCTATCTCGGGGCAAAACCAAAATACTTTTATTTTCTCATCTACTTTTATTTTCTCAATCTATACTTTCGTCCCTGTGTTCTTTTACCATGAGGACGAATCAATTTTTGGAAACAGAATTTGTATCAGGGAACATTAAGTTGAAGTTCCTGAGAGATCGTCTTAATAACTAATAATAGTCCTACAATTGATTTGAAAATTCGGTGCCAGGGGCGTCATTTTTGACACACATGGTGCATTATAAATGTACACTGTTATTAACAATGTGATAGTGTACCTTTGTGAGTTTTTTTTTTTTTTTTTTTTTTTTTTTTTTTGGGGGGGGCAATTTCAAATGGCGTGACAGTTTTCGCAAGTTACCTTAATTTCTCATTATCTTTCACCATTTATGTCTTTGTTCAACTTGTCTGTCCATACGTTCTTATTCCTGTTTACAACCTTTATGTCAATCGATCAGGAATCTCACCACAAGCCCTGGCTTCCTGTAAAAGATACCTGCATACCTCTTTTGGTTTCTGTCTCATAAAACTGGATTTATGGTTACTTCTAAAACTCAGTTTTTGTTGTTAATTTTTGTTTAGAAATTGTCAGGAAGTGTGGAAATAAGTATGAACTTTAAATTGAATTGAATGTGAGCAGAGTTAATGAAAATATACTTCGATATAATTTGTAATGGCCATACCACCTTATTTACCAAAAATAGTGACATTTGAGCATTCCAGGCGATTTACTGGCAAGCAAGCTTCTCATAAGTGAGAAACTGGACTATTTGACTCTACCCTAAAAGCAAGAATCGTAAAAATTAAAGATGAACTAGTTTTTAGATTTACAATGTTAAATTTTTATATTGTCTACATTTGAGCTACTAGAAACCGTGCCTGCAAGAAGTCAGGATATGGCTTCTAAACAAGTGACGTCACATTTAAATGAGGTCTTTTGACCACGCCCCTTTAAATTCGATATTTATTTCTTGATGTCCTCATTCACAACAGCAAAACGGCCGCCCTCTCCCACGTTTGATAACCGCACCTTTGACTTTTGCCAATCCGAAAAAAATACCGTGGAAACACGCAGCTAATAAAACGGTGCCGACCAATAACACAATCAGCGATGACGTACGCGAGTTCCCCCAGTCGATGAAACCCTTGTAGAGGTGTGTTTGTCCATAGGGGTTGGTTCCCCCTGATTTGTAGTAGATGAGGGCAAAGATCTGATAGACGAGAAAGTAGAGATATACGTAGACAACGTGGAGAAGGCGAATCGGGTTGGAGACGATCATCAAGTCGGTGAGCACCAAGAGGAGACTGACCCCGTGTACGTGAAGGGTGAATATTTGAACGATTGTTGAGCCTGGTTTGAACTCAACGAACCAATAGCCGACGGTGACGAACGCGCATGCGCTGTATGCTATGTTCTGTAGCAGCCATGTTAGTTTGAAATACCATGGCAACGGGGTGTCCTCTTGAGACGGTCCATCTTGTGGTGTCTCGTCTGCAGCTGCCAGCTGTGTGTCATTTACTGAAATACGAGGGACACACAAATATTTGATACTGTACATAATTTCTCGTGAATGATACTGTGTGTTTTTGTAAGAACCTCCTACTGAGGGCGCCCTACTCGAATGACAATCGTGTGCATAGGATATGATTTGATTTAATAAGGTTGGACTATACAATCTAAAACCCACTGCCTTACCATGTATTTGCGTTCGTCGCTTGTAGAGTAAACACGAAACAGCCGCCGACACCAGATACAGCGTCAAGATGCAGAAGGACCAGTCAGACAGGTAGATGATCCATTTGGATTTGCTATCCACTTGGTACCGGTAGAAGTCAGGGTGCCCCCATATCATTGGAACAGCAATGTTCCATGATAGCTGGTATACTGCAATCACCACACGATACGCGATATAAATCGTGCACCGACGGACACCACACTGAAAAGGCATTGGATTCATATAATTAATTTTTTAAAATAATTGTGTGTTTTCCAAACAACGTCTTGCCCGATGGCTTAAGTCACGTAAGTCATGTTTAATGTATTGTGTAAAGGCACCATGGCTTCTAAGCAGTTGGTATGTAAGGACATGAATCCATAGCCAATGCTCAAGAACAGCTGCTTTTCGAAAACGCTCAACGATGCTTTTATCGGCTTTAAACTTTAGAAAATGATCCTACAATGTACAAATTCCGGTATTAAACATCACCTGAAGCATGCAAACACTACAACAGCTTATCTGATCTCTTTCCATTCAGACGGCTTTACTTGGATCAACAATGACGTCAACATCACACATATGGTACATAATCTTGATTCAAAGAATGTAAGAAATCTGGAGCAGCAAACTTAACGGCTATACAATCAAGAAATTAAATTTCATTTTCTCTACACATAATTGACTAAGACGTAAACACGTCCCAAATGAATCGTTGAGGAGTTTGCCCCACGCCTGTATTTTTTTTTTAAAGAAATAAAATCAAGTAGGTTTTTTTTGTGAAAATTTTTGGCAATATTTTGGAAATTCTTGATGTTGTTACAAAGGTGCTTTTACACAATCTGGTGATAATAAGAATGTAGCATTTATAATACGTCCTCTACCTAAGTAAACAACTTACATTATAAGCAGATGTGAACATCAAAGTTAATAGCTTTTTATTTTGGAACACAATTTATTTTATTTGCATAATTTTAATTCTTAGGACAAAATAAGAGCAGAGGCGTCAACGGAACGATAATCGAAGAACATGAGCGAATATGAATGAGTTTCATAGTTTGGGTGCAGCAAAAAGACCAATCGCCGTAAGAAAAAGAACTTGCCTTGTGTTGAAAGAAGAAGTTTTTTTTTATAAAGAAGAAAAGCCATGTCATCAGACAAGCAATTTTTCCTTGTGATTTGGAAGCAACCAACTTCGCTGCGTGCAAAAGGGACATTACCAGCAGCCACAAGAGACATTCTTCAAGCTGTAAATCACTAATCCCCAAGAAAATAATGCGAACACTGAAATGTGAATGATTTTACTTCTTGGAGATTGCCTGGCACTGGTTGCCTGTAAATTGCCTCGTGTGACATGGTCCTAAAAGCAGTCAAAATGGAACTAAAGTAAATACAAGGAGAGTATGAATATAAAATGACTGGCAAGTTCATTTTAGAGGTTCCCAAGTCAAAATCAGGATTCAAAAAAATGTACCAATAACACAATATAAATACAAATCAAACAAACGAATTGGATTTTGATTGCTCTTCAAATTTATGATAAAGTTCAGGGATAAACAATATTATTTGGTTTCACTCATACACCGATTAGTGTAAAGCACTATATATCCAGTACTTTCCCGACACCTGTGATAACAAATGACAAAGGTCGAGGGTTCGAATCCAACCTGAGTAACATTATGCATGACTACGGGAAAGTGCTTTACACACATTGGGCCGTGGTGTATGAGTTAAACCAAAATGTTCACATTGTTCTCTCCACAGTCTCCACTCGCATGCAGTAATAACATACAGACCTGCGGTGACGCAAATAGTGAGGCGGGCACTCCCCCAAAGCCAAGATTCCGTGTTCGAAACTCCTTCCGTAGAGCATCCATCATCTCCCTGGCGCTCCCTGTCCGGCCCAGTTTGTTTAACCCCCCGGGACAAAACGCAGCGATCCTCGGCTTACCCCCTTACAAGATGCACCGCCACATATCGAAGTGAACGAGGGGCACGCTGCAAATCTCCATCCCTCCCGCGCTGTCACTCTGCCTTATTACCAGACTGCCCTACCGCAGTTGAGACCGCGATAGTCTTCCTTCAAAATGTTAATGCAATGTCTCTTTTTTTTAGTCTATTATGGTGTTTATTTTTTCAGTAAACACAATTTCTTCACACCTCAATCTTCCCGACTGATAAATCTGCCTGAAGGCAAATGAGTTATAACTACAAAGAACCAATATAGCTGATTTGCCGACCTTTGTTAGTTTTTAATATCTCGTATACTACTCTGCGTAGTCAAGGTTACCAAGTTATGCAAATTCCCTCGCTACGAAATTATGCGCAATGTTTAAAGTAATAAAGTAACCATTTATGTTGGTTTAAGCTGACATGGGAGTCTAATCAATTAAGTTCACGTTACAGGAGTTCTAACGTGCAGAGTATACCAATTACCTCACCCACAAATTATAATAATTTCAATTATAACAAGACATAAATAGCTACAATAAATGTAGACTTATGTACTGTTACATTACTGTAATTTGAGTTCAGTATAATGTGGCTTAATCAAATGTAACGGTTTACCAAGGGTTCTTAACTTGAGGGGGCGGGCTTGCATTTATTATTATTTTTTTTTACAGGTTTTTTTAGTACACATTCATAATAGACCCTGTGACCTATGACGTCACATGTTTACGAAAGAGCCACAGAGCCCGGCCAATCTGCAGGCCAGTCTGCAGTACACAGATCATTGGAACAAACGTCAAACTTACATTTTTGTATTGTTTTCGAAATTGAAATCATCACTTGATATAATGACAATTATGTAACACACTCCAAATACATGCTCACAGTTGTCATTCTCATTATGACCTGTGTAGTTGCCTGCCATGACGTCGCTTGTAATGCACAAGGTCAATGTTTTTGCATGCAGGATGACACGGTCTACATTTTGTGCTTATTTTCAATTTTGGCAATTGAAATATGAACTGTGTTAGGCTGACAGTTATCCTTCCGTCTCTAAAAACTTCCGGGTCAGATTTGACCCAGAGACGGTTCGCGTGACGCCTGACGACCCCCATGGGTCGAAATGACAGTTAATCTGGGTTAAAATTCCCTTTTTAAAAACGATTTTCCAGTTAAGCCTGACCCGGGAATGGGTCATGCCTCCTGGGGCATGGAATCCGGGTTGATTCTGTATCGCGAGTTTTTAGGGAAAAGGCCACGAAAGGGATCAGGAAAAACAAAAATTGAATTAAAAAATTATGTCAAGTTAGTAAAAACTAAAAAGTAATCTGTGAGACTAAAAAATCTGTTTGTTGTTGTTGCTGTTGTTGTTGTTGCAGCTGCTGCGGTTGTTGTTGTTTTTTGTGTGTGTAGTTGTTGCTGCTGCTGCTTTTGGTGCTGCTGTTGTTGTTGTTGTTGTTGTTGTTGTTGTTGTTGTTGTTGTTGTTGTTGTTGTTGTTGTTGTTGTTGTTGTTGTTGTTGTTGATGTTGTTGTTGTTTTTGTTGTTGTTCCTGTTGTTCTTGTTGTTCTTGTTGTTCTTGTTGCACCCCCAAACAAATTGTAACAGTACCTTGCTGCTCCAAAGAAAATTACGTGACAATTGGAATACAAGTAATACTATAGCTGCTTGGAGATAACACGAAACTGATAATGTTTGTATTTGCTGTTTATGATTATGTGATACCCTGTAAGTGACATGGACCTTGAGCGCCAATCCATGCAGCAATAATTAACCGTACACAAAGGCCTCGAGATTAACAAATATTACTCCCCAACTGTCAAAGTGACAGACACTGCGGTTTTTTTTTCATTCGAAACTTATGCTTAAAACAATGACCTTTATATATACATCGTGCATGCAGGGCAAAACAATACACTCTATATAATTCACTCCACTGCAATACTTGTTTACTCAGGCAAAAATCAATCTAAATTGCTTTAAGTTAAAGCAAAATTAGGTCCACGTACGAAGTTTCAGTGACGTACTTGGGGGGGGGGGGTGGGGGAGAGGGCAAGGAGAGGAAAAGTGCCTCGTTGCTGTAATGCAATTGCAATTATGGGAGTATATCAAATCGATGGCTTGCAATTTTTGTAAGGTTTTATTACTTGGATGGATTCGACCATAAAATGTAAAGTGGCCTTCGGGATTGTGGCCAACATTTACGCCTGTGGTTCTTGAACATTTCGTAAAAATAATGGTCAGATTTTAGAAGACAAAGTGTGATCTAGGGGAGGTCATGTTCCAACCCTAGCCCCGAGCCTCTAGAATCCTAAACTACGTCACCGTTTCATGTGCTATACGCTCTAAAAAAAATTCCGGGGCAGACTTGACCCGTATTTCAGTGGGTCTGACCAGCCCCGAAAATCGATTTAAAGGGAAGGTACACGTTTGGCAATGAGTCTGAAAATGAATGGCAATAAAAACTTACTTGGTAAGAAGTACAGCAGCTTTGGACAGTATAAATGCATTTTTTTGAAACTTTTCACTTCGATGTACTGCGGTCATGGAAAAATGTACCACTTTTTTATCCCCAAGAATTTGAATCTGAGAAGCGTTACGGCCGTAAGGTAAATGTACACTTTGCCTTTAAAATTGTTTTTTATTTTAACTCGGATTCAGAAATGGATCAGTCCACACGAGACCCAGGTCAGTGTCAAGCTAATTGATCCGGAAGCTTCTAGAGTGTATTGTACATGTATTAAAAACAAAAATGACCCAACAATTTTAAATTAATTGTGGAGAAACTAATGATTTTTGCTGTAGAAAATACAACAAATCTGTTTCGACAAACGTTTACTAAAAAGCAACATGTCTGTTATTGGTCAACTCTTAAAATTCTTTCTAAAAGAAAATTCAAATGTGTGGTTGAAACACCAGAGCAAAGCTTACCATCACATGCATATTATACAGACACAGATTTAGAACAAATAGTCTGGCATATTTCCCAGAAATAACCCATAAATTATTGTTATTTACACGCCCTTTTACAATACAATTTTGTTAACGTCTAATAAATTCCTTGCACGCAAATTATGTATTTTGTCCACACAAGATCCAGAAATGGATCAGTCTTCACAAGATCCAGATCAGTGTCAAGCTTGATCCGGAAGCTTCTAGAGTGAATCGTACATGTATTTAAAACAAAAATTACAACAAATCTGTTTAAACAATCGTTTACTAAAAAACAAAATGTCCGTCGACTGTTGAAAATCTTTCTAAAAAAGACAATTATTGTAAAGTCTGTGGTTTAAACAGTGTAGCCAAGCTTACCATATTATACAGACACATATTTAGAACAAATAGACTGGCATATTTTCCCAGAAATAACCCATCTATTATCATTATTTACACGTCCTTTTTACAACATGAATTTGTTAGCGTGTTATAAGTTCCTCACACAAAAATTATGTATTTTGTCCCTCTTTGTTAGATTATGAGAAAATATCTGAGTAATATCTCAAAAGAAACGGCAAGCATAGGCCTAATAATACATTTATTACAAAGTGAGGTTTGCGGTAACACCATGTGAAAATCTCTTTTGGGTAGTGTAGGTTCTGAAAAGAACCGGTGGTTAACGACTCAACGTTTCGATCAGTATGCTCTGATCGTCTTCAGGAGAATAAATTGTATAGCAATTATTATATTTCTTTGAATAAAATGGTCCAGAAAAAGTTAGTGATCCGATTGTGACACGGTCTCGCGGCGTTGTTATTTGGTACAACTGCGCTGTAAGAGTGTAAAGTGAAACACTCAGAGGCCGATTTAAAGGTATCATACAGGATTGGTTAGAGCTGACAAAATATTTGCATACAGTGTTCATGTTTTGTGTCGTCAACCATATACACAAAAGAAGCAAACCCATGAAAATTTGGATTTAATCCGTTGTGTGAGTCAGGAAGAAATGGTGAAATACCATGCACAATTTTCAGCATGTAAAACCTTCTTTAATTTTGGTTGTAACAATCGAAATAAGCTGATGCGTTTTGTTAAACAGTTTTCTGAAACAGTTTTTTTATTAAGAGGTCTTATCAGATGGAAATTATAATGGGGGTAATGTCATTGTCACTTAACGGTGACGTCATAGTCACTTATAGTGACGACAGGAAACTGTCCCTTGATGGTGACCCCCATGTTAAATCACAGTATGGAGCATTTGTATTTACAACAGCACTGCTGTGGGTAGTCTGGTGCATAAACCCTGCTTTGCCGACCATAGATCCAGTATCTCCCCTCCTTGCCCCGCCACGTGTATTGGACCTCTGCGATTGGGATCCCGACCGCCTTATGTGTCTGTAATTTAAAAACTGAACTAAATTACTAAAAGAGTACAGTGTTATTAAGCATAATTCACCCTAATTAATTTTAGAGGACGACAATATTCAAGCTCCAGGTTTTGTTTTATAGTTTGGACTTTGCCTGCAATTAGGTATGTTCCCCCGCTGTACATGAGTCTACTAATAGCTATTGACAATGTAGTGACATTACATGTTTACAAAGTTCCTGATGCCCATCTGGCAGGCAAGGTATGGATGAATCCACGGATGAAAACTTTAAACTCTAAAATTGTGTTAAAGATAGAGACGTGCGTTTTTTATTTTTTTTTGTGAGAGAGTACAATTACCCCCCCCCCCAACCCTGTGTGATGTTACAGATTTGATTTAATTCAAATATTACTGAATACCGAAGCTCCTATGGTTTAAGTTGGAATGTTTTATCAAACAGTATAAAACCCAATGGGCACACACCCTCGTGGTCTCTGTACGTCCAGAGGCGTGGACACACGGAAGGGCATTTGTGGGGTCCTGACAACAATGGAACAATGGACCCCACAAGGTAATTTCAATAGGAACAATTGGGCCCCACAAGGGAATTCTTTAGAAAAGGGAATAATAGAACAACAATAGCAGTACCCCACAAACCGGATCCGTACGGCTGTGTGTGTGTGCCTGGGTCACCTTGGCTATTTACTTTATTCATAGATAGGGTCGAATGCTTTACCGGTGAGTTTTTGGTCTCATACCAAGTGGGAGATTCGGCAACCCTTGTAAATTTGTAGTAACGTAATACATAAATTGAATACGGGGTTCTGTGCCTGGATGCGCTATTTTCTTATGTTCATGTTGGTAAAAACAGATGGTTTGAAAATCCCCAACCCTCACACATGTTACCCATTACCTGTTGTACGACGCGTTCCGTTTTCACCTTGGCGTGTTTGGCAGCAAACATTTCTGATTGGCTGTTCACTTCGGCGACCGGGAAGTTACTCAATGGCGCCA
Organism: Pisaster brevispinus; assembly: GCA_023634235.1. Taxonomy (NCBI): domain Eukaryota; kingdom Metazoa; phylum Echinodermata; class Asteroidea; order Forcipulatida; family Asteriidae; genus Pisaster; species Pisaster brevispinus. Next base: position 11,811,107 of record JAMKCF010000016.1, read on the forward strand.
CCTATTGGCATAGAACATTATCTAATTTTGTTGTAATTATGACATAATTCCACACAGTAAACCGTACCAACTTTACACAAAATACGATTAATAGAACCATATTATATAGTAAATGCATTTTAAGTTTTGGGGATTTACGTATGATTGATTTCGGCTTACCTTTCATACAATTTCTGCAAAGTGGAGAGGTCCTTTAAGAACTTTCAAGTTATGGAATAAGAAATTAATTTGAACAATGAAATGAGAATGAGACACACAAAAACGTATACCCAAGCTTTGAAGCCAAACGTTTGCACATAACAAGCGGGAGTAACGTATAATTAAAATTAATGAACTATAAGGTAACAAAGAACGCGTGTAAATTATTTTGATTCAATGATGATATTTACCGATTGTGCAGTTTCTTCAAAAAGTGTAACTCCATCGACTCTTTTCGTCAGTAATTTCCTAGGCAACCGCTTCTCAGGATGATGCAAGAATTCGTCCCACTTGACGTCACTGTTCACAAATAATAAATACTGTTTGAAACTTTTCAGTATCATCATGACAATGTTTGTGTCGCCAGTTATTTAAAATGATCATTGTGAAAAAGAATAGGAACCCCCACCCCAACCCCCAACAAACCTTCCGTCTAAATAATAGAAACAACTTTTTAATTACTTGAAATCTGAAGGTAAGTACTTGAGCCAATAATTATTATGCATGACGTCATCTCACTGTTATCTTAAGGGGTAAAACGATTAGGATAAAGGAAACGCGTACTCATAAAGCTCGGCAATAGTGTGGACCAATGACATCTGCTTGAGGGCGCCCTACTGCAGTGAGTCGTTTGCATATAACGGTCTAAATAGTGAATGATAATGCTAAACATTGTTATGTAAACTTGACCTTCAAACTGTAACGGATCCTCTAGGTGATACCACAAAGACTACACTTACAATTTTGAACTTAGCAGGATGTAGAATTCCAGCTGCTTGTACGCCTCACATATGCAGCACGATATGACAGCATGTCCGTTACACCGAAAACACCTAGAGAAATAACATGACGTCATCAACTCGTCATACAACGCCCTCGTAGAATGATGCGCGTGTGGCTGTCTGTGCGTATCTGCTTTTTATTCTGCCATTTTAGCTGTGAAGCAAATTTCTTCTTGCCCATTGGTTGATCTGGACAATTATTGTGCCATGAAGGCAAATCACGTGGGGTATTGATTAGCTATGTCCATGAGGTGACATAGAGGGCGGCAGACACAGACGACAATTTGAGCTCATTCTCTGTGGTATATTATGCACAACGCTAGGTAAATCTAGCTTTATGGGTAAATTTCAATACAGCTCTAAAAATGTTGCGAAATATTACTTTTAACAGAAAACCATAAGCGGTACGATTTTGTGAGAATGAGTCACATTTCTTGATAGAATGTGGGTAACCATGGCATGCTTATAAAAATTAACAAAACTGCAAACAATTTAAAAAGCAAGATGGCTGCCACGGTGGACATTTTTGTAGCATATGGAGATGAACAAACCTCTGCCCTCCTCTGCCTCGGCAATACAAGCAGTCTTCATTATTGTTCTTACCCGTAGCCTTGCAGTGTTTACATTTGGTCTGAAAATGAAATGCATAAAAACCGAAATTAACCACAGAAACAACTAATTACCATAATGTTCATTCGTAATGCCCTTCGGGTACATTATGGACACCAAACAGAAGGATAAACAAGTTCTCCAAAACGGAAATTGTAAATAAGAGAGGGGTGCTCCTAAAAAAAATTGTGTGCACAAAGTCTATGGGTTGATTGACAGGAACGATGGACAGAACGTACGAAAAATCCACCGATATGCAAATCGAAGACGGTGTGGATCAACATTTGTGAATGATGAAGACTTAACTGAACACGTTTGTTTGAAATTACCTATCGTGCCTCAACCGATTTATATCATGCACTGGTCAATGCAAAGTAACGTTCAAGAAAGTGGGCTATCTGAACGACCAAGGTGTGACCTGCATATTATGCGGTTCTGGACCACAAACCATGGGACACCTACTCATCAGACGTCCCCTATATACTGGAGCAGGAATGTGATGCTAGAAGATCTTGTTGAATTCAACAAAAAATGCGAAAGACTGTGTTAGTTTTTTTTTTGCTGAAACACAACATCTAGCGTGCCGACATAAGAACCGGCAGCCAAACAGGCTCACAGGTTGCTATTCAATGACATCAACAACCCTCACAGGTAACCATTCACCCCCTGGGTGATGAGAAGATAAGAAGAAGATAAGAATTCATGAGAAAACAAAATCTAAAAACATAATCAGAAGGTATTCTTACCCTTCCCCTGCCTTTACAACGGAAGCATTTGTTAAAGCCACGTCCAGTGCAAGCAAAACACGTCTACGGTGAGAAAAAAAAAATATTAAGTGTCTGTTTAAAGGCCATAATGTATAAAAATGAAATTTTTACTCAAGTGTTTTGAATTACGCTTACATAAATGTGACGAGTGATGATAACGATACAAATGCATTTCTACACTGTACCCCGTTGATTCCCCTATATTCACGGTGCGGCCATCGCGTGGTTTTTGTCAAACCTTTATGAATTTCTCAAGTCATCTCAACTCCTTATGAGTGTGCAGCACCGGCAGCCAAACAGGCTCACAAGTTGCTATTCGTTGACATCAACAACCATCGCAGGTAACCATTCACCCCCTGGCTGGGCGATGAGAAGAAAAGCAGTGTCTTTCGCAACTATCATTGAGAACTGAAGCTCTACACGCTTCACTAGACCGGCTGGCCATGGCATATTTTATTTTTAAAACATGTTTTTGACTTTATACTTTTGTCGTATCATATAAAAAGTATAATCACAAGAATATGGGGTGGCCCTGAAGGGACATCAAACACATATATTTACGTGAATATTTGCGTAAATATTCACGTAAATATTTACGATCTGGCTCTCAGCCTCAAATTTTTACGTGAATATTTGCGAATCGGGGCAAAAAACGCGAATATTTACGCAAATATTAACGTAAACAATAATATTTGTTTGATGTCCCTTCAGGGCCACCCTACAATAATCTTACCTCGATGGTCGAGCTGTGTGGCACTCTCATCACTTGTGTAACGCTGTGTTTCAAATTCTCACGGAAAGGGTTCTGTACTTCCCAGAGAGTGGGTGGGGTGCCCGCTCTTGGACTATCTATGTTTTGACCTATAAACAAATGAGAGGTTTTCATAGTATGGATATAAAACCTGTCGTTAGAACTGTAAAAAGCATTTCCCAATCCATGTGAAATGTATCTTCTTAAAAACTACATGATTTACTACCATTGAGTAGAAAAACAAATACATTTTTAATTGAAAGTACACAAATTGTAAGGTATGTCATCTTCCACAAACCGTCTGAAACAGTCTCAGAAAACACTGAAGACGAGCAGAGTAAACTGTTCGAAACGTCGAGACCACAAGCTTATTTCAGAGCCAAAACTCCTAACAAAAGAGATCGATATAATTGTTTTCTTTTTATAGTTTGGGCCTACTTCTTAATTACTGTCAGACAGTTATATCTGAAGACCCCCCAATCGCATTTTGCCTGTCTCGACTGGCAACAGTTCAAAAGTGTTTATTCAGGAAGTACAGCGTTTGAAATAATTTGTCGGTCTTCCAAAACATGAATAGTACCTAGCAAATGTATTAATTTTGAGCTTTAGTGTGATTTACCTTTGTATGAAATGTATGCTCGTTTAGTGGTCCGACTTTCCACAAACGTCTCCAAAGTGTACTACAAAAAAAGAAAAAAAAGAAGCAAGAAACATTTCAAATAAAATACAAACAGTTAGACTAAAAAATACCCAATATAAAATAAGTGGGTCCACAGTGGATCAATCTTCAGCTAAACCTTTCTTAAATAAAATCTACAGGAGGGATTGTACTTTTAATTCAAAGCAAAAGTTAAGCAGCTGTATTGAGACGACATTGATTGCGATAAGAGCAAAACCAATACACTACAACGGAGACCCTAATAAACGGTCATGGAAAAAGACACAACACCTTTTGCGTGTATGCCATTCAAGAAGCTCCGTACAAAGCAACCATTATTTTTGGAATAATAATATTTCAATAATTTAAGCAGTGCGAGATACTTACTTTCGTGGCAGACGAATACTCGATATTACGTACATCCATTTCTTTAGCAGTTCCTTTACCATAGCAACAGTGATGTGCAGCCAGGTCGAGGAGTGCATGTTTTGCTTCCTGATCAGGTATGTCCGTGCAAGCACTGGTTGCACAACGGAATTCCATTATCATAATTTCGATGTGAAATTTGAGAAAAGTAGAATTGATTTCTTAAAATCACAAAATTATCCTTTGGGTAAGGGGCTGAATGGATTTTGTGCTCTAATATTAAATTTTGAATGACGTCACTATGCCCTGGAGAAAGACAAACCATTTTGTGTCTTGAAATGGGAGTAACCCCAGTAATAAAAAAAAAAATAATAAAATGCAGGAAGATTGCACAGCTAGTTACTGGCTCCCCAGTTCCCCAAAAAGTTTTATTGGCAAGACATCTGGAAGCCTGCATCAAAAGAACAATATGGCCCCCTCTTTACCAAATTAGATCTGGATAGGCATGTATGTCTGTACAATTTTGTGCACGAAGTATAAGGGTGAAAATAGTTTTCAGTCCCTAAAACACTCACACAAAACAAACAACATATCATTCTGGGACTTGACCCCCTCCTAGATATGTTGCACGGTCCAGTATAAGATATCAAGGACTTTGACCCCCCCTTTAGTATTGCACTTTGGAGAGAACAGTGAAATAAATAAAAACATACCCCAGTGTTTCGATCTGGTAAAAAAAAAAAAAGCTTTCTCGTTATCGATGTTCATACAACGAAAGTGATTGTTGTTTATTTTTAAAAAATCATTGAGAGCGTTAATACGGTACCATGTAAGATTTTGGTTTCCCTTGAGCTTGACTTTTTTCTTTCGTCTTTGAACTAGTTTTGTCATCTTTTATCATAAATTAAATGAATACCACTTACGATTTGTATCGCCGCAGTTGGTTTTGTGGTTTGTGCAATCTAGGCCTTTCAGCAGGCTTGCCTATAGTGTCGGATAGAAAAAGGTGTACATTTTAATGAGAATTTCGACACTTTATCTCTGCGTGACACCATAAAAAAAAAATCACACCATTTCACTCTGCCTTACTTTTTGAGTAACAGTTTGATTTTAGCGTGTATTACATTTCTGTGAAGAACCAAATCACTTTTATAGCACCCAATCACTTTTAAATCACCCAAGGCATTATATATAGACCCTTTTGACTCAATTAAATCAATTTAAGCACAATTTTATTTTGAGATGAGCCCACATGTCTCTTTCTGCTCAATCAACTATTTCTTTGAATAACACCCCTTTTTTTACACAACTATTAGCAAGGCTGAGTAATTGCTGTACAATTCCTATGGGAATTCCTGGAGAGCGGGTCATTGTTGGATTGTGTTAGTGAAACACAAACCCCAGATAGTGATAAGACATTTGGCATGCTATTTGGCTAGGTGCAGTTGTAGAACTTGGAATTTTAAAGATTTTTTAAAGAAAAAAAATAGCGGAGTACCGACTTTTTAATTAAAAATTGTTACTCAATAAGTGAGCGATAGTGTCACGGAGGGTTAAATCAAACTAGACATTGGTTAAACGTTAGGTGGCGCCCTACTATAATTACGGTGCTATGATTTTTGTTTAAACACTGGGCCAAACTTCATAGAGATGCTTAACACAAAAGGAGCAATCACAAAACAATTGTGCTGACCAGAATAAGATTACCGACCAAAACACCATTTTACACTTACCGTCTGTGACTGGTTTCCCGCTTATTTCTGCTATAAGCAGAAAACTTTTAAGCAACATCTTCTGTCAAGCAGCTCTATGAAATTGGGCCCCGTTTAGCAAACAAATAAAGCATTGCATTGTGGCCGATATTCTGTTTGGACTATTTTAAAGTTGTTTTGTGGAAGGAAAGTATTTTGCCCGGTTTAGTATTTACTTTAGCACTGTTTAGAATTCTACGCTCTTTTTTAACTCATGGATTTTTTAGTGCAACCTCTGTTTGCGGCTTTTTGTTACTGATGGTTTATTCATTGTTGGAAATCTATTCATCAGTGGAGATTTCTTCAGGACTACATAATTTATTTGAGAGATTATAGTTCAGAGTCCTTAGTCATGTTCTGAAAGTTGTGCTGAGCTAAACATTACCACCGGGGCTTTTGGTGAACGGTAGTAGTGAGCAAACTTTTCCAGGCAAAGCAATTGTCTTCGCAAGAGTGCGCAAGCTCAAAATTACGTCATCAAAGGATTCAATTTTGTTCTCTGCGTGCCACCAAGCGTACTTACATGCCGTAATAAAAAACAATATACATATTGAATGATGGAGCACACCATTTGAGTTCACATCTATACGGACAAAGCGAACATGTGAATTTTTAAAGCAGCTATCATGCAGCAAATAAGGTTAGTAAAGCACTAAAGCAAGATGGTAAGCGAGTCCCCTAATACACACTGACGGCAGCATGACACAAAAGGAACACAAACTTATAATTTAATGTGTCTTTGTTATTAGTATAGTAATAATACATGAAACAAACACAAGACCAGTCCGTTAGGCTCCGCCCATATTCCATTGACCAATCAAAACAGCGGGACACGCGTCCAAAATTCAAACACGTTAAAAACTCCATTTAAATAATTTATGTAAACAACTTTCCGCCATTTTTGGATTGCTGCGTTGTGCCTTTCGAAGAGTTGGATTGCACACGACATCAATTATTGCCGCCATCTTTAACGACAAACAATGGCAAAGTTCCTGCGTGTACGCACTGCGCATGACTCTCGGCCAACGACAGCGGGCGGGGCTAATAATAGGTCAGTCTAATGGGCCGACTAAAACTAAAACTAAAACTCACCCCAGGCGGGACTTGGAAAGCAATGTAAACCTCGAACAAACAAATAATAATTCTCTATCAGATAATATTATGTTTTATTTCTAATCAACTTAATTCCTCTACTATACACACAGCTTAAAGGGAGAAATCAACTTAGGCTCTTTGTTTCCAGCACCGAGTTAGTTATTACACAACAAACACACTTATTTAGAAAGTAAAACGAATTATACATTTCAGTGAACTATTGTAAAAGGAAAGGTGGGTTAAACATCAAGCTATGTTTTTTTAAAATAAACTAATCATTATATTGTCCCTATTTGACTAAAATTAATTTTAAAAAGTGTGCGTTCCTTTTACCGGGGACAAAAAAAGGGGGAAATAGACAAGGAACGCTTATAAAAAGTAAATAATGTAACAAAACCAACCAATAGGTTAGTTTTGTTGCCAAGTAGTCGTGGCCGAGCGGTTAAGGCGACAGACTAGAAATCTGTTGGGGTCTCCCCGCGCAGGTTCGAATCCTGCCGACTACGTTTGTATTTTTATTTTGGTTCTACTACCAATTTTTTAGCTGCAGTTGTTGTCCCCCATCGTAGGTTCAAATCCTGCCCGTCTTGCTTTTTTTGTTTAGTTCTACACTGAGTTCCTGAATTGGTAAATAGTAACAAAAACAAGTCAAAACACACAAGTAGTCATGGCCGAGCGGTTAAGGCGACAGACTAGAAATCTGTTGGGGTCTCCCCGCGCAGGTTCGAATCCTGCCGACTACGATGTTTATTTATTTATATATATATTTTTTCGCTTTAATGCTGTTTCATAAACATTGCGCTACAAGCTGAAAATAAGTTTACAAACAATGCTAGTAGATAATTCATCAGAGGTAGTCGTGGCCGAGCGGTTAAGGCGACAGACTAGAAATCTGTTGGGGTCTCCCCGCGCAGGTTCGAATCCTGCCGACTACGGTGTTTTTTTCCCTGAGAACTTAAGTTTGAATTATTAATTTATTGTAAACGAAACTAATCCTGCCACTTTATTTTAACAATATTAAAGCACCCGTTTTTATGTTACAAAACAGTAAGAAACAACCTAAAGTATTCTAGCACTCGACTCCAAAAAATATATATAAATACAATAAAATAACAACAAGCACAAGAAAAAACAGGAACAAGAAAAAACAGGAACAAGAAAAAACAGGAACAAGAACAAAACCAACAACAAGAACAAAACCAACAACAACAACAACAACAACAACAACAACAACAACAACAACAACAACAACAACAACAACAACAACAACAACAACAGCGGTAGCGGCAGCGGCAGCGGCAGCGGCAGCGGCAGCGGCAGCGGCAGCGGCAGCGGCAGCGGCAGCGGCAGCGGCAGCGGCAGCGGCAGCGGCAGCGGCAACGGCAACGGCAACGGCAACGGCAACGGCAACGGCAACGGCAACGGCAACGGCAACGACAACGACAACGACAACGACAACGACAACGACAACGACAACGACAACGACAACGACAACACAAACAACAAAACGTGAAGTTTCCTAGCACCCGACTCAAAAACGTAAACAAATAAAGAAGTAAGTAAAATTAAAATAATAGCAAAACAAGAAATAACAAGAACAAGAACAACAGCAACAACACTGCAGCAACGAAAAAACGTAAATAAATAAATAAATAAATAAGTAAATAAAATTTAAAAAGTAGCAAAACAGGAAATAACAAGAACAACAAGAACAACAACGGCAGCAACGAAAAAACAACAACCACACAAACAACAACAACAACAACACCAACACCAACAACACCAACACCACCAACAAAACGTGAATTTTCTATCGCTCCAATGTATTGGTCGAAGCACAGATTTGTATGTGACCGAAAATAAAGACAGACCACAATACTATTAGTGTTTCAGTGAATTTGGCGTAATTAACAGGCTACAAAAATATTTAGTAAAACTGGTAGTAAACCATGCACCAATGCCATATTTGGAATTGTATCAACAAAAGCGTGCAAGCAGATATTAAGCCATTGCCATGCTGCGCCATCTTGATCATGTTCCCTCCGTATAGCGATAATGATCATAACAACTGATTCCCACTGTTCTATAGAGGGGCCAGACTATTGTACTTCCAGCCTCGGTTTTGGCAGACTGATTTGAGCGGGAGAAAGATGACTGAACAATGATCATGTTTTTATTTGTGAAAATGGAAAGATATAGCACCAAGCTTAACCAAAACCTTTTTTTTAAATCAACCCAAATGCCAGAAAGATGAAAGACTCTGGTACTAAAAAGAGCTGTACCATACTAAAGACGCTATTGACTACCATTAGCATAGTTTAGCTCTATTGTATGGGTGACTCTCTTAAAGGGTAACCGGTTATCGCAACTGCTTGACTTCATCCCTCAGACAATGCTCCAAGTGGTTACCGTTTAGAGCCTCCCTCTCTGATGACATGACAAATGCTGATGAGGCTGGATAGCGAAATAGTCTGTCCCTTTTTGTTTAGAATAATAACTGTATTAGACAAAAAGGTTACCCGCATTTTCTCAAACATTTTAGTGGGAACAAACAGTTTTATTCAAGAGGAGCTGTTTTCTTTTGCTTTTTGCGAACATGGATAACATGGCGGATGAATCCCTCTTTTGACTTACTCTCCTTGGTAGTCGTGCTTTCATAGCCCGGAATTTTCGTTATGGCCTGCGTCATTTTATACACTGGTTCCCGCGCCTTCTCGTTGTACTCGACGTCTGAACTCGGAGCATCTTGCCAAATATAGGATGGAGCATCTACCTCGCCAGGGGGCGCTCTCCAAGCTTGATCATGAAAATGAATCAACGTAAAGTTAATTATTTATTTATCTCCGTGTTTGTAGTAGAGGTAGGTCAGATGACAGGGCAACCGCAGACTGTAAATAATTAAATCACCCCAATTTCTTTGCACGTACGTGCAAGGTTTTTTTTTAAAAGGAAAAATATACAATTTTTTCCCTCATTGTTCTCCGTTTAGAAGACCATGTCACCTTATCTATATAAAAACAGGGGTTTTGTACATTCACAGGGCACCTCCTGGCAGACGAGAGACTGCATTATTCATATGAGGAATGTTACATTGTGTTTCATAACGATCACGTCAAATCAAAATGTAGCATAACAGCTAAACAAAGTTATGTGCCAAATTACAAGTTCATGAAAATCTTAGTGTACAATCCATGTGTGAAGTCCTTTATTGAGCTATACGTACATTTTTGTACCTGCAGGAAGTCCAAGCTCGGTGCCTCTTTTTGAAACATACGATTCCACGGACTACATTAATATGGTTACGTCATTGGTTTTCTAATGACGTCATAGTGCATACTCACGTAATGATTGGTCCATACCAGGTCTCGATAAGTCACCGGATGCGACAAGGGGCAACTGTGCAGTTTGCATGTACATAGGCGGGGCCTGTGGCAACAAATGGGCGGGCACCTGCTGGACATTCTGCCCTGGGGATGTTTGGTTTCCGTGACGCGATCCTTTGAGGGGTTGTGAAGAGGGGAAATACAAATAAAGTTTGAACGAGACCCGAGAAGAATGTTTAAAAAGTAAATTCATTTCGTCGAGGTTTTGTGTTTTAGTTCTGTTGCAATAGAAATAACAGTACTGCAGGTGATGATGTGGATTTTGCCTTTGATGACACAAGCATGTAATTTTGAAACACAATTTTTCTGTAAATTCTTCCTTGTAACATCGATGACCAATTGAGCCCCAATTTTCAAAGGTATTTTATGCATTGTTGGGATACATAAAGTGAGGATACAATTACCAAAAGTATACCTTGCTTACAGCCCTATGTTTAGCACTCCGTTGAAATTTGAATGACCCACGAGTGGTTGTTTTTCTCTAGTACTGCAAGCACCATGGCGCAAGTATATTTCTTCGAACCGTGTTACTTGAGTAAGAAAACTCGATGAATTGGAATAAAATAGAATAATTGCCAATCTTCAAACAATTATCAAAATGTTCGCAGGCCTAATTGTGTTTGTACTTATTTCTCAATGTGTTTCCCTATAATCTAAATTTGTTCCAGCTAGATAAAAAACAACCTAAGCAGTTCTAAAGAATGTCGTTTTAAAAATGTGAGCAAAATTTAGAGGTCATGTTGAAATGTTTCCTGAAACCAGAGGATTTTGTTTCCAAACATCGAAAAAAAAAACCACACCCCACTTTCTTTTAAGGTCAAAACGTTCAATAGACACTGACACGGGTTCACATGTTTACTATAGACCCAAGGCAAAAACAAAATGGCTGCGTCATTGACAATACGTTTGGGGTGTTTTGATTTAATGTGTGTAAAATGCAGTCCGAAACCAATCTACGTTACCTGTCGACTCCACTGGCGGCAAAGATGACGTTGAAGCTATATAAGTAAATTCCGCCATTCTCCACGATGAAACAACCAACTGCACGGTCAGATCACAGACTTTCTCACAAGCTGCTTGTTGTTGCTGTTGTCTTCTCATGCGCTAATAACAAGGCACAGTTCATGCACACCGCCGTTTTCAATTGCGTATCCCGGTATCCACCAAAACCCAGTTATAAATTTATTGCATATCCGTCAGACGCATTAACAGTTCAATAAAAGATTATCTCTAAGCTGATATACTAGCGGTGTAGCTTTGATGGAGCATGAGACAGGGCACCCGATTCCGCCTAATCGGGCGTTCCTGTTGATACGTTTATACACATCATCCCCATAGCAACTTTGACAAATAATTATACAAAGTGTTGAACTGTGGGTTATTTATTAAAAAGAGAGGGTACGTGTTGCAAGGCTGTGTTTACCCTTCGCACTTGAATCATTCCAGTGTATACGACAATGGAAGGCCTATAGTGGTGATCATTCATTGTTACTACACGGAAACAGTTCTTGGTCTGTAATGTTCAAAATGTACGATACAAAGGTAGTGTCTGGGGATAGAGCATTATAAATACAAACCTATATGCAATTTCAGGAAACAGTGCAAAGGTTTGTTTACAATTCCCCGGTGTTGGGTTCAGATTGTTTTTTTTCTTCGTGAATATTTAGCGAGTTTACTTTAGTCATGCAAACAACATGGGCGTTTGATCAACGTAACTTGTGCGTATAACCTGGGGTTTGGGCTCTATCAATGGTTTGATTTTTAGCAGATGTTAATTTGACTTTTGTGATGTTTTTTTAATTGAAAATGTTTTGTCATTGTTTTTTTGCTGATTTGACCCTAGAATTAGTATTTGGCTTCTTTAAAATTGCTTTGTGTTATAAGGTAGTTATCAGCTCTCACCTTGCACGGGCCCCTCTCAATAGCAAAACAACAACAAAGACGACAACGACGACGACAGCGACGACGACGACGGATACAATTGATAAAATTGCTGAACTTACCTCTTGTGGTTTTTTTTTTAACCTAAATTTGATAAAAATGCTGGACCCTTGTGATTATTTCAGATTTTGTAAACAATTTGATAAATATAATGGACTTACCCCTTGTGTTTTTTTTTCAGTTTTGACTCAAACTTTGTAAAAATGCTGGACTTACCCCTTGTAATTTTTTCAAATTTTTTACCCAAATTTGATAAAAATGCTGGACTTAACCCTTGTGATTCTTTTTATAATTTGCCCAAACTTTGATAAAAATGCTGGACTTAACCCTTGTGATTCTTATAATATTTTGCCCAAACTTTGATAAAAATGCTGGACTTACCCCTTGTGATATTTTCAACTTTCAAATAAAAATTGATAAAAATGTTGGACTTACCCCTTGTCATTATTTTCAATTTTGGCAAAAATTCGATATAAATGCTGGACTAACCGTTATTTCAGATTTCGTCAAAAATTTGATAACAATGCTGGACTTAAACCCCTTATGATTTTTTTTCCTATTTTGGCAAAAATTTGATAAAAATGCTAGACTTACCCCTTGTGATTGTTTCAATTTTTGACCCAAATTTGATATAAATGCTGGACTTACCCCTTGTGATTATTTCAGATTTTGTCCAAACTTTGATAAAACTGCTGGACTTACCCCTTGTCATTTATGTCAATTTTGGCAAAAAATCTATAAAAATGCTAGACTTACCCCTTGTGATTATTTCAGATTTTGTCCAAATTTTGAAAAAATGCTGGATTAACCCCTTTGCCATTTTTTCAATTTTTATGCCTAAATCTGATAAAACTGCTGGACTTACCCCTTGCCATATATTCAATTTTTGGCCCAAATCTAATAAAACTGCTGGACTTACCTGCCATTTTTTCAATTTTTCGGCCCAAATCTGATAAAACTGCTGGACTTACCCCTTGCCGTTTTTTATATTTTATGCCCAAATCTGATAAAACTGCTGGACTAACCCCTTGCCATTTTTTTAAATTTTTGGCCCAAATCTGATAAAACTGCTGGACTTACCCCTTGCCATTTTTTCAATTTCGGCCCAAATCTGATAAAACTGCTGGACTTACCCCTTGCCGTTTTTTATATTTTATGCCCAAATCTGATAAAACTGCTGGACTAACCCCTTGCCATTTTTTTAAATTTTTGGCCCAAATCTGATAAAACTGCTGGACTTACCCCTTGCCATTTTTTCAATTTCGGCCCAAATCTGATAAAACTGCTGGACTTACCCCTTGCCGTTTTTTATATTTTATGCCCAAATCTGATAAAACTGCTGGACTAACCCCTTGCCATTTTTTTAAATTTTTGGCCCAAATCTGATAAAACTGCTGGACTTACCCCTTGCCATTTTTCAATTTTTGGCCCAAATCTGATAAAACTGCTGGACTAACCCCTTGCCATTTTTTTAAATTTTTGGCCCAAATCTGATAAAACTGCTGGACTTACCCCTTGCCATTTTTCAATTTTTGGCCCAAATCTGATAAAACTGCTGGACTAACCCCTTGCCATTTTTTCAATTTTTGGCCCAAGTCTGATAAAACTGCTGGACTTACCCCTTGCCATTTTTTCAATTTTATGCCCAAATCTGATAAAACTGCTGGACTTACCCCTTGCTATTTTTTCAATTTTTGGCCCAAGTCTGATAAAACTGCTGGACTTACCCCTTGCCATTATTTCAATTTTATGCCCAAATCTGATAAAACTGCTGGACTTACCCCTTGCTATTTTTTCAATTTTTGGCCCAAGTCTGATAAAACTGCTGGACTTACCCCTTGCCATTATTTCAATTTTATGCCCAAATCTGATAAAACTGCTGGACTTACCCCTTGCTATTTTTTCAATTTTATGCCCAAATCTGATAAAACTGCTGGACTTACCCCTTGCTATTTTTTCAATTTTCAGCCCAAATCTGATAAAACTGCTGGACTTACCCCTTGCCATTTTTTAAATTTTATGCCCAAATCTGATAAAACTGCTGGACTTACCCCTTGCCATTTTTTCAATTTTTGGCCCAAATCTGATAAAACTGCTGGACTAACCCCTTGCCATTTTTTCAATTTTTGGCCCAAGTCTGATAAAACTGCTGGACTTACCCCTTGCCATTTTTTCAATTTTTGGCCCAAATCTGATAAAACTGCTGGACTTACCCCTTGCCATTTTTTCAATTTTTGGCCCAAGTCTGATAAAACTGCTGGACTTACCCCTTGCCATTTTTTCAATTTTTGGCCCAAATCTGATAAAACTGCTGGACTTACCCCTTGCCATTTTTTCAATTTTTGGCCCAAGTCTGATAAAACTGCTGGACTTACCCCTTGCCATTATTTTTAATTTTATGCCCAAATCTGATAAAACTGCTGGACTTACCCCTTGCCATTTTTTCAATTTTTGGCCCAAATCTGATAAAACTGCTGGACTTACCCCTTGCCATTATTTTTAATTTTATGCCCAAATCTGATAAAACTGCTGGACTTACCCCTTGCCATTTTTTCAATTTTTGGCCCAAATCTGATAAAACTGCTGGACTTACCCCTTGCCATTTTTTCAATTTTTGGCCCAAATCTGATAAAACTGCTGGACTTACCCCTTGCCATTATTTTTAATTTTATGCCCAAATCTGATAAAACTGCTGGACTTACCCCTTGCCATTTTTTCAATTTTTGGCCCAAATCTGATAAAACTGCTGGACTTACCCCTTGCCATTATTTTTAATTTTATGCCCAAATCTGATAAAACTGCTGGACTTACCCCTTGCCATTTTTTCAATTTTTGGCCCAAATCTGATAAAACTGCTGGACTTACCCCTTGCCATTTTTTCAATTTTTGGCCCAAATCTGATAAAACTGCTGGACTTACCCCTTGCCATTATTTTTAATTTTATGCCCAAATCTGATAAAACTGCTGGACTTACCCCTTGCCATTATTTTTAATTTTATGCCCAAATCTGATAAAACTGCTGGACTTACCCCTTGCCATTATTTTTAATTTTATGCCCAAATCTGATAAAACTGCTGGACTTACCCCTTGCCATTTTTTCAATTTTTGGCCCAAATCTGATAAAACTGCTGGACTTACCCCTTGCCATTATTTTTAATTTTATGCCCAAATCTGATAAAACTGCTGGACTAACCCCTTGCCATTTTTTCAATTTTTGGCCCAAATCTGATAAAACTGCTGGACTTACCCCTTGCCATTTTTTCAATTTTTGGCCCAAGTCTGATAAAACTGCTGGACTTACCCCTTGCCATTATTTTTAATTTTATGCCCAAATCTGATAAAACTGCTGGACTTACCCCTTGCCATTTTTTCAATTTTTGGCCCAAATCTGATAAAACTGCTGGACTTACCCCTTGCCATTATTTTTAATTTTATGCCCAAATCTGATAAAACTGCTGGACTTACCCCTTGCCATTTTTTTCAATTTTCAGCCCAAATCTGATAAAACTGCTGGACTTACCCCTTGCCATTTTTTTAATTTTCAGCCCAAATCTGATAAAACTGCTGGACTTACCCCTTGCCATTTTTTTCAATTTTCACCCCAAATCTGATAAAACTGCTGGACTTACCCCTTGCCATTTTTTTCAATTTTCAGCCCAAATCTGATAAAACTGCTGGACTTACCCCTTGCCATTTTTTTAATTTTATGCCCAAATCTGATAAAACTGCTGGACTTACCCCTTGCCTTTTTTTTCAATTTCGGCCCAAATCTGATAAAACTGCTGGACTTACCCCTTGCCATTTTTTAAATTTTATGCCCAAATCTGATAAAACTGCTGGATTAACCCCTTGCCATTTTTTTCAATTTTCAGCCCAAATCTGATAAAACTGCTTGACTTACCCCTTGCCATTTTTTTAATTTTATGCCCAAATCTGATAAAACTGCTGGACTTACCCCTTGCCATTTTTTCAATTTTTGGCCAAAATCTGATAAAACTGCTGGACTTTCCCCTTGCCATTTTTTCAATTTTTGGCCAAAATCTGATAAAACTGCTGGACTTACCCCTTGCCGTTTTTTAAATTTTATGCCCAAATCTGATAAAACTGCTGGACTTACCCCTTGCCATTTTTTCAATTTTTGGCCTAAATCTGATAAAACTGCTGGACTTACCCCTTGCCATTTTTTCAATTTCGGCCCAAATCTGATAAAACTGCTGGACTTACCCCTTGCCATTTTTTTAATTTTATGCCCAAATCTGATAAAACTGCTGGATTAACCCCTTTGCCATTTTTTAAATTTTATGCCCAAATGTGATAAAACTGCTGGACTTACCCCTTGCCATTTTTTCAATTTTTGGCCAAAATCTGATAAAACTGCTGGACTTTCAACCTTGCCATTTTTTCAATTTTTGGCCAAAATCTGATAAAACTGCTGGACTTACCCCTTGCCGTTTTTTAAATTTTATGCCCAAATCTGATAAAACTGCTGGACTTACCCCTTGCCATTTTTTCAATTTTTGGCCTAAATCTGATAAAACTGCTGGACTTACCCCTTGCCATTTTTATCAATTTCGGCCCAAATCTGATAAAACTGCTGGACTTACCCCTTGCCATTTTTTCAATTTTTGGCCCAAATCTGATAAAACTGCTGGACTTACCCCTTGCCATTTTTTTAATTTTTGGCCCAAATCTGATAAAACTGCTGGACTTACCCCTTGCCATTTTTTCAATTTTATGCCCAAGTCTGATAAAAATGCTGGATTAACCCCTTTGCCATTTTTTCAATTTTTATGCCTAAATCTGATAAAACTGCTGGACTTACCCCTTGCCATATATTCAATTTTTGGCCCAAATCTATTAAAACTGCTGGACTTACCCCTTGCCCTTTTTTCAATTTTTGGCCTAAATCTGATAAAACTGCTGGACTTACCCCTTGCCATTTTTTTCAATTTTGGCCCAAATCTGATAAAACTGCTGGACTTACCCCTTGCCATTTTTTCTATTTTTGGCCCAAATCTGATAAAACTGCTGGACTTACCCCTTGCCATTTTTTCCATTTTTGGCCCAAATCTGATAAAACTGCTGGACTAACCCCTTGCCATTTTTTCAATTTTTGGCCCAAATTTGATAAAACTGCTGGACTTACCCCTTGCCATTTTTTCAATTTTATGCCCAAATCTGATAAAACTGCTGGACTTACCCCTTGTGATTTTTTCTAATTTTTGGCTCAATTCTCATAAAAATGTTGGACTTACCCCTTGCCATTTTTCAATTTTTGGCCTAAATTTGATAAAACTGCTGGACTTACCCCTTGCCATTTTTTCTAAATTTTGGCTCAATTCTCATAAAAATGTTGGACTTACCCCTTGCCATTTTTCAATTTTTGGCCTAAATTTGATAAAACTGCTGGACTTACCCCTTGCCATTTTTTCAATTTTCGGCCCAAATCTGATAAAACTGCTGGACTTACCCCTTGCCATTTTTTCAATTTTTGGCCCAAATTTGATAAATCTGTTGGACTTACCCCTTGCCATTTTTTCAATTTTTGGCCTTAATTTCTCAAAATTGTTACAGAGAAAAACAATCCTTTTTTTCCCGGCTAAAGGAACTCGTTCATGGAACATTTAAGCACGCACAATTACAAAAACATCCAATCAAACAATTTCTTGAAACTTCAACAATTCTCTTTTCATTGGCACCTTTGCATAAACAAAGTATTGTTCTTTTCCAAATAAATATTTCATATAACACAATCATTTATGTATATTTACAAGTGTTTAAAACAGGAAAACAACAACCGTGCAAGGCAAGATACTGCCTTTAATTATACAATCACAATAAAACACATTTCAAGGCTTTTTAAGGACTTGAGTTAAATTGCTAATGCTGAAACTACATCATTGGTAATTGCTGCAATTTTCGAAAATATGTTGATTGGTTGGCATTACGGAAAAGCTCCATTAAAGAAAGAGGCTCAAATGAAACATCATTTTGGTCTGACAGCTCACACCTGTTATCTCCATGTAATTCCTTTACCAAACAGTGGACAAAAATGGATCATGCATAAACCAGTAGGGCTGCTGAGTGCCCCAGGCAGATTACCTGCTCATCCGTTCAGTTTAATGATCCAGGTAATTCAATGTAAACACACCTAATGGGTGAAAAGGATGAATAGCTGTACTTCAATTAAGTTTCTTTGGTAACACTTTCAAACTTTCCGGTACAAACCGGCTCTTTTTTAGTTTTCCAAAATCTTATGCAATGTACAATGTATTTAAAGGCGCTAGTCTGATTAATTTGAATTTATCTTCAGATAATACACACTTTGTTCCCAGTGCTTGAAGTAAAATTATTTGATAAATCCCCCTAAAAAAAACCCCTAAAACACTTTTCTCCTCAATGCAAGTGTACCTTATTACAAAACACTGTAGGAAAAATTACATCATCAGGTCTCAATTGCAACTCTGTGTACATGAATACGCATTACTTTTAAGTGGATAAAATCTGCTGTATTTCATATCTGTCAGCTTTGTTGATGAATGTTTGTCAGTTGACTAATCAACCAATAAAGGTGTGGATGAACTACAGTACATCTATCACTTGACATAATTGTTGATATACTCTCTGGTACCCTCATGCCACTCAGCCTTGATGAAGGTTTGTCAGTTGACTAATCAACTAATAAAGGTGTGGATGAACTACAGTACATCTATCACTTGACATAGTTGTTGATATATAACCATCTCTTGAAATCCAACTCATAGTGGATCAGTGGACGTTTAGTTGGTACACCACCTCAGTCAGCATAGTCGTTGATATAGAAAATTATTTCAAGGATAGTACCTACATTTACCGACTCATTTTAGGTCTGTGGACGGTCCGGTGAAATATTCTGTTAGCGATCTCAACTACCAGCGAGAAGATGTGGAGTGGGAAATCACTGGAACAAAAGGAAAGATAAACAAAATTCCAATCAGTAATAGTAAGAATAATGGGCAATAGTAAAGTAGTTGTAAAACTGTAAAGCTACTCATCCACCATCCCAGTGGACTCATCCCATACCCCCACATCCCAAAACCACGGTCAATTTAGTGCGAGATATATTCAAACCAATCCACCCCTCCCTCTTCCCAATGGAATCATCCAAAACTTCCCTCCCAGTCTCCAATTTAACTCACCAAGGTGTGGCAGACATTCAAACCATAATAGCCCCACCCCCATCTCAATGGACTCTTCCAATCCTGCTCCCCTAACCCCTACTACCCCCCCTCATCAAAACTCACCATGGTTGACAATTGCGACAGATATCAACACCAGGCTAGCCCATCCCATTTCAATGTACTCATCCAAAAAGGGCATCCAACCAGCCGCTCCCCACCACCCCCTCTCTACTCACCACCACCCCCTCCCATAGCTTATCAAAACTCACCAGGGATGACAAGGTGCGACAGATATTCACACCATGCTAGCCCATCGCATTTCATTGGACTCATCCAAACCTGCTCCCAACCACCAACTCCTCCCTAACCCCACCACCTCCTCCTCTAGCCCCTTATCAAAACTCATCAAGGTTGACTTGGTGTTTGACAGACATTCAAACCCTGCTAGCCCACCCCCTCCCCATGGACTCATCCAAACCCCGCCCACCCCCTCCCTACCATACAACCTTGACCCCTACCTCTTCATCAAAACTCACCAGGGTTGACAAGGTGACAGATATTAAAACCATGTCAGCCTACCCTCTCCCCTGAGATTCATCCAAACCTTTCCGACCACCCCTCCTACACACCCCCTCCCTACACACCACCTTCCACCCTACCTCTTCATCAAAACTCACCAGGGTTGACAAGGTGACAGATATTAAAACCATGTCAGCCTACCCTCTCCCCTGAGATTCATCCAAACCTTTCCGACCACCCCTCCTACACACCCCCCTCCCTACACACCACCTTCCACCCTACCTCTTCATCAAAACTCACCAGGGTTGACAAGGTGACAGATATTAAAACCATGTCAGCCTACCCTCTCCCCTGAGATTCATCCAAACCTTTCCGACCACCCCTCCTACACACCCCCCTCCCTACACACCACCTTCCACCCTACCTCTTCATCAAAACTCACCAGGGTTGACAAGGTGACAGATATTAAAACCATGTCAGCCTACCCTCTCCCCTGAGATTCATCCAAACCTTTCCGACCACCCCTCCTACACACCCCCCTCCCTAACACACCACCTTCCACCCTAACTCTTCATCAAAACTCACCAGGGTTGACTTGGTGTGACGGCTTCATTTCCGCTGATGATAAACAAAGGGAAGAGAATGGAGAACAGGCAGCCTCTGATGATGTAGGACGATGGTAAAGACGTCAAGACGGCCAGCGGGAGACCAAAACCGAAGAAATACGGCCAGTTGAGTTCGATCAACGACAGCCTTCGGTGAACCTTCCAACCTGTGAAGATAAAAGCGACAACAAGCTTTAATATAACATTAAAATTCATCAGGCGCTATTTCATCAAGATCATAGCCTACATAAAACAAATTAACATGGATAGAGGCGAGTCTTAAGAGCTTCATGAAATAGAGACAAACTAAAAACAGAATCCCTAATGACAGGAGGTAGATTGTTCCAAATCATTGGTCCAGCTACACTGAAAAGCTTTTTGAGCCTTTGTCTGCAGGGGGGGGGCATTCAAGTGAGTTATGTTAAGTGTGGGGATTGCCTTAAGGGGATAAAAAGCTGTTAACGTTTGAGCTCCTTTTCTCCAGGTTTCAGTTTTAGTTTTTTTAATTTCACTTACCCATATTGAACCATTTGTACTCAAATGCATACAGCGAATGTAGAAGACACAGATGGAGTAGGCTCAAGAATTGACCAACGCCCGGTATAGGTACCAGACTCACCAGCATACTCTGTGGAACAATCACACCACGTCAACAATATTTAAGAAATGCCGAAATTGGAAAACTGAATGATACGTTTGTGCTACCTTTAAGTTCACTGGAGGGGGTGTTGGGGCTGGGGGATTGCAAGGCCCAAGTAGACCCCCTTCGTTGGCCACCATTGCTGTAGTCCAACAATGGAAGCGTGCACGCTGTACGTGCTGCGCATGACTTTCAGCCAATGATTGACCACAGTGAGGGGGCTGTTGCTTTCACATAAAAGGGGTGTATTGCATGGGGCTGCTTACCACGGAATTCTGTGTTTACTGCCCATAGAAGGACCGAGGGCACCAAGGCAATGACCAAAGTATACCGAGGCAATGACCAGGGGCAGCAAGGCAATGACCAGGGGCAGCAAGGCACTGACCAGGGGCAGCAAGGCAATGACTAGGAGCAGCAAGGCAATGACCAGGGGCAGCAAGGCAATGACCAGGGGCAGCAAGGCAATGACTAGGGGCAGCAAGGCAATGACCAGGGGCAGCAAGGCAATGACAAGGAGCACCAAGGCAATGACCAGGGGCAGCAAGGCAATGACTAGGAGCAGCAAGGCAATGACCAGGGGCAGCAAGGCAATGACCAGGGGCAGCAAGGCAATGACCAGGGGCAGCAAGGCAATGACCAGGGGCAGCAAGGCAATGACCAGGGGCAGCAAGGCAATGACCAGGGGCAGCAAGGCAATGACCAGGGGCAGCAAGGCAATGACTAGGAGCAGCAAGGCAATGACCAGAACAGCAAGGCAATGACCAGGGGCAGCAAGGCAATGACCAGGGGCAGCAAGGCAATGACTAGGAGCACCAAGGCAATGACCAGGGGCAGCAAGGCAATGACTAGGAGCAGCAAGGCAATGACCAGGGGCAGCAAGGCAATGACCAGGGGCAGCAAGGCAATGACCAGGGGCAGCAAGGCAATGACCAGGGGCAGCAAGGCAATGACCAGGGGCAGCAAGGCAATGACCAGGGGCAGCAAGGCAATGACCAGGGGCAGCAAGGCAATGACCAGGGGCAGCAAGGCAATGAGTAGGAGCAGCAAGGCAATGACCAGGGGCAGCAAGGCAATGACCAGGGGCAGCAAGGCAATGAGTAGGAGCAGCAAGGCAATGACCAGGGGCAGCAAGGCAATGACCAGGGGCAGCAAGGCAATGACCAGGGGCAGCAGGGCAATGACCAGGGGCAGCAGGGCAATGACCAGGAGCAGCAGGGCAATGACCAGGGGCAGCAGGGCAATGACCAGGGGCAGCAGGGCAATGACCAGGGGCAGCAGGGCAATGACCAGGGGCAGCAGGGCAATGACCAGGGGCAGCAGGGCAATGACCAGGGGCAGCAGGGCAATGACCAGGGGCAGCAGGGCAATGACCAGGGGCAGCAGGGCAATGACCAGGGGCAGCAGGGCAATGACCAGGGGCAGCAGGGCAATGACCAGGGGCAGCAGGGCAATGACCAGGGGCAGCAGGGCAATGACCAGGGGCAGCAGGGCAATGACCAGGGGCAGCAGGGCAATGACCAGGGGCAGCAAGGCAATGACCAGGGGCAGCAAGGCAATGACCAGGGGCAGCAAGGCAATGACCAGGGGCAGCAAGGCAATGACCAGGGGCAGCAAGGCAATGACCAGGGGCAGCAAGGCAATGACCAGGAGCACCAAGGCAATGACCAGGGGCAGCAAGGCAATGACTAGGAGCAGCAAGGCAATGACCAGGGGGAGCAAGGCAATGACCAGGGGCAGCAAGGCAATGACCAGGGGCAGCAAGGCAATGACCAGGGGCAGCAAGGCAATGACCAGGGGCAGCAAGGCAATGACCAGGGGCAGCAAGGCAATGACCAGGGGCAGCAAGGCAATGACCAGGGGCAGCAAGGCAATGACCAGGGGCAGCAAGGCAATGACCAGGGGCAGCAAGGCAATGACTAGGGGCACCAAGGCAATAATCAATGAGCAGGGTGCATGGAGGCAGTCGCCTCCATCATCTCTCTGAAATATCAGGCTTGGAATTGGTATCGGGAAATAACGAAGTCTGACTAACAAGTTGGCTTTAAGCTTATACAGACGGATAGCGGACAGAATGCCTGATGACAGGGGCAAAATGCCTGATGACAGGGGCAAAATGCCTGATGACAGGGGCGAAATGCCTAATGACAGGGGCAAAATGCCTGATGACAGGGGCAAAATGCCTGATGACAGGGGCAAAATGCCTGATGACAGGGGCAAAGTGGGAAGTGGTAGAGGAAAGGGGTTTCTTACCTGTATGAGAAAGAAAGCCTGTACGATTAGACTGAACAATAAATCCGCAATGAGTTCACTTAGATTTGGAAGTTGAGGTCTGCCACGTGATTTCCGGTAGGCTGCATCGGCGATGTCCTTCGGAAACAAACAAAACCAGACAATGGAGTTAAGAAGGTTACAGTTAGCAGTTTTGTATTAAAGAGACTGGAGTGTCGTGGCCGAGTGGTCAAGCGCACTGGACTGAAGCTCTGCTGGTGATGGCGAGGGTTCTCTCATGAACTGTATGTTTTATCAGTAATTTAGAGTGAATTATTACCTGAAACCAGAGGCTGCTTACTGCTTTGCTTAGCACAAAGAGAGGTAGAACCCAGAGTGCGCTGAAGGTGTAGGACATCATTGGACCCATCCAAGCCCAGACTGTGGTCTCCGATAAAGACTGACCTGAAATACCTGAACAAAAAAAACCAAACAAAAACCAAACAAACCCAAATTCATCATTAATTATTAAAATGTTGATCCACTTCATCAGATTAGACTTGGTTGTGCCATTTAAAAAATACATATCATTTTTAATATCACAAGGCTGGACGGCCACTTCAAGGTGAGGGCAACACTGAATTTGGGCTGTCAACCCAAATTAACTGTCACCAGGGGCACGTTGCCACCTACTCCTGGGGCTGAAGCAGGGTTACCCTCTTTACAGTCTGAAAGGATGTAGGCATGGGTATCATCCACTAGAAGCCTCGCTGGTAGAGCAGAGTGCACTACCTTCCCAAACTTTTTACAAAGCAATTATGGTATAAGTGCCTTGCTCAAGGAAACAAGTGTCATGACCGGGATTCGAACCCCCACTCTGCTGCTAACAACACCAGAGCACTAGACCTAAAGGCCACGACACGCCACAATGCACTTTTAAGGCTAAGCAGCGCTTACACGCTTAGCACATTTTTACATGCAATTTGATTCCAACAAGTGTCAAGATCGGAACCAACATGTACATACAGGTGTAGGCTTTCATAGACTATTCAGGCTATTTAACAACAATTTTTTTTCCAGAGGGACAACAAATCGGAAATCAGACTTTAGTGAAAAAGGCAGGGATAAGAGACTCCCTCTATGTTGTCGTTTCCAGGAGATCAGACTCACCAATAATACTCTGAGTTATAAATTGTAACGTCGGTAGCACCAGATTGTTGAAGGCCACAATGCTCAGCCAAAAGACTCCTCCGTTCAAGAAACAACACTGTAGCATGCGTTGCATTACTTTCTGCTCGCTACAATAAACAAATCAATATGTTGAATTAATAAAATGGTAAGAGTCATTGGTAACGCACAAAGAATTACTAACTGACATGGAAAAACTCACATACTTAGAAGGAACAAATTTAATCGGTGCGTCCTGACAACAAAGAAGTACGGGGCAGAGACAACAATCAAAGAGAGGGAACACAAACACAAAGAGCTATGGAAAGGAGGATGTTGGACTAACTATAAAAGTTAGACAATCCAACATAGGGCAAAAAACTCAAAGTGTCTCACTCATCGACACAGGTAGCCTTTTGTCAAGGCCTTCGTGGCTTGGACAGCTTCGTAGAGCTGCGATCCGAAGCGACTGGAAGGGGAGACCACGCACGAGAGTGGCGAAGCCACGAGGGCCTTTTCCAACTTGTTTGCGGTTTGTTTTTTGATGAATTACTCATAACGTATGAAACGTGCATTGTTCAAAACTTGTATGCAAATAAGTATCTGATGATACACACGACGAGACGTTCGCCATTGTATGCTGACCCCTGTCACTTCTGATTGGTTTGGACTTTTGCTACCCCATTTGGGTAGAAAAATCGAGATTATAAAGAAAAACATTAGAAACCGCAAACAAGTTGGAAAAGGCCCTCGTGGCTTCACCACTCGGCTCGTGCGCGTGATCTCCCGTTGCAGTTGTTCCGCTGTTTACAAAGCTGTCCAAGCCACGAAGGCCTTGACAAAAGGCAAGGACACAGGTGTCATTTACCAGAATCTTAACCCACACTCTGGTCACTGAACCACCAGGACTTGTGTTCGAAGTGATAAACCATTCGGCCATGACACGGCTGTGACTGACGTTGATTTAATGATTATAAGCAAGGAAGAACCCGTCCAGGGTTTGAACCATGCAGACCTTTCTTTTTTCTCTCGCATAGGAATCGGTCTCCTTTGAGTCTCTCTTCTCTTCTCTTCTTGCCGGCGTTTCCTCTCCTCGGCCAAGGCGTTTATCTCGGCGTCTACGCGAAAGATGAAGAGCGCCCCCACAACCGCATCACGCATTCCGTGACAAAGGTCGAGGAGGATCAGTTTCATGGAGTCTGTCATGGTTCAAGCTGCAAGACAAAAGAAAAAACATATCCCTGTTATTTTTGTATCATTTATTATTTTTGTCTTGATTAATGATTGTCTTGATTTCCACTCAGATCATTTGTAGTTTTGTACTTTATAAAACCTGTCAACTTGGCTCTCTTAACTCTTTCAGTGCCAGTGACATTTCAAAAGTTTAACCCTAAATTGCCAAGCTTTGAGCGTTTTTTATTTTATTTTCAAAATTCTGTAAAAAAATTGCCAAACTTTGAGCGTTTTTTATTTTATTTTCAAAATTCTGTAAAAAAAGAGTTCGGAAAAAAAAAAAAGGTTGTACATGAATAAAAATGGTACCATTAGAAAGAGCGAGAGCGCCCCCTTGTGATAACATGTTTACTCTACCTCGTACATGTACGAGTTTGGCAATTTTAAGTATGAACATTACCTCGTACATGTACGAGGTTGGCGATTTTGAACTAACAAATATACCTCGTACATGTACGAGTTTGGCACTGAAAGAGTTAATAGATGTTAATTTATAACATCTATTAAATCACTGCAGTACCTGCAGCTTAGGATTCGGACCCACCTCTAGCCATCACCTCTAGCCATCGGGCTAGCTCGGCTCGGTGGTCTAGTGGTAAGACATCTCCTCTCTAGCAATGCAAAGGTCGTGGGTTCGAATCCCACCCGAGTGATTGCCTGTGGATTTTTTTTCACAGAGCTCGGGAGAGCACTGAGTATACAGTGCTTAATTAATACACATCGGTGTAAAGGGTAAAACCAAAATTAATTGTTGACTCTCCTCTGCCTCTGACTGATTAATTAATAAAGACTGTATAAATATTAGTATGACGTCATCACATTCATGACCGATATGTAAGGCTAAGACAGTCAGATATGTTAAGGTTTTACTTTTAGCAGATTGTCAAAAACAGAGCTTTTACTATTACTAAGGGGTTTTAAGGCAAGGGTCATTACTCGGGCATTACAATACAGGAATAAATACTAGTAAACATTACATTGTTTACTGCACAGTCACCACATCCATCAAAAGCCATGAAAGCAGGCACATTTTGTGGGGCCGTCTTCTCAGGAAGTAGACACCACACTAGTGTAACTGTATTCAGCTGAAACTTTCACATGTGACTTTTATTGTATCTTTTTTTATATTTATAACATTGCCTACGTTGACGAAAACCAATCTTTTACCCTAACTTTAAAACATTGCCAAAGAGGAAAGAGAAAAATGATCTCGCACTTCCAATTCCACCACTCACCAGGATTCCAGAGAAGTTCGCCGTTCGCCGTTAGTGGCGTTTAAAAACAACCAAAATGTGGCCAATTATCTACCATGCCTTGTCACCAAAACATTACATCAAGTAACTTTTCATTGGACAATGGTCTGACGAGTTTGATGAATCAACGTAATGATGTCATTGATTTACAACGATCAATGCCAAAGTGCAATACTGAACTTTTTGCATTATTACACGGTTGTAGTTCCCAGCCTCCTTCTACACTATCATTACTATATAAGGACTCTGACAGGAAGGGTACCACTCTAGTAATGTAGTATGACGTACTGCCAACAGAGGGCGTTCTACTTGGCGATGAAGTCTTCATTTGTTTTGTGCTACCAAGTTACCGGTAGATTTATCCCCTTTTAGTCAATTTATAGAGCCTCAAAAACACAGTTTATGTCATCATGGGAAGAGGTCAAGATGACGACGAGGAAGGTCAGCCTCTCTGTTGCTGTGAGTACATGAATGAAAGTGGTGATAAAAGTCATTTATTGGCGCTGTGTTGTGACTGCCAGGAAGTCGACGAAGCGTGTGACAGGTACATGTAGGCCCTTAGGCTTATGTCTGATAACTTTTAGTTTTAATAAGTAGTACTAAACTTAGTTTTGAGCCTCTAAGAATTGCTCAGTACAAGAGATAATTGCTTATTACTAGGAGAAGCAGGCAACCGGCTATTGCTATACAGACTTTAAATTGTAACTGGTGCGCTGCCAGGTGCCATGACTAACTTTTTTGTAAAGCCAATACTAGCATAGCAACTTAGCAAGGACTTTTTAAAGCAATTTTAACATTATATTCTGTTGTTAATTTGAAATTTTACTGAAGGCTAAGCTACATCAGGATTAATCCCATTAATAATAATCATGATAATAGTGCCAATACACTGGACTCCTTCCACTTCTTGGCACTAGCCCCGCACAGAATCACTATCAGAAAGTGTGATGTTTAAAAAAAAAAATAGAAATGGAAAGCACCCCCCCCCCAGTTGTAGTTTGTGAATTATCATTGCTTAATTGTGTAGAGTGCATTAAAACGATTGTGTGCCTGCTTGTTTTGATGTAATTTTATGAAAAGTTTCTGTATATAATTATTCTCAGTCGTTCAATACAATGAAACTGGATATATTACGTAAACACCTCCCTGATGGTTTATAGTGGCTCGGGACAGACTACTTTTTTGCTACCTAGAACTGCACCATTATAGTCAAAGATGATGACCCATTTAACAGACTTTTGTCAACTGTTTTTTTTTTTTACAGGCTGTTCAAGAGGCAAACAGTTGAGAAAGACAAAATCTCCAAAGCCTTTTCTGTCATCAAGGATCGAGTTCGTATCCCGACATTCTTCGGTGCCGGTGCCAGACGACTTGACCAACTGATGGACACCACAGCGATCCCGCCTATCGTGATCATTCCAGCGTGGATTTATCTTGCATCGTTGCACATCATCGCTACGGCTTTTTCTTTCTCACTAGTTCCCCCTTCGGTTCTCCTTTACTATCGGCTGATTTTGCGACATCGACGGCGGACTCAGTTCTTCATGAGTTGGGGTCTGATGTCAGTTTTTTCAATCTATGGATTCTTTTATTTCTACGTGAGCTCAAACATCAGCGTCACTGAGTTCTCATTTACGACTGTTTTATTTGTTTTTACTCTCATGGCTTTTTTCGCGTCAAAGCACGGACCCGGTGTCGTTAAACAACAGCAAGCGTCCCCGAATCGCCACTTTTTTAAAGTACTGCCCGAATCGACGATGCTATCTGAAAGTGAGGCAAACCTTCAAAGAAGAAATCACTCCGGCAGCGATTGCAGTACTTCAGACAATGGATGTGCGTCAGAGAAATTGCATGAGACGAGTGCTCTTATTGGTAGAGAGCAGCATACTGGTAGCGAAGCGACCGATGAGGAATCAGAAGACTGGTGCGATGTTTGTAAATTACTCAAGCCAGAGAGAGCTGGTCACTGCAGGATGTGTTGTCACTGTGTTCACAGATTAGATCACCACTGTGTTTGGTGAGTGCTTTGAGAAGTAGGGGTGATTCAAACTACAGACCCTAGTGTACGCCCACTAGGCGTACTAGTGTATGCCCACTAGGCATACTAGTGTACGCCCACTAGGCGTACTAGTGTACGCCCAATAGGCGTACTAGTGTACGCCTACTAGGCGTACTAGTGTACGCCCAATAGGCTCACTAGTGTACGCCCACTAGGTGTACTAGTGTACGCCCACTAGCCACTAGGCGTACTAGTGTGCGCCCACTAGGCATACTAGTGTACGCCCACTAGGCGTACTAGTGTACGCCCACTAGGCGTACTTAACCAATCCAATTAGAATGTTCTAACCATTCTGACTTTTGAGAGGCTTCCCAGACCCCTGGACCAACATCCCTCAAAATTGTACAGCAAGTCTCAAGGCTATGTCAGACAGAGCAATTTGTTCAGGCAACTTGGAGGTAACCAACTGCACTGTATGCAACAGGAACACTTCGGCAGCCACAGGAGACATTCTTCTAGTCGTAACTCACTATCCCCAAGAAAATAATGAGAAAACCAAAACGTGAATAAATTTTCTTTTTGGAGCTGGAACTGGTTGCCTGTAAACTGCCCGTGTGACATGGCCTTAAGACCAATCAGTTTTTTGTTTCTGGGCTGTCAGGATCTCAAGATTTGTTCTTAGAATTTTCTTTGTCTTCAGGGGAAGAGAGACATGGCCCTTAGTTTGTCCAAATATCGAGTAAAGAGTCAGTAAGTCTTCTGAAATCTAACAGCCTGGGACGTTCAGGGCCCAATTTCATAAAGCTATTGAGCAGAAAAATTCTGCTTGGCAAATTTCTTTACTTAGCAAGAAATGAGCGGGGGACCAGTGGCAACAGTGTAAACTTTATGGAATGTTGGCTGGTAACCTGTTTCTGCTTAGCAAGATTTTACTGTGCTTAGCGAGTTTTTGTGCTTACAGGCTTTATGAAATTGGGCACTGGTGTGTTCCTTTCGACCAGGAGGGTAACGGTAAATACGGCCCTCCAATTTTTGTTCATTCTTGTATTTTAATTTGAAATTGGTTGTCTTTTGATTCTTGTTGACAGGATCGATAGTTGCATCGGAGCTGGTAACCATCGTTCGTTTCTATTGGCAGCTGTCCTGTTTGTGTTCGGCGGTCTCGTAGGAGGGTACCAGTCACTGAGCACAATTTGCCCTCATCAGTTTAGTCAGTTGCTGGAATGCTCTGCTCTTGCATTCACAAATAGAAGGTACACATATAAATTCAACCTGTTTTTAACCCTCCCACCGTCTGACTATCTAACATTAACCACTGTGTTTTTGATAGATAAACTAGGTTGACATTTGGTGAGGGCATCTAAACAATACACAGTCAACCTTCCTACTGTCAGACCACAGTCACAAGACAGTCACTATATTGATAAAACAGTGACAGTTCTGTACGACTGAAAAATTCAGCTATATTTTGACAGGAAAATTGATAAGAAAAATTAGTAAAAATTAGTTTAAAACATAGTTCAACTTCAAGTGTGATTTGCTGAAAACACGTACTTTGGGATGCCGCCCTAATTGGTCGCTTCGTAAAAAGCAGCAATGCCATACAAAGTTAATCTCGTGCACAATTGTGCCACCGTACACAACCTGTGCAGTTGAATGGTTTGAAACGATTGGTCAACTCGCTTAAAAGTATTAGGGGTTTATTAAGAAATGAAGTAGCAGGCTAAACTTTCCTAATGGTACGTACGATGCCTTTTTCTTAATGTTTGTTTTGATTGCTCTTCAGGACTGCAGTCATCTTTGTCTCCATCATCTACACAGTGTTTGCCACAGGATGCGTTCTGGTCCTCCTTGTGCAACAGTTCCATCTGATCACGCACAACTGGACGTACCGGGAACGCAAACTATCCATGCGGTCGCACAGGCATCGAGAGAAACTGTACGAGCTAGATAGGGGCTTTTTGTCAAACTGGGCTGATTTTATCCTCATGAGGGAGACGGGGCAAGATAAACCTAAAGGTGGTTTAACTAATGTGTGATGGATGTACACAGTCAACCCTCCTACTGTTTGACCATTCACGTTGGCGTCTGTGGACTTGAATCACACCTAGGATTGGGTTTTCGGTCCCTATCTGATTGTGTATGTTGGCACGACTGTGCACAGAACTATGTGAACATATGCACATTTATGTGCTGTGTAGATGCAATCACCGTGTTGCAGGCAGGCATACTTTATCTATGAATCAAAACCACAATGGATGGTATTGAGAATGGTGAGACAGTAGGAGGGTTGACTGTGTTACAGTGTAGATGCGCTCGCCACATATGATATTGCTGGCTGGCATAGTTTACATGTACATGTATCTATCATTCAAAAACCGTAGTGGATATTGAATGGTTTGACAGATATTAAATGGTAAGATAGTAGGCGGGTTGAGGGGCAGGGTGTTAATAAAATGTTAACAAAATTCATACAGAAGGTGTTGCAACACATGCGTCTTCCTTTAGTCTGAACGGAGTCTTTCATAATATGCAGTAGCAATGTGTATTAAATTTTGTTTCTTATTTAGCAATAAATAAAACTATTAATATATTTATAGCATAACACCCAAACACAAGCTTGACACATTTTTTTCCAGAGTAAAAACAAAGTCTTTATTCAGTTTTCACACCAACGTTGAAAAAACCCCAGAAAAATAAGATAAGATATTCAAATCAACTATAAACCCAAACTAATTGACTTGTAATTTGGAAGATCCAATTGAAATCAAAACTATATTATATTCAATTAATAAAAAATATAGTATGCTTATTAAGGCACGTGAATATTCATTGGTTAATTTAGGAAACATTTGGACGGATGTTAATCAAATGTACAGTTAGATGTTGGATGGAATTTAATCAAGGCAAAATTTATGTTTAATACAAATAAAAGTAAGGCAGGTTGGATTATCTTATGCATTGACGTCATCAAGCCCCCTCCATTACGGGAAAGCTTCATCAAAGAATTTCATAGTTTATGCCACAAAAACTCGGAAACTATTCATCCTTTTCACCAATTGAGGTGTGTTTACATTGAGTTACTTGGGTCATTAAACTTATTGGATCAGCAGTCAGCAGCCCTACTGGTTTGTGCATGATCCAATTATGTCCACTGTTTGGAAAAAGCAATTACATGGAGATAACAGGTGTGGCCTGTCGGACGAAAAGGATGTTTCATTTGAGCCTCTTTCTTTAATGGAGCTTTCCCGTAATGTTAGAAGTAAAATGACGATGAACCGCACAGCTGCGCGATGCACAGGATGGGCCACTGAGCAACCTTCGTTTTGACCTCGAGCAGAGGGCGCCCTACTGAAATAAATTCGGCTCTCATTATAAAGAACAGCTTTAAAAAGGTTCTGCTTATAAAGAGCATATTCTGAAGACCCAAATTTCAAATGATCATCCTTACTTGCAGCTGAGAAGCTGAATTGCGAAGAAAGCTGCTACAGCGGGGTCAAGCCGCAGGCATAATGCCTTTTGGCAGCCAGCCACATCGACCCTAATGACATGTGCATAAGGTCTATATATATGATTATTATGAATGGTGTAGCTAAAGTGTCTTTCTAAGTTAACCATATACTTGAAGCTAACACCAAATACATCATGGACGGCACTTTTACACGGAACAAAATTTACAAATCAGAAAAGAAACGAGGATTGGAAACAAGTTTACAAAACGTTCTTTAAAATTTGGAAAGTTTTACGAATGAAATCCTGAAGACTAATTTTATCACTTTGGGAAGGAGCATGTACTTGAAATATTTTGTAATTTGAAATACCAGGAAGTACAAGGAACAAAGTGACTAAATGGCTCAAGACATTAAATTGTTGTATAACATTTCTATTGTAAAACTCTACTTATTTATGAAAATACTCACGTTAATTGGAGGTTTTTAACTTATATTTAATTATTAAAAATTGAGGACGGAATTACGTTTGCAACTTTGTTTCAAGAAATGTTATTCTTAATAAAACTATGTTCTGTAAAAAATAACAGAAACTTTACTTTGTCCAATTTTACTTGAAAGTAAAATTTAAACAGGGCTTGCTTTCACAAAGCTCGTTTTCACAAAGCTCTAGACTCACCTGTGATGTCAGTGTTACCGTAGTGATTTGTATTGTGACATCACACTTTGCTTAGCAATTAAGATCGATTCGGAGTTAAAATCATTCTTAGCTCTTTGTGAAATCGAGCCCTGGCCACGTTTTTTTTTCCACCCTAGGCCTCCTGTGTTGAAGACTGTTGCTTCGGTGGCAGGGCTGGAAGTAAAACTATCTCCATCCAGTCTTGAACGAAGACTAGCTCTTACGGCTGACCGTTATTGATGGCAGGGTGCATGTTGTGGGTTGAAGACTGCTGTATCGGTGGCTGGGTAGGAGGTAAAATGTGACCACCCTTCCTGGAGAGAAGACTAATCTCCTCTTTCAGAGCTTCAATCTCCTGCGCTTGAAGCTAAAAAAAAAGAAGAAGAAAATAACAAATAACTAAAAACTAGAAAATAACTAACACAAAGTTGTTGTTTTTTTAGCAGCACAATCTAAAAAGTAGCCAGACAGTCAACCCTCATTATAAAGAGCACTGTACACTGCTTGAAAATTTATGACAAAACTGAGGTTTGGGAAAAGAGCTCCTGATAAAGTTTCAAGGTATTTCATTATTTTTGTTTTACTTACCTGGACAAGCTGGATCAAGCGACCTCTCTCCTCCAAGTCTGCTCTCCGACTTCCTTGGAACTCGCCACCCTGTCATAAAACAACAACAGTTTAGCTTGTCAACTCGTAAATACATTGTCGTGAAATATGACAAGCTCTTATGAGCTTTTGGAGTATTTTATCTTTTTACCCTTATACTCTGAAAAAAATAAAAAAAAATAAATGGTTTTTGTTATTTCTTTTAAAGGTTTAAAGGTTTGATGTCCTTTTTGGGCTTGCTGTTTTTTAGTTTAATTTTAGGCCTACTTTTACTGTGTAATTGTGAACTTTTTTTTATGTGACCCCAGGTAAAACAGTTCTGTGATAACTGTTTGGGCCACCCTGGTTAAACAAGACGAAATAAATAAATAAATAAATAAGTAAATAAACTTGGGCAAAACTGGGCCTAATGTGTTATTTATGATATGCCACCATTTCTGTCTGAATCTCACTGCCAGCCACTGATAGATCAGACCAGCGCTGTCGATACAATGAAACACAGAAACCAACCTTTACCGCTTTGCAATATGAATGGGTAGACTTAAATGGTTTTATACCGTTGGCACAGTGATATTATGTTTGTACACAGACATTAATAAGATGATTATGTCTTCTTTATCTTTTATTTTTTACAAGGAACCCTAGACACACCCCACAACTAAACATAGCAACGTGGAAAATGAAAAGGGAATGAAATGGCCACACACCAATTTTTCTGAACATTTGTTAAGAGTAGTGAAGATTTTATTGCCACCCACCAAGAGATGAGACATTTCACCACGCTATTCTTACCAGTAGTACATTTATAGTAACTTTAGCTATATCACATGCAAAGGTTTGGACCATTCTGTGGTGTCACAAGTTTACAGAAGAGTCACAAAGCCTGGACTTCCTGCAGGCACAAATTGTACACAGCTCATTGGAAAAAAACAACCCAACTTCCATTTTCATGGAATTGCATTGCACAATTTTTATTAACATTTTGGTATGAAGATAAGGGGGTAATATCTTTTCCTCAGCTGTTTAAAACTCTAAATTTGGTGTGGTAATTGCCGTAGAAACTAAGAAAGTTAGTTCTCACGGAAGACCTGCAAGTACCTTGCCTGCCAGAAAATGCCTCGGAATGCAAACGGTCGCTCTTATTGTAAACAAGGTGACATGGTCTAGACAACATGACAATTAAAAGCGAGAGTTTAAAGAAAGCATGCATTTATGATCACCATGATTTATGGGTAACCCATTAGAGACCATCTATATAAACATCACAACGCTTTCCGGTTTTGCTGATTTTAATATCCTTTTTTGAGTGACAATGTATTAAATTTTTCTTTTTTATTCTTTTTTTTTTTTTTTTTTGCAAAAAGAGATAATAGCTTGAAGTTTTGACCCTAACAGAGTCTTTCTCAAAACCAAAACATATATTTCATTTGGATAAAATTGATATCTAGAAATATGATTTTTTAATTCAGAGCAAGACCTTTACTGTGACATGTTTGGGTGGGCGGGAAGAGGGTCACAGCTTGCAGCCATTTAACTGCCACAATTTGCTTTTTTGGTAAAAGTCACCTGCAGCTGCAGTGGTCTCTAAATGATTATATGAATTCCTTCTTAATGACCCATCAAGTTGCAGATCAAGACGACAGGGCCCAATTTCACAGGCTGCTAACCACAAAATTCTGCACTTCCGTTGTAACGCCCTTTAAAGCGTGTGACTCTATGGACTGAAGCGCAGAATTCTGCACTTATGTCGCCCTCTAAAGAGTGTGACTCTATGGACCTGAAGCGCAGAATTCTGCACTTACGTTGAGACGCCCTTTAAAGCGTGTGACTCAATGGACCCGAACACAGAATTCTGCGCTTACGTTGAGACGCCCTTTAAAGCGTGTGACTCTATGGACCTGAAACGCAGAATTCTGCACTTATGCTGAGACGCCCTTTAAAGGATGGGACTCTATGGACTGAAGCGCAGAATTCTGCGCTTCCGTTGAGATGCCCTTTAAAGCGTGTGACTCTATGGACCTGAAACGCAGAATTCTGCACTTATGCTGAGACGCCCTTTAAAGCATAGGACTCTATGGACCTGAAACGCAGAATTCTGCACTTATGCTGAGACGCCCTTTAAAGGATGGGACTCTATGGACTGAAGCGCAGAATTCTGCGCTTCCGTTGAGATGCCCTTTAAAGGATGGGACTCTATGGACTGAAGCGCAGAATTCTGCGCTTATGCTGAGACGCCCTTTAAAGGATGGGACTCTATGGACTGAAGCGCAGAATTCTGCGCTTATGCTGAGACGCCCTTTAAAGGATGGGACTCTATGGACTGAAGCGCAGAATTCTGCGCTTATGCTGAGACGCCCTTTAAAGCATAGGACTCTATGGACCTGAAACGCAGAATTCTGCACTTATGCTGAGACGCCCTTTAAAGCATGGGACTCTATGGACCTGAAACGCAGAATTCTGCACTTATGCTGAGACGCCCTTTAAAGCATGGGACTCTATGGACTGAAGCGCAGAATTCTGCGCTTACGTTGAGACGCCCTTTAAAGCGTGTGACTCTATGGACCTGAAACGCAGAATTCTGCACTTATGCTGAGACGCCCTTTAAAGCATGGGACTCTATGGACTGAAGCGCAGAATTCTGCGCTTACGTTGAGACGCCCTTTAAAGCATGGGACTCTATGGACCTGAAACGCAGAATTCTGCACTTATGCTGAGACGCCCTTTAAAGCATGGGACTCTATGGACTGAAGCGCAGAATTCTGCGCTTATGCTGAGACGCCCTTTAAAGGATGGGACTCTATGGACTGAAGCGCAGAATTCTGCGCTTATGCTGAGACGCCCTTTAAAGGATGGGACTCTATGGACTGAAGCGCAGAATTCTGCGCTTATGCTGAGACGCCCTTTAAAGCATAGGACTCTATGGACTGAAGCGCAGAATTCTGCGCTTACGTTGAGACGCCCTTTAAAGCGTGTGACTCTATGGACCTGAAACGCAGAATTCTGCACTTATGCTGAGACGCCCTTTAAAGCATGGGACTCTATGGACTGAAGCGCAGAATTCTGCGCTTCCGTTGAGATGCCCTTTAAAGCGTGTGACTCTATGGACCTGAAGCGCAGATTTCTGCAGCAAGCAGTGCCATATACATTGGCACAGATATAAAGCATGCAACAGACATTTATTGGAAAGCAATTTATCGAAAATTAATGACTGTACAAAAACTTCTGAAATTAATTTACCGATCTTGGTCCTTCAGTCTGCGAAGAATTCATAGAAAAATTATCAAAAAACACGTTATAATATTAATTTGGGAGGCTTATCATCTTTACTCGCAGCTTGTGAAGGATGAGGCTACAATGTTGTTCGAGAAGCAGGCACAGTTTACTTAACAATTGAAAAGTTACTTAGTAATTTGACTTGTGGAGTGACGGCATTCATCCAATGTGTATTAAAAACTATGAAAGTTTAGACCTCAAGAAAAGCTATGGAAGGAATGCAACGTTAACCGCAGGGTAACTTTGGGATTGAGGATCCGGTAACACTAGGCTTTTCAAAGGTACAATACAGTTACGGAGGATTTAATGAGTTACCATTTGTTGAACTTTACATTCCTCCTACTCAATTTTCACACACGACGACATCAAATCCAGGAACTAATGATGAGAACCTTTGTGGTCTTTCCTTTGTCAAGTCAGGGTTTCATTGTGGCAACGATATTTTGAAAGGAAAACGATTACTCAAGATGCTCCAAAAAGTTCCCCAAAAACAATACAGCGGGTGCAACCAATAAAAATATCTCTGCTTACAAGAGGATGATTTTTTGACATTATACAAGGGTCATTTTTTTAATTTAATTTATTTTTTAAGAACTGTGTGACTAGAGGCATTTTCAGAGATTAATGGACTTGAATTATCAATGGATTTAAAAATCTCAAAGCTCTCTTGCTCTACTCACCAAATTGGTTTGTCTTGCATCCAGCGTCTTTTCAAGATTCTTGTTGTCGCCAACGAGCATCGTCAGCTGCTGCAGTCTCATGGTGTTGTCTTCAATCAGCTCAGTGATGCGGGCTTTCTTTGCCTCAATCTTGCTCTATGAAAACAAAATGAAAACCTTTACCCCGAATTCAAGCCCTGCTTAGCATTGGAAAACAATCTTGACACATCAAAGAGCTTCCTGTTTCATTGGTGAGGCATTTGTGAGTTCCTCGTCACGTCTCCCACTTACTTCCCACTTCTGCAACTCGTCAGCGTTGGTGAACTCGTTCAGTCTCAGCTTCTCTTTCAGCTCCTCCACAGTGCGATTCACTCCGACCGTCTCCAGCTTCTCCAGGTCGATGATGCGACCAAACTTGAGGCGCATCATCTCGTCGCATTTCTCTTGAAGCTCAGTGATGCGGGCTTCCATCAGTTTACGATCTTTGATAAGCTGCACGTGCTGTTGACGATGTTCTCTGTAAAATAGTTCAAAACACGGGTTGGTGTTATCAATGCTGCTGATGCTTGCAAAAATTTGCCTCACTTTGAAAAACCTTGCTGAGCTACATCGGGTCTGCTAACCCTGTCGGTCTGCCACAGAAAGCAAGAACTTCTTCTAAGCAAGATTTTCTGCCAAAATCAGAACCAGGTTGAAATTAGAACCATGTGGAAATTGAACCAAGGTTGAAATCAGACCGCGCTTGAATTCAGACTCAGATTGAAATCATCTCCAGGTTGAAATCAGACCCAGGTTAAAAAACAGACCCAAGTGGAAATCAAACCCAGGTTCAATTCAGACTCATAATGAAATCAGACCCAGGTTGTAATCAGACCCAGGTTGAAAACGGACCCAAGTGGAAATTAAACCTACGTTGAAATCAGACCCAGGTTGAAATCAAACCAAGATGAACTTGTCTCCAGGTTGAAATCAGTCCAAGGATGATTATCTGACCAAGACTGCAACATAATGGTGCTTTTACTCTGACTTTGACTTACTTGTAGTGGCGTCGTTGCGCAGTCTTCTCTTCTTTAAGTTCTTGAATGCGTCGTTGTAGTTTAGCCATGCTGGCATTGTTGAAGACAAGGCATTGAGATATATCTTGGGGTACGGCTCCGTTGACCATGTACTCCACTTGATGTAAACGGAGAGTCACGACTACGTCAAGCTCGTTCAACTTCTGCTGCTTCTCAAGCTAAAGGAACGATAGAACCAGAATATACAAAAGTTTTACAAAGCTCGTGCTTTTCTATGTTTATACTTTTATATAGGTCTGCCTTCTTGTACAATTTTTGCAACAAAGACAGCTGACAGGTCTGTCGTTTTGTAAATCAACAGTTGCCGAAGTCAACTCACCTGGAAGGCCTCAAGATCTGCCTCGGCCGTCTTCAAGCCGTTGTCGATAATCTTCTGCTTCTTGGTCAGCGCATCCACTTCCTTCTTCAAGCTCTCGGCAATCTTCTTCTCTTCCGCGAGTAACTCCTCGAAGTCCAAGCGCTTCTCACGGAGGGCGCAGGTGTTGTCAAACAACGCCTGAAAAGAGGAGGACAGAACACGGCCCGGTGCCACTCAGCAGTTAAGCATAGTCAAAACAATAATACTGACTTCTTATTTGGCGCTCAAATCTGCAACTCAGTGATGCTCATGGCACTCCAACATTATTACCCTCGGTCACTGGGCCATTAAGTTCATTCCTTAAACCATCTCAGCTCCCTTGGAAAAATACAGCCTGTGCTGTCAAATACGTAGCACACCAAGCTGAGGCAATATCTCATAAAAAATTTAAAATAACGAAAGTAGTTGCATCCCCTTCTGGTGATCTCCTTTTGTCGCTTCCCTAGTTACAAAAAACTAACTAACAAACAAAAACCACCTACATGTAAGTAGGTTTGGCCTTTCCATAAGACGGAACCCCAGGGCACAAGCCACAACCCCTACCCCCACCCCTACCACTTTATCCCACAATACCTGATCACATCCTGGAGGGCAGACAGTGTCATCCAGACTCTCCTCCTCACTGTCTTCCTCGTCACTCGACCAATCAGATTCATCATCGGACGACTCTTCGCTTTCTTCATCGGAGCCTGCGAAATAAACCATTAGACATTAGATACTTCATCGATGTCTTCCACTCTGTCACTCAAGTTGGTCGGTTTACAAACTTATATAATATTCCTGAAACTTATTTTGGATCTTCAGGCCCTATGTTTGGAATACCCATAAACATCTGGGCCCAACTTCATACAGCTGTTAACGGTAGGTTAGTTCTTGTCAAGGTAATGCTAATTTATAGGCCAAATTAAAAAAATAAATACAGTACAAGTAGCCAGTGAAAATTTCACTTGAATACAGTTT
Organism: Pisaster brevispinus; assembly: GCA_023634235.1. Lineage (NCBI taxonomy): Eukaryota > Metazoa > Echinodermata > Asteroidea > Forcipulatida > Asteriidae > Pisaster > Pisaster brevispinus. The sequence goes on from JAMKCF010000016.1 coordinate 11,851,252, forward strand.
CTACTTGTTGTGAAAACATTACAGAACAGTCACAATATTTTCATCACGAACACTGAACCCATCCATATTTAGCAAGGTGACGTGGGTACCAACAGCATCTCTGGCCCCATTCTTACATTCTTAACTTTGTATAATTTGGGTTTGTACAAAGAAAAATTGACTGGAGCTGGACTTGAACCAACGACCTCCGGATTTTAGAAATATATCTTCAGCTACAAAAATGGTTGGACTTTTCCTTTTTTTTTTACCTTCTTCAGTCTGTGCCTTTTTCTTTGCTCGTTTAATCTTCTTCTTGAAGACCTTGGTCAGGAACTCTGCAAATTTGTTGTTCTCTCCGAGCGATGCTTGGAAGTTTGCATACAGCGCTTTCTCTTTCTCGTTCAATCTTTCGATGTCCTTCCGTTTGCCGTCCAGCTTGAGCTGACACTCCGCGACCTGGGAGGTTAAAAAAACAAAAAAAAACAGAACTGTGTACATGTGTGTACTGTAAAGATGCATTCACCATTTACCATCCAAAACCACAGTGGATGATACTGAATGGTCAGACAGTAGGAGGGTTGACTGTGTACTGTGTAGATGCATTCGCCACATGATATCATATTGCAGGCTGGCATAGTTCGTCTATCAATCAAAACCACAGTGGATGATACTGAATGGTCACATAGTAGGAGGGTTGACTGTGTACTGTTTAGATGCATTCACCACATGATATCAAATTGGAGGCTGGCAAAGTCGTTCTCTATTCAAAGTCACAGTTGATGATACTGAATGGTCAGACAGTAGGAGGGTTGACTGTGTACTGTGTAGATGCATTCGCCACATGATATCATATTGCAGGCTGGCATAGTTCGTCTATCAATCAAAACCTCAGTGGATGATATTGAACAGTCAAAGAGTAGGAGGGTTGACTGTGTACTGTGTAGATGCATTCCCAACATGATATCAAATTGCAGGCTGGCAAAGTCTTTCTCTATTCAAAGCCACAGTTGAATGGTCAGACAATAGTTAAACAAAATAACGTTACCATTGTCAACCTCCTAATCACACCCTCATTATTTCTCTACTAATAAAGACAAACATACTAGGTTTTGAAATTCATAATCCAACCCTTCGAAAAACAGGACAGACTCTGCCTCTCCTTCTGTGGCCTGAAATAGTTACCTTCAGTTGACTGTCTGATTTCTCCTTGACTTTGCCTTCCACCTTGGCAGCCAGCACATTCTCTCTCTTCTCAAACTCTTTAAGAAGCTGCAGCTCCTCAAACAGGGTGACTCGTCTGCAGCACAAAATACAGGCAGGAATGCAAGATTAAACAAGTGACATCAACACGTTGACTGCCAGTCATGGATTTGTAGGGCATTCCCATTTGCCAAGTGTGGTGCGCATGCCCGAATACCAATGCGCCAACACTAAAAAGAAATAACTTGAACATACAAATTCTAAGGATGTATGTCCTCACCACTGCCAGAAGCGTATTTGTTGCGTTCTCAGTGATGCCAGTGTATTCAATTAACAATACAAAAACCTTTCATTCTCTACGAGTATACTCGTAGTGGCAGAATCCGTTACACCTGTTACTACGAATAGACTCGTAGGCGGCAGTCAACGTGTTAACTCAGAGTTAAACTATTTTCCCAAAGTCGTCGTCATCATCATCATCAATCGATTTTGTATGATTCTAAGTTGCTTTAACTACAACATTTAACACCTTTCCCATTAACCCCTGTAAAGCTAATCATGAAATCAACACGACGGCCATAATTGTGAACTGTTTCCGTAAAAAAAGAAAGATTTTTTGGGACTGGGTTGTTAGCCGTGTGCCCAACCCCCAACCTGGAGGACCAGTGGATCACTCTTCGTATGGCCTTTACCCTTTGACCTGTCCGGCATAGGTGACCCCACCAGGAGACGAATCTCCAGCCGACATAGCTCTTGGGGTCACTGAGACACAAAAAGCTCCCCCGACCACGACAAGGTTTTGATCCAACGGTGAACATTTCATGTAAAATACCTTGTACGTAAAATACGGTCTGTACACACACAGAATAAAACAACTGCTCCTTGTGTGACATGCATCGGTTTTAGGGCTTTTGACCTTTGAACCTTCGGAGGTGGACAACGACAGCGTTTGCTATGAGGACAATGCATCGTTTTCAGACCATCGCAATACTGAGATCGCGCTGTATCTACGGCTATTTGGGAGAATTTCAAACGCATATGTAAAAATCACGATACAACTTGTCAAACTTCCTGGGTGGTTTGGGGGTTTGGGGTAGTTTGAGGAGTAACAGGCAGGACGGTTTCAGGCGGCTTGAGGACTAAAGTGTCAACAACGCTTCTCTCACCTCAAATCTGCATTCTTGAGGTCGGTATCGAAGCTGAACTTCTCGTGTCGTAGCATACGTAGCTCCGCGTCAAAATTGACGATGAGGTCTCTGATGTGAGTCAACAGCTCGTCCTGACGATGGACCATGCGGATCTCCTCCATGGCCAGCAGCTGTTGCTCTAGCGGGGAAAGAGCCGGGCCGGCATCGGCGTTGGAGGCGGAACGAGACTTGGCAGACATCAGGGAGGAGTGACGATAAGACATAGGAGTACCGTTCGGTTTCTCTTTCTGTCGGTCAAGTATTTTTAACAAGTTTTGTTCAAGCAATTCAATTCAATTCAATTCAAGAAGAAATATTCTTTGAGTATTGTACACTGATAACTAAAAACAATCAGTGCATAAGAAAATAACAAGATCAATATAAAAGCAAATAAACATAAACATAAAAACTATCTTGCTGGGAACTAAAAATAAACAAGTAGGTAAGAAATATGTACAAGTGAGATGGGACAATGAGACTTGTAGAAAACAACTGACTCTCCTCCTAGACTGGCCTCCAGTCTTTATCCGCGAGGATAAAGCCAGGAACTGGTCTTACAGCCCCAATGATCTCAGTGGATAAACTTGCAGTGACGTAAGCTTTCAATGTCTGCGTTATGATCGGTCTGCTCCATAGTTTGTCAGCTACACCAGCAGCAGTTGACTCTACTTTCAATCATCTGCTGCTGCGTCCGTGTGTGCATAATGGTTGTATGTAATGTTGTTTTATTCACAGTGTAAAGGGTGTCCATCTCCGTCTGTGTGGATTGGGATGTAATGTCAAAGGTACATCTGGCAGGCGGGCAAGGCCGGTATCCGGCATTATTCACGCGCCTCAGAGTGTGACGTCAGATGTTCAGGCTACTCTCCTCCAAGCCCTCAAAACTCTCTCGAGGGAGTTCCCACAAACCCCACTCTGACTCTACAGGGGTTGAGGTAATAAGTAAGGGCATTTTAGGAAATTATACCTGATCAGCAGCAGGTGCGTTGTCTCCACCACTGCCTCCAAATCCACCAAACATTCCTCCCCCGTCACCTCCCGTCTTCTCCTGGATGGCCTTCTGAGCCATCTGCTCCTTAAACTTCATCAGGGTCTCACGTGTGTACTCAAGTTTCCTGTCAAGACAATTAACAATCTTGAATAAAATTGGCAACGTCTAAAAATTTAGTTTCAAACTAAGCATCTTTGAATTACTGTGGCAAAAATTTAGAAGAATCAATTGTTTCTCCATCACCTACATACAACTACAATTACCCTCGCCACTTGCCAGTAGTCTAGTATTGCGACCATCACATGCAATGTATAACTGGTCCCCTGCACGGTGAAAGATCTCTGGATCCCAGCTACAGTTGTGCCGTCCCAACTGTAACACTCAAGTTGGGACCGGTCCTAACTATAGTTGGGACGAATCTCAAGTTGGGACAGAACAATAACACATTTGTCTTTGTGTGGTCCTGCAACACCGCACAGATACCAAGGGCCAGTTCCATAGCGCTGCTTAACAGTAAGCAAATTTTTGTCCTTACTATAGCAGCAAAATTTAGCATCAGCTATTTTACAGGTTAGCAAGAAAATTAGGCGTTCACCATGGATTTGCATTGTTACGTCATTCATTTTCATACAGTAAGAACCGGAAGGTTAGCATGCCTTTTCGTGTGCTTACAGTTAGCAGCGCTATGAAATGGAAACTTGAACAGTAAGCACAAAATCGGCCGTTCAAGCAGCTCTATGAAATTGGGCCCAGGTATCATTGATTTTTATTTTCGGGGGGAATTGGAGGTAAACCTACTTTTCTGGAGTTTCACATGGATACAGCTGAGGACACTCTGGTAGAGATTGCTTCTGGTCGTCGCTCAGTACTTTCTGCATGTCCCTCAGCTCCATCAGGTACTTCTGTATCTCCTTGATGATGGCAATCTTCTTGTCACGCAGAGCGACCAGGCGCTGGTTGAACTCCGACTTGTGCTTGTGGATCTATGGAGAAAGGAAAGGTTGGGTCTGTGGTAATCGGGGAAAAAACTGAGCAAAAGTTTTTCAAATTCCCCATTTTTCACAATACTCCAAAAGGAAGATGCAGCATTTAGGGAAGTTAAAGTGTTATGCCACATCTAACATTAACCTGTGATTTATTTTTTTCTTCACAAAGTTAAGGTAGTCAAAAAGTTGTGATCAGTTGAGAGAATTTCTGTAAATTTTTTGTTCAGGTTGGCTAAAGACTGTCACTTGTATAAGATCAACAAAAAGATGTAAGACAGATGAAAGAATGTCCGCCCATTGAAAGACAAAATCCATTGTACTTTGGAGATGCAAAAGTTTCAGGTCCAGATAGTTTGTTCCACTGAATAAACATCGCAAAAGTTAGCTTTCAAAAATCAAAACTGACAACTTTCGAAACCATTGACACCATTGTAAATAATGACCAATAAAGACCGAACAAAACGCTTTCGTTACGATAGTTTCAAAAAAGAGAGATTTTTGACATACCATTTCTTCCAGCGTGATGAGCTGGTTACGCTTCTTGAGTGCATTCATCCTCAGGTGCTCTGGTACGCTGTAATCTTTGGCCGTCTTCAGTTTGAAGTCTCCCATGTGGTCCTGAGCGTCTTTGATGGCGGAAACGTCTGCGGGGTCCTCGTAGTCTTCAGGGGGCTTGCTGACGTTTAGCTCCTCCCACTACGGAGTACACATGCAAATTTGTTGCATATTAATAGTGCAACTAGATAACAAACAGGCACACTATATGTAGACAAACTTTGCCTTTTGACTCTTCCCTAAAATAAAGGATGCTCCACCCACTTTTATAAAAACAAAAAAAGATTTGATATCCCTTCAGACACTTCCCACAATCATACTCCTCCCATCATTAAATTCAACTAAGCATGCTTCGCCCACTTTTGATAGAACCAATGAAGATAAAGGATGCTCCAAAGTGTTGTCCTGTGTGTTTTATTCTTGTCCTCATTGTTAAATAACTTCCTGTTCCATAAAATTGTTCACTATTTAGGTTTTTTTTTTTTTTTTGGTACTTCCCTGGGGGCCCTTACTAGACAAGCGTTGCTTTTTGAGGGCCTCCTTCCACCTGTAACTGCCTTATATTTGTACCTACCAATTACTCTATTTATTATTGTTGCTATTTAACCTTTATAAGGTGACTGTATGTTCCATACTTAATGTATATTGAGCCTGTGTGGAGAAAATTAAAGAACTGAACTGAACTGAACTGATATGGTGTCCATTCAGACTCCTCACACAACTTCACCTTTACATTATCTGAGCAAGCTCCGCCCACTAAAAAAAAAAAATCAATATACAGTTTTATATGATCAGACTCCTCCCACACTAAAACAAAGACATCCCATTCTACCTGTTTTTCTCTGGCCAATCTCTTCTGGCGCGCTTTCTCCGCTTTCTGCAACGCCTTCGCGACCTTCTCCCCGTGGCGTCCGGTCAGCACCGTGGACTTCTTGATGTCGCGGGTTCCCGCCATCAAGGTGGCAGCAGTCATGCTCTCCCCGAGTCCCGACTGCTCGCTCAGCGTGTCCCTCGTTGGATCCCGCTGGAAGCTTTTATCCGACAACATAGTGGCGCGGCGAGTCAATTCTGCTTTCATCTGATGGAACTCCAGAGGAAGCTTGGTGGTCCTGTAGGTGGCGATTTCGTGCTTCGTCTGAATGGAGATGACTACGATGCGCTCGCACTCAATTTCGTCCTTGAACCTGAGCAACGAGAAGAGACGGCAAATTGCCAAACGTCAGAAGAAACTATCGCACTTTTGAATGGTTCTAGGTGGCCGTAAACACAGAGAGTAAAACAAGTCATGGTCGAAAGATCTTGTTTACCACATTCAAGTTCCATCATCTGGCTGATTGAAGTTTGGGTTCAAATCCGTGACATGCATTTGTGTTCTTGAGTAAGACACTTATACATTAGGAGACTTTTGTGACAATAGCGGGGGGTGGGGGGGGGGGGTCCCACTCGTCAGTTCTTTTCTATTGTTCTCGTCACTGAGAACGACGAAAAAGGACCGGTGAGGAAGAGGGCGCTCGTTATTGCCTCTGCAGTACCCAATTGCTTTTCATCACCTAGAAGTGTTGAAACAGGTACCTATGAGGGTGGCGATTGTTCTTGTGTATGTATGAATAGCAACCTGTGCGGTCATTGCACTGTCGGAGCTGCATACTCCTAAGGAGTTGAGACGGTTTCAGGAATACTTGAGTCTCAGTGAACAGTGGTGGTAGTGTGCTCTGGTACTTTGTATTTCAATGGGGATTGGGAAGTATCAACACATGTGGGTTCGGAACCAACCTTTTCTTGAGTTTCTCTAAGCTGATTTGATGCTTCTCGGCCTCCCAAGCCAACTCTCTCCTTACAAGGTCGATCTTATCGTTCGTCTGCTTCTCCAGTTCCTTCCGGATACCTGGATCCATCTCAAATTCCTGGGTAATAGAAAACATATTATACAAAATGACTTATAGCAAAATTAATTTCTTTCGTCACAGTTTCGAGGAAAACTTTAGTTTGTTTTTGCATGGTGTCTGTATTGAGTTACAGCAATGCTATTTTTTTCTGAAGGCACCCAGAGCATACAGATTGAAACTTCTGGTTGTTACCTTTCCATTTTCTTGTCAGAACCTATACAACTGATTTCAGAAAAATACAAGGTGTTATGGCACTTCTGTGTTTTCTTGGCACGCAAAATTTCAACACAACTAATTACAGAGAGAAAATTACATGGTGTTATGGTACTACTTAGTTTTCTTGGTATGCAAAGTTTCAAAACCTACTCATCTTGTTTTTGCTTTTTGTCGTAAGAAACTTGTACACCAAACAGTTGAGGCTGGAAACTCAAATAGTCTGGTCTCTGCTGGTGCAATATATTAATGGGTTATGAAAGTGCCACTATACACGGGGGAACCAGACCAAGGCGCCTGTGATACCTTACCTTGCGTTCCAGCTGCAGATGGTCAGGGAGGTCTTGATTCTGCTCCAGGAGTTTCTTGAACTGACGCCGGAACTTAGCGATGGTTCGTCTCACCTCCATCTTCTTCTCCTCGGCCTTCCGCATCATCTTGTCGTACTCGGATTTCTGCTTCTCCAGCTCGATGCTGTAGTGATCCTTGTTCTCGATGTCCGACACTTTGCGATCCTCGTCTCCTTTCTGAGGTCAATTTAAAAGGAATAAAAGAAATTGGTCGATGGGAAGGTATGTTTTGCAGAAAGACAAGCCACAAAGGTAACGAGTACAACAATTACAACGCAGAATTTGTCGGCCAACTTGCAGACTTATTTTATTTGTTTCTTATTTACCCTGGGGAGACCTCTCAAAACACTGTTTTTCAGAGGTGCCCAGCAGCTACAAACAAATAAAAGTATTAATATAAAAAGAACATGACAAGAACATTACAAATATATTAAAAGAAAAAAACAAACAGCCAAGTTAAGATAAGATAAAGTATGAAAGGTAAAAACAAACAAACAAACAACACAGAATAAAAATCCGAAGTACGTGTACAATAAAGACACAGATTAAAAACATGGGCCAGCTAGGGAAAGCTCCACATGCCCCACCTAATAAAACCCAAGTCTTGAGTATTACCTTAGCCGATGGTAGCTTAGCCTTAGCCAAAGCCTTAGCCTCGTCAATCTTCTCCTGGCTTAACAGCTCAAATGCAAACAGATTGCCGTCTCTCCCAGCTGTGAAGATAAACCGCCCGTCGAAACTCCTCTTAACTCCAGAAACAACACCTGTGTCGTTATCGTGCACTGTCAGCGACCAGTGCGGACCGAAGGTGGAGAAATCTGCCTGGCTGCCGTCGGGGATGCGCTCTTGTTTGGCGCCCTCTGTGTCCAGTGAGTGAATGCGAATGGCTCCGTTCTCCATACCCAGCAAGGCTTGTTTGCCGTTTGCACTGTAGATAAAGAAACAATAGAAATATGAGTTTTTTTAACAGGCAGGAGTGAGAGTCGATGCTGACGAAAAGGGTCTGAAACTTGCATCCAGTGGAGGTTTGTTGAAAATGATGGCATTTCCAACTTTTGATAACCCCTGGAGAAACAGATTCAAAGGAGCTTCTGGGAACAGTATCACTAGAGAAGTAGATCAAAGAGCAGGATTTCTTCATATTTTGAGAAAATTACATCATTTTGTTTCTCGTTGATAACACTGGTATTTCTAGAATGCTGGTATTATAAATGACCTTTGAACAAAATAGGAAAATCTTGTACAAGGGTCGACGGACCCAAAAAATATTTAACAAAAAATCTAAGACTGTTTAACAACAATCTGAATGATTTTCTGAGGCAAAATCAAAAATGAAAATCAGAGTTAAAAAAGGGAGACTACAATGGTGATAATTATTCCAGTACACTCACGAAAATTGCATAGTCCGGATGGGTACGTCGTCACCATCTATGACCGGCATGGCACGGATTGCCTCGGGGATCTGCTCCTCTTTGCCTTGTTTCATCATCAAAGCTTTCTCCTTGTCATCACGGAACTTGCATTCATACAGATACCCTGCATCGAAATCTCCCTGCAAACCAAGAAAAAAAAAGAAGAAGTATTGTACAGTTGTGACTAGAGTATTTATGTTTTGCATTACAGGTGTACCTGAATCCAAAGTATTGTATTCATACAGGTATCCTGCATTGAAATCTCCCTGCAAAGGTATTTAAGTATTGCATAACAGTTGTAAGCTGAATCCAAAGTGATGCATTGTACAGTTTGTGGCCAGAAGAAAAATTTACGGTGGTACAGGTAATTGTGGTTCCCTATGCTCTACGATCACTTTCCAAAATCACTTTCCAAAGAGGAAACAAATTATTATAGATTTGTCAGAGTTGAATTGTCCTCACCATAGACACCCAGAACTTATCAGGATCCTCTGGAGAGTAGACACCGTACAGGATGGGGCTTGGCTCCTCAGGGATGAACAATGGAGGCGGCTCCTCTTCCTCCTCATCTAAGAAAAATTATGACGAAAAAAAAATTTAAAATTTGAAAATGTCGGGTCACGTTACAGGAAAGCATTTCTGAGTTTTGGCCACAAAAACTCAGAAACTGTTCATCCTTTTCACCCATTTGGAGTGTTTGCATTGAACTACTTAGGTCATTAAATTAATGGATGAGCAGTTAATCTGCCTGGGTCAGTCAGCAGCCCTACTGGTTTGCGCATGATCCAATTATGTCCACTGTTTAGAAAAGCAATTACATGGAGATGACAGGCGTTTGTTGTCAGACGAAAAGGATGTTTCATTTGAGCCTGTTTCTTTAATGGAGCTTTCCCAAAATGCAAGCCTGTGATCTACACATATTTGCCTTTTTTTTTTAATAGAGCGAGTTTGACTTGCAAAAAAGAAACTCCAGTAGACCCACATGTCTTCTAGCTTTGAAATTTCACTGAACCAGAAATATTTCTTTACAAGACTGTCACTAGCTCTGTCCTTTATTATATTTGCTGACCTTTAGGAGGTCTGCACTTTGAAAGCTCAACAATACAAAGTGCTGAAATGCATACACAGTACACAGTCAACCCTCCTGCTGTCATTCACTGTTGTTTTGAATAACTGATAATCTATGCCTGCCTGCAATATGATATCATGTGGTGAGTGCATCTACTGTCTGAACATTTAATATAATCACTGTGGTTTTGAAGGATAGTGTAGAACTATTCCAGCCAGCAATATGATATCATGTGGTGAATGTATCTACACAATACACACTGTGCAGAGCTGTGCCACCATACACAACCCTTGCAGTTGAATTGTTTAGCCTGAAAGTCTTCACCAAAAGCAGGGCCCACGACCACTATTCTCCGCTTACTGTGCAAGCACTGAATTTCTGCGCTAGCTGTGTAAAAGCGAAGAATGCCTAGTAACATGGTGTACGCACGCGCACAAGCAAAAATTCCCTGCTATAACCCGTGAAATACGCTTGATGTAAGCGCGAAATTCCCTGCTTCCGTAAGCGTCAATTCTTTGCTTACGGTAAGCAGAGCCATGACATTGGGCCCTGGTTGGTTAATAATTGGATTTTTTTACACTCTGGGTACCAGACCCTCACCTTTCTTTTCCTCTTCTTCTTCATCCTCCAGACCCCTCTCTCTTCTGATCCGTCGTTTTCTCTCTAGTTCTTTCTGTCTTGCTTCTTCTTCCGTTCTCTTCCGTTCCTCTTCTTCTTCACGCTGCAAAAAAAAAACACCCAAAAGTTACAATGTGTAAAGAGCCCATAGTGGTTGCAATCAACGCCTACCAAAATGCCCACAGCGGCCGCAAACAGCCACATGATTTGACCTAATCAAATCAAAGGGTCAGAGTAGAGGTAATGTCCTGAATTAACATTTTGCAACATTTCCCATGTTATTATACTTATCTCCATCTCTCAGACATAGCCTAATTTCTGTCTCAGATTATGTTTCCAGACTTTTCAACTGAAAATACCGAGTCAAAAGATCAGCGATATCAGCCATGTTTCTGCAAATGGCGATGGTTATACCGAATTAAATGGATACTTAGGTGTTCAACATACTCTTTTACAATCACTAGTTTTCTAGAACATAAATAAGGCTTGTGGATTAATTTCAATGGTTTGGGTTAATCAACTTAAAAGACCAGGCCGGCCGGGAATCAAAACCCATCTGCATAAACAGAATTTCATTGCATCGGTGCATAAAACATTGTATGTCGATCTTGTAATAATGTCATATCTTGCACAAGGGAGGTTCTGAGCATGTCTTGGCGCTAAGGTTCCGTCTGCACACTCGGGATATTTCAAGCGAGTACAAAGCTCTTGCACTTTCAAATGTAAATGCTACAATTTAACTTTGTGTGTACTTGAGGTGTACTTCATGTTTATGACTTTTATAACTTTACCCGTAGCCTGGACTTGATACTCTTGAACGTCGTCTGTCTGGTCTTCAGGCCAGTGATTTTGAAGGTTGTCGAGGTGTCGTAGGTTCCTGGTTCAGGGGCTTCCACCTCCATCACCTCCCCGTTGCCACAAAACACCAAGACGCAGTTCTTGTCCTGCGGGAATAAAAAAAACAAAAAAACAAACAAAAAACGAGAACAAAGCTCGGTGAACATCGGAGACCTTATTTGCATATTGATCACGTTGCTTTCTGGTAGAAATATGGCAATAAAATTTCATCACTTTTCATGCCTTGCATTTTCTATATGCTTCCTGCCCCTCTTTCTCTCTCTTCATTTCTTTCCACTTGACTGCTTTGCTTTCACTAATAGATCTGTTTATGTGTTTTGCGTTCATTTAGCCTTCAAGAAAGACTCTCCTAGGGTTGAAACCTTGACCATTAATTTTTTCCCTCTTTCATGCCACAGGTTCTTTTATGTTGGTAAGCAGTTTGCAACAGCTAATTCTATTTTCTCACTTTTCAAACTTGTAGAAGCCAGGTTTCAAGCTACTTTAATTGAATTCAACCTGTATGCACAACTTGTTAAATAGGGTTCCATACCTGCTACCGCTAATCTGTCGAAATCTTTTTTTCTTCAAAATTTGTTGGCTTTCTGTAGCCCAAACTAATGAATTCTTTTTACTAACAAAGCCAACACAAAAAATTGGTTCTGACCCTTTTTGTAGAACTGTTTTTGTGATGACTGTAATCGCAGAAAAGCAAGGTAAGAAAAACCATGAAAATTTGGCCCAATTACGTCAAGGGGCCTTTACAAAACTTAGGCTTGGGCTCTAGCCTGGGCTCCATCATCAGTTTTGTAGCAGTGTGCATTTTGCAGGGTGCTTCAACATCAAACGGAGCCTGCAGCCTTGAGCTGGAGCCTAAGCCAAGGCTTGAAAAAGCACATAATAATCAAATTAATATTTTGTTGCCAATATTTAGCTAAATAATTTTCCACCGCGTTGGAGTTCATCTGTGACTTACAAAATAACTTGGTGACCAGGTGATGTGTGTGACAGGTCCAGGAGTATCGATGAAGCCGATCGGACTGAAGGTGTCGCCAACATTCATGAAGAACAACGTGTTATCGCTACCCTGTAGTGAATACAACCAAAACATCATTTCCTTCAAGTTAAGAAGTGAACTCAAACCCTTGTACGCTGAAACTTTTTACTTTTTTTTTTTACTAATCTAGTATAATATCTTTCTGGTAATGAAACCAAGTAGCCCCCCAAACAGGGCCTTACACTCTAATCTGAAGATACCTGTGAGGAGAAGATGTTGAAGAAATTTCAGTTTGAGATGTAGGGGAAATCCAAGACTCGGAAAAAACCCACACAATCAGGTAGGAACTGAAAACTAAATCCACATGTAAAGACCGCGTCAAACAGGGCAAATTTTTTCAGGCAACTTGGAAGTAACCAACTGCACTGTGTTCACAAGGAACACTTTGGCAGCACTAGAGACATTCTTCTATGCTGTAAATCACTATCCATAAGAAAATGGTGAGAAAACTGAAGTGTGAATGAATTTTCTAATTGGTGGTTGGCAGAAGTTTGCATTGTTGGCCTGATTGGAACGCACCCCAGATTATCACTTTTCTTCAAGTAAGCAGAATATCTACTCCAACCTACCGCTGTTGTGAGTATCTCCCCTTTGGAGTCAATTGCCATAGCGGTGACGGTCTTAGTGTGAGGTTTGAAGGCTTGCTTGAGCGTCAACGAGGCCGGTTGATGAAGAGCCGTTCTCTTCACCTCCTGCGTGTCTCTACGCTTGATGGTCAAAACACGGACAACACCGTCCGCAAAACCTGCCAGGATCGTGCTACCTTTGGGATCCACCTATGAAACAAACATGAGAATTCAAGATCGGGGCCAAATTTCATCGAGCTGCCTGAGCAGAAAACAATTTCCTGCTCAGCAAAAATGAGCAGGTTACCAGTATCATTAAGTACATATGTGACATGGTATTTTAGCTGGTAACCATACTCTGGCAAGCATAATTCAGTTGTGCTTAGCTTCGTTTTGTGCTTAAGCAGCTCTATGAAATTGGGTCCATGTATGTGACATTATGTGCTTCCAAAAAAAGCCAGGGAGCCAAGTCTCGATTTCACAAAAAGCTACAAATAAATTACAAATTCATTTCAAAAATTCAAGCAATGAAATCAAAATGAAGAAAAAATAAAGAAATAAATAAATAAATGATAGAAGAAACTTACGATTTGGGGAACCCAGAGCATGGACGTGGAACCTGAATTAAACTTTGTGGAGCAAACAGGAGACTTGGAGGCGTAGTCAAATACACGAACAGTGTCTGCAAACAGGAAAAACAACTTATCAATCAAACAGCCCCACTACGGTATAACACTAGAACTTGAGCCCTAGGCCCAATTTTATAGAGCTGCTTTAAAAAAAAGTAGCTAAGCACAACAAAATTATGCTTACCAAAATAAGGTTACCAGCTAAAATACCATTCCACATGTAATTGTTTTCACTGGTACCCTGCTAATTTTGCTTAAAGTTTTAGGCATTCTTTTCATTCTGCTTAAGCAGCTCTATGAATTTGGACCCCGTTAGTAAGATCACTCAACTATGAGACACTCAGCCGAGACTCATAACTCAAATGATTTAGTTACTCATCAACTTCATTACGTGAATTTCCCAATAACCCAAATCTCCGAAAGTTACTCACCGGTTTCACTGTGATATATCAGCTGTTATCAGTAAAGTAGTTGTAATATAAACAATCACCCTGGAACCCACTTCCCCAAGGCCAGTGATACCGACCCACAAGCCTACTGCTGGTGTCAAGTAACCGAAATGCTCAAGAGCACAGAGAAATTTTGTAGATATTTGTGTCAGTAAACTCGCAGGCCGTCTGGCAGAGTGGCACCCTAAACTACCCGTTCACGCCTCATTATCTTTTGATCAGGGCCCAATTTCAAAGAGCTGCTTAACGGCCGATTTTGTGCTTACTGCGCGACTTCCATTTCATAGCGCTGCTAACCGTAAGAACATGAAGAGGCATGCTAAGCTTCCGGTTCTTACTGTATGAAAATGAATGACGTAACAATGCAAATCCATGGTGAACGCGCAAAGTGACCGCCTAATTTTCTTGCTAACCTGTAAAATGCGTGTATGCTTAAGCAAATTTTTCTGCTATAGTAAGCACGGAAATTTCCTTACCATTAAGCAGCGCTATGAAATTGGGCCAAGATAAGAAAGATCTTGTTGAAAACTGCTCTTTCCCAAACTGGTGAGTACGGACTCCATTTTGTCGTAGGCAAACTTGGGTCTGCTTTTAATGGGCGATCCACGTAATGTTTGAACACCAAGCTGGTTTTCCTTGCACACAAGTTTTCCTTAAGCACAGGTAAACTGATATGCGAAAACTGAATGAATTTTGTGAAGTTACTTACGGTCAAGAGCAGAAGATGCCAGAAGTTGAGACACCGGGGAGGTGTCGATAGCGGTGATTTCGCCAGCATGGAATGAGAACAGCTTCTCGGGATCCTTAGTGGTATGTGAGAAGGAGAGATCTAGCTTCCAGATTGAGCCGTTGGCATCCTAGAGGGAGGAGGGGTGAATATGTGGATATTCTTTAATTGCCATAAACATCAAACTGCTATGAAGCTTCACAAAAATTACCAAGGGTGGGAATGTATTTACTCTTCAAAATAAACAAAAGAAAACTCAAAACAAACAAACCAATGGTGCATCTTAGTATTAACCCTCCCACTATTTGACCATTCAATATCCACAATGGTTTTGAGTGATTGATAGATAAACTATGCTAGCCTTCAATATGAAACCTTTTGGCGAATACATACACAGTACACAGTCAACCCTCCTACTGTCTGACCGTTCAATTTCATCAACTGTTATTTTGAACGATAGATAATCTATGCCAGCCTGCAATTTAGTACCATGTGGTAAATGCATCTTCACAGAACACACAGTCAGACCTCTTACTGTATGACCACTCCACATCATCCTTGGATGTGGGGGTCTTGTTGCTCTTCTCGATCTATTGTTCTGTTTTCTTGAAGAAAGAAAACCTTGTTGACGAAGCATTATTCTATTATTTCAATTAAGAAACGTTTTCGGAATGTTTTCTACTTTGTGTTTTATCTTGGTTTAAAAAGCCCTACTGTGCAATTTTAAGCATAATCTATGGTTATGTCTTGATTTTTTCTGAGAAAAACAAAACAAAACAAAATATTTTTTTCCTTTTGCGTATCGGCCCAAATGTGAACATATTTTGGCACGCAATTCACGCATATTGGCCCGATACGCTAGCTTGTGCATGAGGAGAACCCTGGTAGGACACTCTTGAGGACTCACCTGTGCATACCAGATGCTCTGGACCTCTGGGTCTTGTGACTTGACCATGGATACCAGATGCACGTCATTACCGACTTTCAATTCATTCATGCAGTCCATTTCAAAAATACCGGACTCGTTGGCTGAGTCAGCCGTATCGATGGTCTCGAAATCCCACACCTTCAAGGAAAGAATAAAAATTAAATTATTGTACTTTTCACACAACTAATATTTAATATTTATAGGGGACTAGGGAGTAGGTGGCAACATGCCTCTGGTGACAGTTGATCTGGGGTTGACAGCCCAAATCTGTTAAGTATGTAGTCCTCACCTTGAAGTGGCCGTCCGGCCTTGTGAGTTGGACGATATCTCATTAAATAAGACTTCGGTGAGGTTTGCATTTTGCCAACTTACCCTGACACACCCATCGGCTCCAATGCTGATCAACTCTCCCTCATCCATCACAAACTGCTCTATGTTACCGTTGTGGCAAGGCTTCTTGTTCTTTCTGCTGATCTGCACTTTGATTAACCCTCCCTCCCACAACATCATGTTACCTGTAATAATATTATTGTATATATAAAAAAAAAAAACATTGCTGGAAATGTAATCATCGCATCACTGCAACACAAGGCAGTTACTCCAGTAAAAAATATAGGATTCGAACTGCCTGTAGCTACCGGGAAATCTCTGTGGTGCTGTGGTAAGACATCTGCTCTACAATGGCAACGGTGTGGGTTCAAATCCCATCCGAGTAAATATGCCTGTGGAATTTTTTCACTGGACTTGGATGGGTAAAACAAGGCAGTAACTCTGATTTGCCAAACGTTCGTTTCTTGTACACCTGTCAAAATACATAAATTTGCTTACTCAACAGGGTCAAAGCTCTGCCCAAAAAGTCATATCTTGCACAAAAAATTAGAAACTGGAATAACCTGTTGCAAACTGCTTACACAAATATAGTTCAAGCAAGGTCTTGACTCAGTTTCGTCAAAAGGTTGTATCATTGTACACTTGTAAATACACAAACTGCTCAATGCAACAAAGCCATAACTCAGGTAGGTCAAAGGTTGTTTCTAGTAAACTTTTAAATATCAGAATTTGCTCCACGCCACAAGTTTGTTTTGGTAAAAACGTCTTATCTTGTACTGATACACAATTTGCTCAATGCAACAAGGTCAAAACTCTTTTGGGTCAAAAGATCAGTTCTTGTACGCTTGAAAAAAAGACAAATTTGCTCCGTGCAACAAGGTCGCAAGTGGTCAAAAGTTTGATTGCTTGTACAGTTATAAAAACGTACCCCACTCAGCACCAGATAACACTTTGCTCTGCGCAACAAGGTCGCAAGTGTTCAAAAGTTTGATTGCTTGTACAGTTAGAAAAACGTACCCCACTCAGCACCAGATAACACTTTGCCGTCAGGTAGCTCCACGTAGCCATGGATGTCTGAAATCTCAGTCCGACCAAACTTTCCCAGCTGACCTTGGAGTTTGAGACCGGTAAAAGTCAGTGCCATCTTCCAGAACCTACGATGATGAAACCCCAAACAAGAATGTGTCAAGTTAGCCCCGTCCAATTAAAAGTACCCTTGGATTTGTTACCCCCTACATATTATTATTAATACAATCTCTTTTTACGTAAATATCCTTGATATGATAATAATAACAGTGGCTCCTTATACATGTATAGTGCTAAAATCTGTCACTCAATGACGATCATAGTGTTCCAATATTATTACCCCTGGTCACTGGCCATTTATTTCATTCCATAAACCATCTCAGCTCCCTTTGGAGTATACAGCCTGTGCTGCCAAGTATGTAGCGCACCAAGCTAAAATCAATCACAAGAACCATCTCTGCCCTCACAGGTACCTATTTACTCCTAGGTGAGGAGAAGCAATTATAGTTAAGTGTTTTGCTCAATGACACAAGAGTCATGAGCAGGGTTCGAACCAATGTTTTGATGACTTAGCAGCCAGAACTTGTGTTTGATTCACTAACCCGATCGGCTATTATAATTGTGAGATTTTAAAGAAATGCTAAAATACCTGATGTGGCCAGTGCCACTCGTCGTTAAGAGCCCTTCATTGTCTGGAGAAAAAGTCACCCTGAAGACGTCTTGGGAGAAAGCCTTGGATCGTAAGACAGTTGTCTCGTTCATCCAATCCCATACAGTCAGCATGTAATCCGGGGCAGCGCCTACTGATGCCAGGAGCATCCCGCCGGGGTTGAAATCGGCGAAGGCATACGCCTTCTCTGTTCCACCGCGAAGGATACGGTACAGCTTCAGAGACGGGTACTCAAAGATGTTTATGTTTGGCATCTCGCCTTTCTCACAGACGGCAAAGTACTTGCTGCTTGGATGCACCTAAACAGGGCAATTGTTAATAGTTTGTTTTCAATAAGCTTCAAAGGTTTAGTATTTCATAGACATTCTCTGGGCCCAATTTTGTGGCTCTGCTTGAGGTAAGGAAAGAATTTACGCTTACGGAAGCAGGGAATTCCGCGCTTAGATCAAGCATATTTCACAGGTTAGCAGGGAATTTTTGCTTGTGCGCATGCGTACTCCACATTACTAGGCATTCTTAGCTTACACAGCAAGTGCAGAAATTAAGAGCTTGCACAGTTTCGCGGAGAATGGTGATCGCAAGTGCAGAATTCGTCGGTAAGCAGAGCCATGATATTGGGTCCTGATACTGCTGGTATGGTAGGAAAGGCAGAAGAAAGTAGACTGGGTAGACTGCTACCTGATCAAGTAGCAAATGGAGGCAATTGCTGCCATGTCCCTGATCAGTGCCTGGTGGGTGCCCCGTTCCAGTAAAAAGAAAATTTTCTCTCACAGAGCTGCTCTTTAACAAATGAAAAAACTGCCTCGCCCTGAGATATCAAAAATCCGAATAGCAGGAACATTCTAATAGGATCGGTTGGACTGCCGGAACGTTCCATTAGAACATTGAAAAAGCTAACATGCATTTTCTCTAGTGTAGGAATGCATTCATAGTTCGGCGTCCAGCAGAACGTTCTTGCAGTCCTCTGGATTGAGGGCGTATGACCACGGGAACGTTCCTTTGTGCCTAGACCATACCAAAACTTTTAAGACACTTCCTAAAAATAAAAGTATCAAGACTGGTGCTACCACAAGCCAACCACACTTACAGCAAGGGCTCCGATGCCGCCGCCACTGGTACTCCGTATATATCTCTGTTCCTTTGTCTGTATATCCAGCAGCTCCACAACGTTACCGGCTGCAAAGATCAGTGTGTTGGCATCTAGCATGTAGAGGTTGGACAGTCGCTTGCAATCGTAACCGAAAGAATGGCTGTGAAGATGTTGTTAAGTAGATTGAAAATACCACAGAGGCTGAATGTATGTTTTTCTGTTGCCCTAGCCTTGATGCCCCTTCAAGGTTGTGCAATGGAAATGCTCTTTTTTAATGGATGTAATATTTGCATCGGGATGAAGAATTTGGTTTTTCACTTACAATGATGTGTGTTAAGCACTGTATGCTCAGTGCTTTCCCCGAGCTCTGTGAAAAAAAAATCCACAGGCAATCACTCGGGTGGGATTCGAAACCACGACCTTTGCATTGCTAGAACAGGTGTCTTACCTCTAGACCACCGAGCTAGCCCGGTGGCTAGAAGCGGGTTTGAATCCTTGTGTAACGCATGTAAAAGAACCCAATACACCTATCGAAAAGAGAAGGGGTTCGCCCCGGTGTTCCTGGTTTGATTGGCTGCATATTGCGCCACAGCACCTTGTAAACCATTACATGGTGCTATAAAGGAATAGGTCTCATACTTCAAAATGTAGCTCCACATACCTTGCAGGAAAAAAATACTGAGCGCTTTGATACGCCCGTAGGGGTGTGATAAAGTGCTATATAAAAACCCAGTATTATTATTATTATTTTTGCCAATTTTTCTAATTGTAAAGGATACTAGAGAGTTAGCATATCTGCAGGGAGGTCCGAGTCGGCTGCTGTCTTGGCCTTGGACACATGCTCCTCGTAATCGTAATAGAAGTCAACCGGCATCTTATTCTCCTCCGCCGTCATCTCCAGGGATGCATCGGTCACAGATCCTTCCTTGATTTCACCCTCATCGATGACCTTTGCAGCGTCATCTACGACCTTCGACTCATCCTCAGTGACCTTTGACCCGTCCTCAGTGACCTCTGCTGCATCAGTACTGTTAGAGCTCTCCTGTACCGGGGGCTCTTGTGGTGCCGTTTCAGTGGCCTCTGGATTTTCACCTGTACCAAAATATAAGTTCAGTCACTCTAAAGACCAAGGCCTTTTCCGAACTTTGGCTTGGGCTCCAGCTTCAGGTTAGGCTCTGTCATCAATTTTGAAGTAGTGTACATTTTGTATGGCGTTTCCAACATCAAACGGAGCCTGGAGCTGTAGACAGAGCCTAAGCCGAGGTTTGGAAAATGCCCAATATAACCTTTGACATCATATGTATGTTTACAAAACAGCCACAGGCATGATTTGAACACATTAAACTTAAAATCTTTTTATATTTGATGGAGATTGCACTGTGTGATTTTTATGAAAATTTCATATGAAGAGAGGGGACGCATCTCCAAACTTGTTCAGCTGTTATTATGATAACAAGATCTCTTGACTTTATGTGGAAATCTTGCCAGCCAGGAAATGCTCTGGGATGCACTAGTAGGTCAGCCTTTTTTTGTAAAACAAAGGTTACATGGTCTATAGTTAAGTCCATATCAAACAATGTTATTCAAACCTCATTTGACACGATGGGAAAGTTGATCTAGGGACTTTTGCAAACCCTGTCTGGGGCTCCGACATTAAAATCCGAAGCAGTGTATGTTTTGCACAGTGTTAACAACATCAAACAGAGCCCCAACCATAGACAAAGCCGTAGCAAGAGGCAAGGTTTGGGAAAGAGCCCCCTGTACATCTACCAAGGTACTTTGAACTTGTGTCAAAAGCATCACCCTTCCTTAAACATTTGAAATACACTTTCAATAAAAACGATCTTAGATTATCACACAAATTCAATAAATGAATGTGAGTGTTTTCTGGGCCTATCAACATCAGCCTCCTCACCTCCGTTGGTTCCTCCTTGACCTTCCTCTGAGTTTGGGTTAGCATTCATGTTTTGGTTGGTATCCCCGGACGCGGCGATTGGTTGACTGCTATCGCCGGGCGGTACTTCCTGCTTCGTAGGAGTGCCTGGTTCTCTCGGAGACCCAACTTCCCCATCAGCTTGGACATCTTGAGGCTCATCGTTTGTCCCGTCTGGTCCCTCTTCTTTTGCCTCTTGTGAATCATTGGGTGTGGCATCAGGAGGAGATTCACCTTCCTTTTTGCCATCTTCTTTATCACCTTCGGCTGTGGTATCGCCCTTAATTTCTTCAGGCGGAGTGTCGTCCTTTATGTCACAGGATGTGGCACCTTCTGTTTCATCTTTGGGTGTGGTATCTTCATTTATATCACTTGGTGCGATGTCCTCCTTCTTATCATCAGGTGTGGCATCTTCTTTCGCCTCTTCGGATGTTGCATCTTCTGTTACCTCACCAGGGGTGGCATCTTCTTTTGCCTCAGCGGGTGTGGCATCTTCTTTTGTCTCAGTGGGTGTGGCATCTTCTTTCACCTCTTTGGGTGTTGCATCTTCCGTTACCTCACCAGGGGTGGCATCTTCTTTTGCCTCAGCGGGTGTGGCATCTTTTTTTGTCTCAGTAGGTGTGGCATCTTCTTTTACCTCGGCGGGTGTGGCATCTTCCGTTACCTCACCAAGGGTGGCATCTTCCTTTGCCTCAGCGGGTGTGGCATCTTCTTTTGCCTCGGTGGGTGTGGCATCTTCTTTTGCCTCCGCAGGTGTGGCATCTTTTTGTACCTCATTGGGTGTGGCATCTTCTTTTACCTCTTCGGGTGTGCCATCTTCTTTTACCTCTTCGGGTTTAGCATCTTCTTTTCCCTCACCAGGTGTGGCTTCTCCTTCAGCCTTATCGGGTGTGGCATCAGATGTTTTTTCATCAACGTTTGCCTCAATTTGAGGAGGCTCGCTTGTGTCGCCTTTTTGATCTTCCTCTGAAGCTTTGTTTTCTGGGTATGCAAAAAAAAAAGAGGCAAAATAAATTTATCATCTTTGGTGTCAATTGTTAGGGACCTTGTCAAAATTAGTCCAGGACAACCAGCGAATTTAGTCCGAGACAAGGTTTCTTACCTGCCGTTAATTCACCTTGTTTGGTATTGGGTGAAGGAGAGGCTTAGATCACTATCTACTGGAAAACAAGCATGAGGTCTCTACACGTCTCACTAAAATATCACACTAAACGTCTTAGTTAAATACAATGACCTCCAAACCATCGTTCAGATCGCTACAAAACCGGAAGTTTGTTCATACTACATTTAATCAGCCACTCAATCCGCAAAAGGCTCAGCGGGGTGCATTGGCATAGGGCATGTATTTACACATGTAGTGCACCGGAGAACTGTGTGCCTTTCAAACCATGTCTCTCATAGAAATACAGTCCGACAGAAACCCCCAAAAAATTGACATCAGAGAAATGTTTTCCGACTACCTGTCTGGGATTAATTTTGACAAGACCCCCCTTGAAGAACCCGTTTACAATGAAAAACATATATCGTTCACTACACGCAATAAAAGTACCGTGAGAGGCTATTCTCTTACCAGAGAGGGTTTCAGGTTTGGCAACATCAGCACTGTCATCAGCAGGCTGTTTTGATGTTAATTCCTCTGGATTTGTATCAGCTGCAACATTGTCACCTGCAGGAAGTTCTTCTTCCTGACCTTCACCTTCAAAGAGCGAACAAAATAATATTGGAATCCTTTGTAGTTTTGTATCCTCACTTTTGTTCATGCGCTTAATCTACACATGATCTATGGGAGAATGTTAAGTTAGGACGGCCTTTAAAGGAAAGTCCTCACATTGATAGCAATAAATTGATGGATACTTGGATATCCGCCACCCATCACAAAATATGCAAAAGAAGGCCTTGAACCATTATATGGAATAGCAATTGTCTCTAGTCTGACGAATTCAAATTTAAGCGGTTAGTTGTGACTTTAAGCAAGTAATTGCAGCAGATCGAACTCGCTATGGCTTACTGGAAAAGCTGTTTGGAGATTATGAATTTTGAAAGATGGGACGTGTGATTCAATACAGAACAACAACAATTTGCATACATATTTTTGCTTATATTTTGTTTAAAATAACAAACAGCTCGATACCAAGTTCCTTTTAATTTTCAGTTTCTTCATGTTCTTCTGAAAATGTCATAAAGTACAATTTAAAGCATGTCATGAGGCAATGACAATAAGGCCTATGTGTTATTAATAGTTTAAAAAGGTTTATTTGTTTCCAGTTTGCCGTAGAATTTGATGAGCTATTGATGATACTAACTAGTTGAAAGGTGCACTACAAGATTCTAAATGGAATGCTTTATGCAACAGTTTGTCCTCTCTCTAACCATGCAGAGGTAGTTCTACCTCCATGCTCTAAACTCAACACCCAACCAACCTGTTATCCCATAAGCATGGTCAGTTTACTAGTGCAGTCCCCAGTCCAACACAATTCAGTAACTCAACACCCAAACTGTTGGACTCTGATTATGGTGGTATGCCTGATCCCATGTAAAGCATAATCAATTTACTAATATGCAGTCCTTAGTCCAACACCATTCAATAACTCAACACCCAAACCGTTGGACTCTGATTATGGTGGTATGTCTGATCCCATGTAAAGCATGATCAGTGTACTAGTGCAGTCCTTAGTCCAACACCATTCAGGAAACTCAACACCCAAACTGTTGGACTCTGATTATGGTAGTATGTCTGATCCCATGTAAAGCATGATCAGTTTACTTTTGCAGTCCTCAGTCCAACACCATTCAGTAACTCAACACCCAAACTGTTGGACTCTGATTATGGTGGTATGCCTGATGTAAAACATAATCCTAAGTGCAGTCCTCTACCTTGACCCAATTATTCAAAATGTTTTTTATGGATTAAGGGTATAAGGGTTATTGCTTAATATAATATTATTTGAAATCTTTGTTACGTGCAATGAAGTGCAAATATGATTAACTTTAATTTTTGCTCTGCAATGTGTGATGAGCTCTGGGCCCAATTTCATTGCCCCGCTTACTGCAGAATTCCGTGCTTACAGCCCGAAGACAGATAAAGATACACGCTATACAGGGCACTGTAAGCACATAATTCTGTGGTAAGCAGAGCCACAAAAATGGGCCCTGCATACTTGGTGATTTCTGAGTCTTGGTGGGAAAACAATTAACAGACACTCTCAAAGAGATTCTGGGTTGTTTTTTTCAACATGAAAGGAAGGTTCTTTTTTTTTCTATTTTCGTTTTTAAATCTAAGCTGGCAGATTGTTTTGCCCTAGAAAATGTCTTCCGTGGTACTTACGAAGATCGCATCCAAATTGGTGGATACAGCTACAGCTATGACTGTTGCTATTGGGCGTTTGCGAAGGACTTACTGTACTTTACCGCATGATGATGCAGAGAAATCTATCAATTTATAGCCATAGCTGTAGTCACCAATTCCGGCACAGCCTAAATGTTATCAATGTCAGTAATTTAAAGAATAGTATCCATCTATCTCAATGATTTAGTGTTTTTAATGGTGATGTTTTACAGTTAAGAAAGGATGTGATCTACAGATGAAATCACCTGAATGTGCGAGACGATATTGTCTCAGAGCCTCGGCTTGAAGTATGTGAGTTGCGTCCCGGAGACTCTTGGTGGACTGACCTGATATTTTGATATATATTCATATACAATGTTCAAATTTCAACTACAAAGTTACACATGCCTCACTCAAACAGGCCTGGAATTACTCAAAGACCATGGCCTCTGTTGCCCTCCTCTTGGCCTCCTCTTCCTGAAGACTTTCCGATGTTTGAAAGAATGGTCTCTGATTATTAGTTATATAACTAGGTCAAGTCAAAAATTTTGTAATTCCTATCAAACTATTCTTTCAAACAACCCGCCCTGTAGAGTTACATTGCTCATGGTTGACCGTGCGCACTCGCTGCAGCGCCTGTACAATTGCTGCAAGATTTGCAGTTAAACAAATAACAAACAACACGTGTTGTTTAGGAATCCTACATGCTACACAACTGGTCGCCTGTAACCAGTGTCTTTTAACAGTCAATTTATTGACATCCACTACCCATAATGCATCAGCGGCAAACCTGACACGTGACCATGCAGATGTCAAAACAAAACAAAAATTAAGGAGGAGAACACTATGTTAGTATGTAGCACCCCAGTTTACTGACTGGGTCTAATTTTTGTCTTAAATCTTATTTTGTTTGCTTTCTATTTATAGTTAACGTTATTTGGGTAGGCCTGTTTTCGTACACTAATAAAAATGTTTTTCGTAAACAAAAAAGTGGAAAAAAAACGGAAAAATTTCCGTATCCAGCCACCACTTTTTCATTCGTTATGAAATAAAATAGTATCTAATTTACTCAAATGAGATATTCCTTTGGGTAAAAATGAGTGAAAAGTGGTGGCAGGATACGGACATTTTTCCCAAAAAACAGCGACATGTGCATTTGACATGTTTGACATACTTTAATCCCCCAAACACTTTCATTGTCAGTGTCAGTAGACAGTACTGTCATGCTATTGCTATTGTGAGTAGTGACACTGACACTGACACAGTGTCCATTGTCCATTCCAGTGTCAGTCAGCCATCAAGCTAAGCCACACCGACCGACGAAACTTAAATCAACAAAGTTGCACTGTGTATGTAACCAGTGTAGTCAAGAGTTCAAGTGCAACCAACAATGCGTGACTGATTAAATTTAATGATTTGCAACTTTGTCTTTCAATAAATAAATTGGTAGGTAGGTAGATAAACACTAAAAAAATTGCGCAAACGAGTATGTAACGATTACAAAAATAATACTAATAGCATAAACCAATTGCTTAATCTAGAGGGATAACCAATAAATACACCGTGACTTATGTTTATCAATAAACCTCACCGTTTTGGGGTTCCTTTTCTTCGTCCATTTTGTTCCTTCCTCGATCTTTTTTTTTATTGCCAACCAAAACAACGGCCCGTCGTATACAGTTGGTATCCCGCCAACCCAAACGTAACGATATCTACGCCACTGTGTGCTACCAGCGAATCGTTGCTAGGCTCTTCAACTAACTCTGGTACCCAACGCCATTTCGAATGTTTTGAATCACCAATATCTCCCTATATAACGCTCCTGACTAAACTAACTCGAGCAGTATCCGAAGTAATTCCTTGCTTCTAATGATTAAACTTTATCCAGTCCTTCATTCACTTTAGCACATTCCTTGCCGTGACTAGCAGCTGTAGTCCTAATAACTTTGTTTTCCGTACTGCACTCAGGGTCAATCCACAAATTCACAGCTGAAAGGTGAAGCGGGAAGCAATGCTACACTATTTGTTTGTACTATCTACTATTAGGGTATAAGAATAAGTTGTTTTTTACTTGCTCACTGAATTAGGCCTGTAAATATATATATATTTTAAGAACTGATAGAACGTGGACAACACGGAAGAGTTGACCCGCTTCACTAAATGTAACTTCAATCAAACTCCATGTTGCGAGTGAACCAACTAACATCAAAGAAACGATTCCGCCTCTTGATGTTTTCACTTTACTTTCTTATTAAGTCACTCTAATCTCAAAAGTGCACTATATTATTTCAAACCCCCGTCCCGTGCACTGAATAAAATGACAATGATTTCCTTTACACCCTTAGTGATTTGAATCAAGGTGAATTTATACGCAAGCTACAAACAAACGAAGAAAAAAATCTCTCTTTAATTAGCTTCGATCCTTGCCAACAAAATTTATACTGATATCACTTTTTTTGTTGAAAAAAATTGCATCCATAAAACGCCCATAAAAAATAATAATGTTTTGAGCCTATTAAAGGAAAAACACAAAAGCGGCACAAGTTAGTGGGGGGGGGGGGGGGGGATCTTGTTAGTCAGTTATACTCGTCTCTTTTCCTCCCCCCCTTTTACCCCACCCTCTTTTTATGAGGATGATCTGGAACGCAAACTTTCAGGCTTCCTCCATGATTTAAACATCGCCTAAAATTGACTTTTCTAAAGAGTGAGACGATAATATAATTGTTTCCCACCCAAAAAACATCAAAACGTTCATAAAATGGTTTATTACCACTGAGACCAAGCCAAAGCTTTTCCAACCCCCCAACCCCCAAAACTTTCTATAAAGAACTGTTCGTGACGCCACAAACGTATTTTTTTAACCTTGCGTTTTGTTTTCCCTCGACAAAGGGAGAAGTTTCCTGTGTAACTGACAAAACTTTATTGAACATCTTGAGTGCGTTCCAGTCTTATTATTATTATTATTATTATTATTATTATTATTATTATTATTTTGTTGCTCGTCTTAAAAAAACACCCTCTATGAATCATTTTGTCAAAATACCATCAAAGTGTTGTTCGTGGTCACACTATACTGGTCTCATCTCATGACTTGCTCGCACACTAACGCGGCTACATTACAAAACAGGTCTAGTCGATTGTTACCTGGATCTGGAGGGACTGGGTGCAGTTTAGTAATTACTCGAGTTGCTTGCAATACTTCGGATACTTTTTCTTTATCCTACTTTGCAACCTTTGACCTCTTTAGTAAGTTACTCTTTCAACATTATTTTAATATTTTTTTAAAAGGAATTTTTGTTTATTTTATTATTAATATCAAAAGATAAATAAAAATAAATATTTAAGTATTGCAATTTTTGAAGACTATACAAGATAAAATACATAATTAATAGTGGTTTTAGAAAAGTCGTAACTTTTTAACATTTGAAAAAGAACGGGTTTCACGTGCTTATCCCACGAGTCTGTCTCTTTCGTGGGTCGCACTAGCTTTCAAGATGGTAAAGTGTAGAATATGACAAATATTCCTAAAATTTCACAATAATTTCTGAGGGTTTATGTTTCATGTTGAAACCGAATATAAATTAATGATTGTTAATTTTATATAGTAACGAAAGTCTGAATTTCTTGATTTGGAAAATTGTAAAATTTTCATTTTTGTGGTCCGACAATGTCCGAGACCGATGCTCAACATTCGCCATGTTTGCATTTTGCTGTGGTCTTTGACTTGTTGAGGGCGTCCTAACTTGATTTATAATTGAAATACGCAGAATTGCGACGGTTTTTTGTATTTATTGTGAGTTTTGTTTATGATAATATAAGATTTTTGTATCGTAATTTCTGCTTGTGAAGCAGAATTATTGTACTTTGTAGACTTAGGGCATTTGGGTGTTTTTCAAAAAAATCAAAACACTGGTGCGTTCTTACTAATTTACTTTGTATTTTGTAAATTCATTGGATAAATACTCCAGAGTCGTAGAGTCCAAGGATGGCGTGCTTGTCTTGTGTTCATGGTGTTCCGATCCGTTGTACCTCTGGCATGTATGGAGTGTTCCATTGTGTCTTTCAAAACACTAATATGCGCGTAAGCACTCGTGTACTGTGTAGGATTGCTCCTGCACTCTGTGACACAGTCAGTACAGTGGTTGTGTTTGGCGCAATCTTTGAAATTTGAAAAGAAAAAAGCATCCCGTTTTTGTTTGTAGTTTGTTGTGTTGTGTTTTTTATTTTTTTTTATTTCAAGACATGTGATGACAACAACCTTGCCATCAACAAGTACAAGCCGTCTCTGTATCTTGCCCCAGCCCCCCAAATTTTATTTGTGCGGGCAAACTTTAGTTAAAAAAATGCGCACACAAATTAAAAAAAAGGTCATCTACAAAGATTGCGCCCAATAATTTGCGGTCCAGCGGAATGTTCTGGCGGTCCTATAGATTGTAAGCGTGTGCCTAGAGGAACGTTTTTGCGCGTCAAATTTGGTATTTGTGCATCATGGTCTGTTAAATAAAGCCGCCCTGTTCCTTTTGTTTAATGCAGATGTCTTTTTCTTTATTTGTCTTACCTTGTAGCCGCCCAAACAGCAGCAGAAGGGGAAGGACTCTGGCAAGTCTAAAACTTCACAGAAGAAGCCCACATCGGGTGGAGGCAAAGCCAAGAAGAAGGTACACAATCCGCTTTTAAACTGTACATAAAAAGCAAAGTATACCTTTGGTTTTTGGAGCCGTTTGATTGTTTTGATCCTATCATGAATGTGGGTTTGTACAATAAAACTAACCCGTGGAATTTTCATTTCAAAAGGTGGTAGCCTTTTTCAATTGAAATTGCAAAAAATCTGGCGCGATTATGTTCATGCAGGAAAGAATAATCCATAAGTGTAATACAAAATCTTAGAAACCTTTTTATGCATGAAACAATTCTCAGATTGAAATGTTTTTGAATCACTGGAAATCTCTAAAACCACATTCCTTTAAAGTAGAAGGGAATCGTTTCTCAAAATGTTACACATTTTCAACAGCTGTAGTGCTTCTTTCCAAGTACGTTTTTCTGGTCATTTATTTTCGGAGTAATTACCAAAGGTATACCCTCTCTTTAAAATTTGCACAAAACATTCTCAATAACTAACTGAGAGGAATTGATCGCGGTCAAAGAGTTTATAATTTAAGGTACAGTCGACTCTCGTTAATACGAGGTCCGCCGGACTGGCCCGTTTTCCTTGTATTATCCGAACCTCGTCTTAAACGCAGTAGCGCACTATTTACACGTACATGTACACACGTCACCATAGTGCATGCACTACACACGTGTCTAGGCTAGAACGGAGCGGTTTGCTTCCTAGTACAGTTCTTACGCGCATCCTGTACACAAAAATATCAATGATAAAATAAATGCATTTTTGTTGACTATGATCATAGAAATTTTATATTTTGTATAACTCAAGATAAAAATCATAGCAAAGTCATGTCAAACTTGCCGTTCATGTGACCATGATGTGACAGATTCGATACTGCAGAGCGCCTATGCTGAACGTTGTTTTCGCTGGTAGCAGTCGGCGTGTAAGCGAAGTAGCATATCAAGCATAAGTTACAGCGAAATGTTTCTGGTTTTCGGATCGGACAGAACCGTGTAGCCGGTCCGACCCAATAAATAGTTTGGCATCAAGAATGTTATTTCCAAACCTTGACTGAACGGTAAGCTTTTATCTCGCTACAAAAGTATGAAAAACAAAAACATTTTGTCATCATGGGGCCGCAAAAAACCTTGTATGATCCTTGTTCTCGTTACGCTCGTATCTTCCGTTTTTTAAGACATTGAAACACGCATGAGACAGTTCGGGACCAGTGAAATACCTTGTATTAACCGGTGTCTCGTATCTTCCTAGCTCGTATTAACGAGAGTCGACTGTATATGTTATCTATGCCGTGTCCGGTTGGTGGTCATAATGCGACTGTCTTTAAAGGTGTTCCAATGACCAGCTTGTGGTTTAACACTTGCTAAAATGGTGATGCAGGCCGCAATTTCAGCAATTTATATTTTTTTGTTCTTGTTCTATGTGACCTTTCTACCATCAGAGCTAATAAAGCTAATTTGGTAGAGCGGCCAGCACGTTAAACCGGTGGTCGTTGTTTTAAATCCCGCTCTAGTCAATTTGTCTTTGTCCAACTCCAAATTATTTACAATTTACCCGGTCAAATTTATTTGTTGTTCACTGTAAAATTCAAATTTTTTAAAAGTTCTACTTTGCCTTAGTAGAGGCAGTATAGGGGAAATAAAAGTCCCTGTCACCGCCATTGTTAGATTTGCTGTTTTTTGGACATACATTTGACTCTCAAAGTGTCAGATTTGGCACACAGTAGCAGCGTGTGAGATCAGTGCATAGTCTACACAACATTTTTTTGATCACTTGTATTGTTTTTTTTTTCCGAGCAGAAGTGGTCCAAGGGAAAAGTTCGTGACAAGTTGAACAATCTGATCCTCTTCGACCAGGCCACATATGACAAACTTAAAAAGGAAGTCCCAAGCTACAAGCTCATCACACCCTCAGTTGTCTCAGAGAGACTAAAGATCAGAGGATCGCTGGCCAGGGCAGCGCTCAAAGAACTTCTGGATAAGGGTGAGTCCTAGACCATGTCTCTCTCCCTTAACCCCTCCTTACCTCGACCCGACCGCCACTCTCATTACTTCCCCAACCCTTACCCCCGCCACCAACCCCCACCCTTCCTGCACCTACCCTTATCCTCAGCCCACCCTCACCCCACCCTTACCCTCAACTATCCCAACCCAACCCCAAACTCCCACTTGTTAATTTCCAACTGATTGCAAAGTTCAAAATCCTTTTCACAAATTTCTGGCTGCAACCCTAATCCACTTCTGATCTCACAAACCTAAAGTGTTGTTTTTTTTTTTTTACATTTTGTTTGTAGACTTGTTTTGTTGTGCATCATTTTCTCTGTTCTTGATTTTGTGCTCTAAATTTAACTTGGTGAATGGTTCAGAGACCAATATTTGTCTTCATTTCTTTTGTTTGTTTGTAAATGTACAATTTTCTTGCATGTTGTGTAGCACTAGCTATGAGCATTAAACTAGAAATAACATGTAGTACAAATTCATGGCGATTTATGATAAACAAGTTTTTAATGTTAATGTTTTCAAACTGGTCCCAACTTTATAGCTCTGCTTACCGCGGAATTCTATTGAAATATTGAATATTTTCCGGCCACCCGTTTGAAGCACATGTTTTCTAAGTAACTGGCGAATCCTAAGCCGAAGCCCTGGTTTTGAAAATGTTCCATGTGCTTTTACAGGAGGCGCAGAATTCTGCGGTAAGGAGATCCGTGAAATTGGACTGTGGTATCACCTGGTTTTGTTGTTTACTCTGAATGGGTTGGGATATTTTAAATGTCAGTTAGACAGTTCGGCTGTTTGCTTCTGCTATTTTTGTTAATAGTAAAAATCGCTCAAGCTTATCATTGTTTTGTCAGGTTGGGAATGTGAATTTTCGAAATCTAAGTTATTAATTGTGTATACATGTATATTTGTTTATTTTATTTTATTTTTTGTTCAAATGTCAGTGAACCATTTTCAATTGCCTGGTGGGTAGACAAAGACAGTTTTTCTGGTTTTCATTTCATTCTAAATCGCCAGAGTGTAAGTTGTAGAACTTTATGATTTTCGTCAAGTAAATGTTGGACGTCATCAACAATTCGAGGTGTAATAACATTTCAAAATTGTTGTCCTTATCGACTCAGGTCTCATCAAGCAAGTAGTGAAGCACCATTCTCAACTTATTTACACCAGAACTACCAAGACAGGAGCAGAAGAGGAGGCCAAGTAACTCATCCTATGCGTCAGTAAATTCCGGTATCATCTTCTACAAAACATGCATTCAAATACCAAACTCTCTTAAGGCTCTGAGCACCCAGTCAAACAAGGCAGCTTCACCCACCATGGATCTCAAGATGTAAGAAGCTTATGTCGTTCTTCTTAAAGGAGTAAGCTCAGCACAGCAATAAATGACTTTGAAGCTAAAATGTAACTTTAAGTGACATCAATCTTACCGCTGTTGTTGATGCTCTGTGGTTTCATGCGATCTTGTCTCCAGTTGTCTCTGCATAAATATCCATAAGGTGAAATTTTTGTAGCACTTTTTGGCTGCTCTAAGTTGGAAATAAATACCCATGGATTGTGTGGGCACTTGGACAATGTAAAAAGTGATGTTTAGTGTGTAGTTTTTTTTACTTGTGTCCTCACATTTTCAAAAAAAGAGGTTTTGCTCATTTCCGTAAGGGTGTTGTAAAAACAGGTTGGCGGTGTTGCTTGGACTCAGATTTTCAATCATAATCTATAGCGCGTTGATCATGCCCATTCGGACATGCATGTGGCCTACAGACTGCAAGTCTCGTGCCTTTTTAGAAAACTAGGACCTGTTGTAGGGCACTAGTTGGCTTCATGTGTTAAAGCTCGATACCTGGGACCAAAGTGGTCCCCAAAATGTTTGAATACGCACGAGACTTGCACAGTCTGTCAATCATGAGGTCACAGTTCAAACGTAAAGAAATCAGTTAAAATAGAGTGGAGCCGAGTATTTCAAGGGGGGGTGGGGTTGGCCTTAGACGTAGACACCTGGGCCCAATTTCATTGAGCTGCTTAAGCACAAAAATTTGCTAAGCACAATAAAATTTTGCTTTACCAGAATAAGGTTACCAGCCAAACTACCATGTCATGTGTAAAATTTGTGACTGGTATCCTGCTCATTTCTGCTTAGCAGGAAATTGTTAAGCATTATTTTCTGCTTAAGCAGGTCTATGAAATTGGGCCCAGGGCCTAATTTCATTATGCAGTTAAGTAGAACATTTTGTTCAGAAAATTAGCAGGGAACCAGTCGCAAGAAAACATACATTATTGAGGCATGATATTCTCCCCACTTTTTGTCTGATTTACAATTTTTTTGCCCAGACGTCTTGGTACCAAGAGTACAGTAGATTGGTTGATAGCGGGGTAGTACATTGGTTGCTGTGGAATAGTACGTTGGTTGTTATGGGTTCGGTACCTTGTTTGCTGCGTGTTTAGTGCATCACGTTTGCACGTTTTTGTAGTAAAAAAATTAGACATCATGTGACGCGCTCTAAACCAATCAAAAGGCAGAATATTTTTAATGGATGTTATAATAGTCAGTATCTGCAGGGGCACAAACATTTATTTTTTTTAAAACTCAGAAGAGTAGTAAAGAAAGTCAAATCAAGAAAGCCTTGGTAAATTTTGTTTGACCTCAGCCTACCTCCACCTAGACTCGTTTTTAAGTCCGAGTTCTCAATTATTTTTCAGCATGGGCCACGCAACACTCCCCCACCCCAGATTGGTTATCACATGCTCTAACTCCAATATTAATGTCGGCGGCTATCACAAGAGGGCGCTATTTTAGGCGAAACTTTATTGGCTATCAGGTATACACAAAGGCTTGGAACCAAGTTCTTCCCCCGCCCAGCTACTACACTGTCCCTCCAGCCGTCGATTTCACCAAACTCTTCCCAACTTAGGATTAATCTTAGGACTTGGGACGAGTCCCAGCCTTGCACTGTAACATGTAAACCTTAAGATTAATCCTAAGTTAGGACTAGTTACTCGTCCTAACTCGAGATAGGATTAATCCTAGCGTTTCGTGAAATCGACTGCAGGTAGATTAATGAAAACAGAAAGTTAGAATTCTTAAAATCTTGTTTTGTTTTGGGATAAGTTTAAATGCTTATCTTTTATTACACCTGTACAAGATAGTCCAAATAGTTTAAACATTACAGCATTGTAACCTGTAAATAAATAATAGCCCGACGGTGGCATACAATTATATTTACAACTTCTGTTAATATAACAAATACATATCGTACCCTTGGAAACGGGATTCCGTAAAAAAAATCGTCTGATTTATATAAACTGAATAGACAGTGCAGACAATAATATTGTTAACTCATTCAAATCATTTTCAGGGTTTCTTTGGTTTTGTTGCAAGAAATTTGACAATGTTTTAAAACCGTTTTAGGTATCGCTGCACTCCTCTTGCCCACCAACTGGCCCAATCACAAAATATCACAGGAGACCGTGGAGACATTCCACAGTACACAAGTTATGGGGTTACCTGATAAGACCAGCTGTACAGATAGAAGAAACCCTCGCACCCAATACATGTACTAGCCTAGAAGGTATGGCACTTTGTGGCACTCTGTGGTAACCGTGTATAGAATGGTTTTAATAGACATTAGTAAAAATGAAATTAACACAATGACGAAAAATTTCAGAAAAATTGGGGGAACACAAATTAAATTAGTGTAAAGGTCAAATAGTTCATCTCTGTATTGACCCATTTTGACAATGCGCAGCGCACTTCCACTCTGCTATCCTGTCCGCCGTTTTCGAAGTGAAAAAGCACACAAAGGAATTGGTTCCCAAAATTGCAGAAAATGGTCAACGCGCATTGTGTGGAGGTGCGTTCATCCGCGTAGTGCAAGTGGTCAATAAGCATGCGCACATTACTGAACAATCCATGATCGGTAAGTCTGCTGCCCCCAGCGTCTCATATGTGCCATTGTAGAGTTTCTTCTTTACCAAACGGACGTGCGTTTTATTATTATTATTTCAAAGTAGTGCTGCTAAAAAGTCATCTGCTATACCCCATCTACAATCATACATACGTGTGATACACACTCTTAGTTAGTTTCCCTGGGGAACCATTTTGGCCGGGCGACCGGTTCACAACATGAGGTGTTTCCCTGACACCTTCGGACATCTTGGGTGGAATGTACTGCGGCCATTGAAGATGTCTCGAGACGGAGGACGGGGTCGTTCTACCGTCCCGCATTGTCATATCAGTTGCAATACTCGCCACCGATCGGAAACTAGATTGGTGACTACTACACACGCATAAACTATTGGTACTGTGTCGACGTCGGTGGTTCCGGGTGAAGACGGGGTTGTCATAGGTGAAGGTGCTGCTGGAGATGGAGATGCTATCCCCATCGAGTTTGTAAGAGTCCTTGAGCACACCAGCTAGCTCTCTCTCGGTATCAGCGATGACCATGTACATAGGCGTAGTGCGGCAGGATTGCAGATCGTACGTTATGGCCTCGCGAAGGTTGAGTGATAGATCATGGGCGTGGTGGAGCTCCTGGACAATGGATTCACGTAGGTCTTCAAACTGCTGGACAGACTGCTGCGATCTCATACTTCCCGTACTACGGATGCTGCCACCATCTCGTCCTCGCCTTCGTTTTAGGTTCTGCCTCTCCACTGCCGCCGCGTCGTTATGCTTCACGGAGAGTTTATGAGGGTCTTCCCCGTGTCTGTTGCTCCCGTTGACGAAGTCTCTCGCCTGGGATTCTTCCTCTACCACATCAGGGGGACGCAACCCTATGATCTCCCGGTCGTCAGGGCACGTGGAGGAGGATGACATGTCGAAGTCGCAGCCGCTGTCTTGACGCTGTTCTGGATCGATGGACAGAAGGTGGAGCTTCTTTCTGGCCGAGCCGACGTGTTCGTGGAGCATCTTGATGGTGTTGTCTTTCTGTACATACACATTATAGATTCAACTTGTTAGTTTCCTTTAAAAGACTGTCGAAGATGCAAACGAAAGGGCCTTCATTGAGGACAGAGTTCTTTCAACGAGAACATTTTTATGACAATTTTGAAAACAAGGCCGAAATGATGAAAAAAAGAAGAAAAAGGTTTCAGCTGTAAAATGAGAATATATCTTTATCATTGTGCTGCAGTCATCTTGATTCTCTCTCGTGCATTCAAATCAAAGTAACCAAGCCGAGGCTAGAAGGGGACTATAGTCTGGGTAATTTTTGTACCATGAATATTAGCAGCCCATTACTGCTGTTGTATACAGCGAACATGACCAAGATGGTAGTAGAATGATAACGGTGTAGATGTGTAAAGACAAGGTGACAATTTGGAAAGAGAAAACTTGATTTTGTTTCTTTTGCCACGAAGTATTATTGACCTAAAATGTTTTACACAAACGGTGGAATATGAGAAAGTGCCCTCCTACCTCTGCGAGTGCTCTCTTCAAGGAAGCGTTCTCCTTGGACAGGAGGAACAGCTCCTCCTCTACCTCGGCAAAGGAACGGTGCTGAGACGTCGCTAAGTAAGACGTCGTCAGTGAGCGAGACATGCTGTAGCTAGCATCCGGGTTGTTGCGCAAGGCACGTATCTGTAAACGAATAGAAGAGGGGGGGGGGTGATAAATGACATCTCACGTGAATTTAAATTTAAACTAGGGTGTGGCAACCCTGTCATGAGCCCAGCCTGTGCCATCCTACTGGAGTCACAATTTGTATTTCATTGTTTTTCCAAGTTGCAAAGCCCAGAGTGAGTTGAACATACTTGATATCCTAGTCTGGACGATTCCAGATATCTAAAGGGGGTAGTTCCCAGGTTTTTTTATGGGCTGGGGAAAATACCACAGTGTACAAAATCTGCCACATGGCTAAGCGAGTGTCATCAAAGCCCACACACATCCAACCCAGGCCTCTGATAAAGTGGAACCATTCCAGTCACCTGTTTACTGTATCAGGAGACACTCTGAGCAGCTCAGATGTTTCCAGAAACACACGCCCCCCCCTCCTGCCACCAACAATTACAGGTCACTGTAACCAGAGGACTGAGGACCAGATTCCTTGATCGAAAGAAAACACTGGGGTGGGTGGGGTAGGGCAAACTATTGACTTTTGATACCTTTGGAATATATTGCAGTAGTAGCAACTCTGTTGGACACACAAGCATGACGACGGACACACAGCTGTACCAAGCGTTAGGCCACTTCTCCAGCACCGCCATTAACGCCGTTGCCATAGCAACCAGTATCACGCAGGTGTAGACACTGAGGACGATGCATTTTGCGTCGTTCATAGACGGCACGGTGACGTTCCTGGTCTCCCACGATAGATAGGTGCCCATCAGAAGAATGGTGCCTTTGACTGAGAAGAGGATGGTGAACCAGATCCCGGTGTAGTTTGACTGACAGAACTGGAGAGCCTCTCTTGAGCTCAAGGGGACTGCATCCTCCCCTGAAGCTGCTGTAAGAAGCTGTTCAAGAAAAGTGAGAACCCCGTCAGGAAAAGGTCTTCTACCGATGTAGATTTTGTTAAAATGAGGACCGAAGCAGTTGCTTTCAACCTTAAACCAAAGACGTGCCACAATTTTGGTATTCCACCCCCCCCCAAAAAAAAAAGCCGACCTAAAAACAAACGAAGAAGAAGAAAACAAAA
Source organism: Pisaster brevispinus (assembly GCA_023634235.1). Classification (NCBI taxonomy): domain Eukaryota; kingdom Metazoa; phylum Echinodermata; class Asteroidea; order Forcipulatida; family Asteriidae; genus Pisaster; species Pisaster brevispinus. Next base: position 11,888,518 of record JAMKCF010000016.1, read on the forward strand.
CAAAAAACCCAACCACATCAATCAAACAATCAAACAATCAATCAATCAATCAACCAACCAACCAACCAAACAAACAAACAAACAAACAAACAAACAAACACCCCAACACACCCACACACACAAACAAACAAACAAACAAACAAACAAACAAACAAACAAACAAACAAACAAACAAACACATAAACAAACAAAGAAACAGACGAACACACAATTACACAAACAAACAAACAAACACCCCGACAAACAAACAAACAACAAACAAACAAAGGTGTTGACAAAATAGGGAGACCACCAAAACTTGGGCTAGATAGATCAGTTGGTAGATCACCGGCATATTAATCTGGAGGTCGCCGGTCCAAGTCCCGCTCTGGTCATGTTTTCTTTGTTCAACCCAAATTAACTGACAGATAATTGATACATGCTGCATGCTAGCTAAGTATAGTTAAACCGTGACAGCTTAATTTGTTTTGAAATCTGAAGCCGCTCATGACATAAGCGTAATCCGATACAAAATTAGCATTTGTACAATTTCTTTTAATCATCAACGGTGTCCGATTACAGCGAATCAGCGAGCTTGTTTGCGAAATGGAAGAGACAGAGATATTGACGCAGATGGGAATTCTCATGCAACATAATGTGCTTGCATTATGCCGTGGTTTAGTGGTACAATAATGTGCGCCATTTATATTTACATCTGTATCTATTCGCTTCGACAGCAGTTAATGTAAGAGTTTACACTTCCCCAGTAAGCCCCACCATCATGCGTTTTTACACTCAACAACACTCAGGCAGAACGTTGCAATTTACCACTTCACTGATTTTTCAGCCTGAAAATTTAACAAAGAGTGGCGTCGGAGGAAAGTATATTCGATAGAGATATTGTAAATGAGGCAATAAATTTAATTAGTTCTGAAGTCCAGTCTAAACAAGAATTTGGATTACGATCAGAATTCTAACCATTAACAGAGGTGCATTATTTTAATGCACAAGTTGCGACATCCAGACACTACGGCAAGTAAAACAAAAACAACAACAACTCATCTCTCACTTGACCTTCTATAAACTTACCATTTTTTTATGAATTTGTGGTGGGTCGAAAATCAACCACGTGACAAGTACCACAACATCTACGAGTAATAACACCCCGACCATAGACATCAGGCGACCATCTCGAATTACCTGACGCAAAAAAAATAAATAAAATAAAAAACACGGTTTTTGATTATGATGACGATAGTCTGTCATCGTTTAAGGATGACATCCGTATTAAGCGCACCCGTCTTCTTGGAAGAAGCGGTTGTTTTGATTAAAGGCGGGGTACACTTTTTAAGGATTTTTCGAAAGACCAAGTATATATCCTACTTGGTGCATCCCAACATATGCATAACACACCAACTTTGGCTCCATTGGTCATTGAGGTTGCAAGCAAACAATGAAAGAAAAAACACCCTTGTTACATAGAATTGTGTGCTTTCAGATGCCTGAGAAAAGCTTCGAGCCTGAAGCCATTCTCAGATTGAAAAATTTGGTGAAAGTTAACTCTTTCTCTGAAGCTAATTACTTCAAAAGGTGTGGTTTCTAAAAAAAATAATAACTACCAAAGCTACACGTGTATTATACTATCCCTATGCGAGTGGCATTTCCAAAGGGGCGGGCGGGTAGGGTGGGGGGCAGGAGGAATGGAAGCCATTCCCAACTAGACTTTCTTATCGGGGGTGGAATCGAAGCCTGGTTGTTGACTTGCCGACGGCCATGATTATCCACTATTTCAAGAAAGACTACGCGAGCTCGCAGAAAGAAACCCAACGTTAATTAATAATGACAAAGAGACAACCAGTAAGTTATTAATTTTTTTCTCTGTGCAAGTTCGCCCCAAACAAGGCTGAAAGCGACTCTTGATAACGGACTACAGAAAGAAAATAATTTAAGAGGAAAATAATTCGGGGAAGCCGAATGTAGGAATTGATATTCCACTTAAACCAGTCTAGATTATAGGATGGAGGGAAACATCACCAGGCAAGGATTTCCACAGAGATACAGTACGTGGAATATAGCTGTTGGAAGTTTTTTTTGTTCTAGATCACAGCAAAGCAAGAGTGTATGGGCAAGAACAAGTAAACGGCCTTGTTTTACGTTCAAATGACTGAATTTTAGACTGGATGCTCTTGCTGCTGAGTTTTTTTCTAACAGCGACTTGAATTACTGACTGAGAAGACGTATTGGGAAGGCGTGGGGGGGGCGTCACTACACCCCAATGTACATTCAACATCAAATAAAACCTCAACATCGTAATAATCATTTTATAAACCATACTTATCGTGTGCTCAGCAAAAGGGGCGTGACGAAAGTGTGCATGGCAATTAGGCCGTTTGGCAATTAATGTATACATTGTGTTGCAAGAAAGTAATGATCATTTTTCTGTCATTCGTTAGTCTTTGTGGATAGCTTAAATTCGAATGATTGGGAATGGAAGAAAAAGTATTTTCGAAATAATTCTAGCAACAAACATATCACATTCAAGTCTAGTCTCAGCCTTTCTGCTTGGACATAACAGCGAACTGTCCATGCCTAGCAGAAGGTCGTGCAACCTGTCGTCATTCAGACGCCGGGCACCTTACGTCCTTCGGACGGGCGCCTGGTGTCATGTCATTCAGACAGGCCCCTTTTGCCTTCGGACGGGCACCTTACGTCTTTCGGACGGGCACCTGATGTCCTTCGGACGTGCACCTTACGCCCTTCGGACGTGCACCTGACGCTCTTCGGACGGGCACCTGGCATAATTCAGACAGGCACCCTACGCCCTTCGGACGGGCACCTGGCATAATTCAGACAGGCACCCTACGCCCTTCGGACGTGCACCTGACGTCCTTCGGACGGGTACCGGACACGGATGTACAATTCGCTTATACATACCATTCTTTTAGCAGCAGCGTGTGTGAATATTCGATACACTCTCCAAGCCTTGCTGAACATTGACCCGTAGACCAGAGTAAATCCAATAGTCAAGAGCGGAATTCGCACCTGTGATGTACAAAAAAGAAACAACCAAATGATCCTCGTTGAGTTTTGGAAGCTAACATTCATGCTAATTCATGTATATAATTGTCAACTATACTTTAACAGGTCTGTTAAAATTCAATCGGTGAACTTTTTTAGATGAAGAGGTTTTTGTTTATTTATTTTATTTTATTTTATTTTGTATTATATATATTTTTGGCACTTAACGAATAGCCGAACTAGTTGCATAACATAGGCGAATGTAACATAAATTAACATATGTGTGCAGTCAGGGTGCCAGACTAGACTGCACATTGGCTCGTGCTACATTTGGGCTGAAAATGGCGTCCAGCAACCACGTCCTACATTGCAACTCTCTTTAATACACAGCTCTAGTTTCTAACAATTATCCACATTCGTTGTATTGTCAAACATCGGGTCACTTGTAGATATAATTAAGTATTGAGAAAGCCGCCGTTTGTACGTCCGCAAAAGAAGCCAACACACGATCCCTTCGATCATCAGACGACTCTTCCTGAAATAGAGGAACCGACTCCTTCTGTTCGTCCGATCCGGATACACAACTTACGCATATAGCGGTTGTAGACGGGAAGCACCGCCACCTGCCACGGGTCAGGAGGGTGTGCCATAATTGGCTTCGCTTCCCTGTATATAGCTCGCCTGGCCGGACGCTGCCTCGTTCTGAGCCATAGGTGTCGTATATTATATGACTGAACCCCGTGAGCTTGTGTAAGTTACCACCAAAAGACACCTGTCGTTAATGGGCTTTACTTTGTTAACGTTTGACAGCTCATACGTTATTTCGGAAATGATGTAAAGCTTTTCTTTTGCAAAAACAATATTACGTGTGGGACCTTCAATGCATTATTGATCACTGGACGCTCAAACGCTTTCTCCTTTGTAAACTATCTTAAAAAATTTATGTTTTAAGACAAACAATAAGGGTCTGCTGACGTGCCATAGAACCCGTATTATTAATAAGTCTAAATAAAATATGATTACTAAAGTTATGAGAAACTATTGTAAGATTACGATCTTTAAAAAAAACAAAAACACAAGACAGCCAAGCGAATAAATACATCAATACTTATTATGCTAGAAATGCGGAATTCATACCTTGCAGAGAATGAGCAAAACGTCATCCGATGACGTCACACCAACGTCGATCCCAAACAGTACGACGCATGCGTAGACAAGTATAGCACCACTTCCGATGAGTATGTTTAGGTTTGGACTTGACATCTTTATCAGTCTGAAATCCGTGACAAAATCAAAAAAATGATTCAACAAGTACCAACGAGATGGTAAATCACATTCAGTTTAATTCGAATGATTTAAAAAAAACCCAGCATATTGAAAAACACAAACCTATATGGTATTGTTTTGGTTGATCAAAATTGTATACAGTTTACATACAAGCTTAGTTTTGAGTTGTAACACCTGCGTGTTCATCACTTGCGAAGTTGCCCCCCCCCCGCACTAAAGTTGGCGTAGGTCAAAGGCATTTTTTTCAAAAATAGCAGAAACCCGTTAAGAATCCGATTCTTTCCAAAGCATAATTGATTTGAGGCAAGTCTGAATTTTGTTTACTTCTTACGCAAATCCTGTATAAAATAAAAATTAATTCCTACGGGCTGGTGTGAAGTGGGTGTGGTTTAAAGTGGACGTCAGAGCTGAGATTTCAGCTTACCTGCTCTCACGATACTTTATGTTGAAACTCAAGAATGATGCGGCAAGGAAGATACCAAATAGCGCCAAAGACGACATGACGCCAAGTAAGATTGGCGAGATAGCCCTGATGATGACGTCATCCATCTCATCTTCCCCATCCACGTTGTCATCTAAAACGAGGCTGCCCGAAAGCGAGGCATTCTCGGACATCGTTGCTGATTGGGTTGCGTTGATTCAAACGGTCAGCATTACCTTTATGATAGAAATAAAGTTGTTCCATTATAAAAGGGGCTGTGTCGTCATAATCAAAGCGGGCCTGTGGCTGTACATGGAATTTTGAACTCTCACTCAGTCACTGCGCACGCGCCCGAGTTCATAATCCCACACAGCCACGGGTACCACCCCCTCCTTTTTGAAATATGCACGTTGACACCAACTCCTGGTGGGTGAGACAGGGTTGCTCCCTTCACTGTCCGTAAGGATGTAGGCATAGGTGTCATTTGTCTAGGAGCGTGCACTGGTGGAGCAGAATGCCCCACCTTCCCAATTTAGAAGCAATAATGGTTAAGTGCCTTGCTTAAAGAGGGCATGGCACAAGTTAGTGATTCGAATCCACACGCTGGTGCTGACAACACTAGAGCTTGGGTCCGGTGAACTAGACCGCTCGGTCACGACACAGTCCCTTTAAGAATCAGGACAGTGTAGATTCCATACTTGTCTAAACCCTCCTTTTCAAAGAAAAAAACCAGAGGACGTGAACCTTCTTTTTCCTGAAGGGCGGTGGTGGATGTGGACTTCCCTGTCACTAGGGCCTCGTTAGTTCCCTCACGAAAAGGTCAACGAGGAAACCATAAAAGCAGAGAGCCAGCAGAACTGACCACAAGGTTTTCTTCAGCGGAAGCTGATCATGAAAACCGGGTAATCAAAAACCACTGTTTCCTTCCAAAGGCTTCCATCCTCATTAAAACCCACTGTAAATTGTAACGATTCTTCGAAAAAATGTGAAAATCTCTGTCTGGCAGGAAACTCGATTGGCAGTTATCGCTAACTGGATGGGACGGCTAAATAATATGAAGGCAATGTGGTTTCAGTAGGCAGGATTCTACGTTGGTCCGGCGGCACAGAACTTTAATTAGTGTTTCAACACGAGTATTCTGGGATATTGTTATTATTTTACGGGTGTATCAAGGCGCAGTGGTCTGGTGCATCGAGGCTGGAATTCTGATGGCTGTGTCACCAGCGTGTGGGTTCGAATCCCATCCAACTCGTGGGTGTGCAACATGTTGTGATGTGATTGGTTCACAGCCTGTGAGACACCTTACTAGCTGCCGGTGCTGCACACTCATAAGGAGTCAAGATGGTCTCTGGACTGCTAAAGGCTCGATTAACATCACCGTTATTGATCGAGTACAACTTGTGCTTCCGTGTGGAAAATACGATTAAGGGGGTGTGGTGGTAGTGGTGGTGGTGGGGGGGGGTACTAACAGTGCAAGGCACTTCTGCTTTAAAAACACAAGATTAAATGCCTGGTGTAAAGGCTTAGAGCACTTGTGATCGGTGAAATATAACTACCAGTATATTCGTGCGCTTGCTTTGAGTGAAACCAAGCCAAGCATATACACGAAGAAACAAGAAATGCACTGTTAAAAACAAATAACATGTTTAAAGACAAAGTATACTGTTGGTAAATTACTCCCCATGAAATACATCATTATAATAAAAACTTACTTGGTAAGAGCACCAGAGAGCTGTTGGTATTATAAAACAATATTGTTAGAAACGACTCCCGAGTGAACATTTGAAACCGAGAAAGGCTGCAGACACGAAGTCTTTCTCTGGCATCTGATGACAGCACCCAATTCTATGCAACAAGGGTGTGTTTTTTTCTTCCTGTCATTATTTTCTTGCAACATCGATGACCAATGATTCCCAAAATTTTAACAGGGGTTCTTTATTTTATGCAGCGCATGGGATACACCAATTGAGGTTACTGATCTTGGACAACTATTACCAAAAGTATACATTTGGGGGGGGGGGGGCTTTAAAAGGGAAGCACCAAGTCATGTAAATCCAATGAAAGAGTCGTTTTAAGATAGCTCTTCTTATTTTTAAAGGCTTGAACAAAACTACTCCGCGATATATTTCCACTTTACTGTCACATTACACTCCACCACGATTTCTTCGGTCCACACTTGACATCACTCGCTTGAATGTTCCCCGAGCAAACAAAGTTCTTGGTCAAAAAGCTTTTAGTGTAGCTGGGCCAATGATTTGGAACAATCTTCCTACTGTCATTAGGGTATCTGTTAATTTATCTACATTTCGTAAAGCTCTAAAGACTCACCTTTTCACATGTTAATTGCTTTTTGTGCGCTATGATCTTGATGGAATACTATAGCGCCTTATAAATTTTAATTGTTATGTTATGTTAATGACCACATTGGGTTCCGGCCCGTGGTGGTTCTTGAACCAGGGTTCTAACATGTGAAAGAAGACGGTTATAATAATACACAACGCCAACGAAGTCGCTTCAGCTAAGCCTATAGTGTTTCCAAATGTCTTTAATTTCTTCGTCTGTGCTCGAACATAATAAGATATGGCCGGCGCAATTATGAATAACGAATTGTAACTCCGTAGTGAACATTAATTATTCGTCTATTTATTTATTTTCATTTTTTTATATATATTTTTTTTATACGAATATCAATTAATGTCAAACATAAAATTAGAAAGTTGTTACCTTGTGTTGCATGTATTGCCTCAATGGAAAGATGTACACGTTATATAAACTCCCGCGCTATAGCTATCCGTGAAAACGCATGATCGTTAAATTTAGCAGACAGTAACGTGATAGCTTTCACAGGAGTTATTGAGAATGGAATACGATTGTGTTGATCTATGGAGAGAGACTCGTTATAACAGTCCGTGTTAAATCGAGCTAGGACTCTCAACAAACCCATCTCTTCAACGGAGAATAGAAAAAAATCAATGGGAGTGTTCTTTTGGAATTTGATTTGTCCGGGCCCCGAGACCTTACCTCCCTTAGGCGACCTTGGGGGGAACGATACACCCATTCCGCCCCGTCAACTCCCTGATTGCCACCCGATCAAGGTATTGACGGGAGATGGACGGCGGGTCCTTTGTGAGGACTGCTAATTAATTACAAATTGTTGGGGGAAGGCTTTGTACTTCTTGAGTTGATCTGAAATCGAAACCTGTGCAGTGATGCGGTGAAATGAATAATTCAAAAAGGTTGTCGCGGTGTTCTTTCCGAGAAGGAAGGGTTGGCCTTAAAAAAAAACCCGACCTACCTATTTGTCCGTCGTCCAATCTTATCGCACACAGGGGTAACATTGGGAATATTTGTGTTGCTTTTATAAAGTTTATTAAAACATATTAACCGTTGTATGGCTTCTGATGGCTGGCACTACACCAGAACAAAAACATTGACAAAATAGGGAGACCGCCAACATACTAAATAGCTTAGTTGGTAGAGCGCCGGCATGTTAATCAAGAGGTCGTTGGTTCAAATGCCGCTCAAGTCAATTGTTGTTTATTCAACCCCAAATAAAATACACATTAAGATAAACAATTTTCGATTTATTGAATTGTTCCATTTCAGCATTATTGTTCCCCCTTAAATTCCATTTATTGACAAAGATGTAACCAGTTTACAATGATGTACACACTGTATTTAGGGTTAAAAAAAAACACCAACCCCAATTCAATACGAAATTTGTTTCACATTGACATCCTCAATGACAGTTTCTAAAATGTGTAAGAAGGAAGATTTAGCAAAGGTAGTTTTTAGCAAAAATAAATATAACAGGACTGGTTTACAAGTAGGCATCACGCATCACCCAAAAATTTATTCTACAATCGAGTCAGATTCTCTTATGGGGTTTTATTACTAAGTTTACTGATTAACCTCACCTGCGACTGTAGTTATTGTTCCCAAGTTATTTTTGTTGCTCATTTGCTTTATCTCTCGGTATTATGTCTTGCGTGTATTTATGTTTTGTCTGCCCTGCACCGTACCGTGGCGAGCTTTGTTGACCATGATAAATGACCTGGGCTTAAGTGTGCAATCTATAGCTTTTGCCTAATGATATTATGTATGTATTGATTTTGATGAATAAAGATTGATTGAACAACAGAGCACAAAAAACTTAAAGTAAACAAAACACGTATTTAAATTATTAAGACATCAACATGTATAGAACAAAAAGGTGAAGCAATGCCTTTGTTTTTTTCCCTAGAAAGCGTGACAGTCCGTAAACACAACAACAAACAGACAAGGACAGGACAATACAAAATAAAGTGAGACTCCGTGTACAATGTATTGATTGGATTAACACATTTTAAATAAAACACAAAAGGTAAGTTCTGAGACGGAACTTTTGATTATCAATCTTTAAAAATTTTGTTGGCAAATGAAACAAAGTAGTACTGTATTTTAAAACCAATGTTCATAAACGAAAAAAAAGAAGAAGTTTTACTCAACATTTTAATGAAATTAATTATAAAAACAACCAACAAATAGAAGGTCACCCTGAGTTATATTAAATTAATTATATTTAAAAAAAAATTAATAAAAAAATAAGAAATAAGAATGAGATGGACGCAATTTCCATTAATGCACGATGTTTTACTGCCGACGGACCATTTTGTTGTTGAAATTACGGAGTAATTTGGTTTTACCTTCCACGTTGTTGTGTCCCGAGACACTAACATTTTACAGACAAAAACAAATTAATACTTTTATTTTTAGAAAACACAAAAGCCGTAATGAAGGTTGACGCTATTTAAGAGCTTTTTGTAAGAAAAAATTTCCCGACAGATCAATGGATAGATTTAGTAAAATGTTCCAAGGGAAATTAAAGATGTTGTGTCGGGAATAGACTATATGTGCAAGTCTCGCGCGTAGTTCGAATCCTATATTTTAGCAACGATTTAATATTAATTTTGCATCGTTGCGGTACCCGCTGCTAAAAAATATATAAAAATGATACGAAATGCCTCTATGGCCAATGAGCTAGAGGGTGTTAAGTCAAGAAACCAATATTAGCGGACAGTTTTAGATAAAATGATGCAGTGTCCGTTTGTCAAATACTCATGTTTGTTTGCTTGCTTATTTTGTTAGGGGTTCGTTTTCACAATTCTCTTTTATACGTGGTGTACAATGTGTTTTTTGGGGGGATAAGTGCATTTTGGTAATGAAAGATATTTAGTTACACAGGGCGAAGTCCCGTGTTAAATGATAAATGTCTTGGGAATTCACCAAGTGGATCTCGGTTGAAACGGAGATCTTAAGATGGCGTGCAAGTGTAAAAGGAAACGAATCTTGTAATTATGATTCAGGAAAACGAGTATGCTAAAAACAGAGCACGTGCACAGTAGATGGATTGCACATGACGTCATTGACCGCTGTCTTTTGAGGGGGGAAAAAGGTGGAAAAGTGCACGCGTGTATATACGCTGCGCAAAGATCTTGGCCAATGGTAGCCTTTCAATTGCAAGGGGTATTATTGGACCCCCTTGCATATGACGTCAGAAGTCCAAAACAGCGCCCTCACTGATGAGGTCGATCGAGGTATTTGATTGTGCGCAGCGCGTACACGCGTGCAAGTTTCCATTGTTTTACCTCAGCGATGGCGGCAAATGCAATGCGGCCCTTCCGTGGCAAAACAGCCCAACTCGAAAATTTTTAGTTTTTACATCAGATCATTTCTGGGTAAATTGAGGGTGCTTTTCCCTTTTCAAAGTTTCAAAGTCATGCTATGTATGGATGTGAATATAACATGTCCCATCTCGGCCTCTTACTACACTTTCATCCCATTTTTATGGCAAAACAGCTTATCTCTGTACTTGCTTTTCTCAAACTGTCAATGTTTGAGTTAGGCTGTTTTGCCATGGAAGGACCGAATGGTCTAGAGCATTATGCATAATTATAGCCCTAACTTTGAACGATTTTCAGACTCTCTACACTAACACAAGCTAAATTGGAGAAGCAGCAAGTCAAACAAAACGTATAGGTTCAGAACCGTCTGTTAAAAACAAAAACAAATAGACCTTCTGACATTTTAAAGGTATTGTACAGGATTGGTACCGATACAAAAACTGCATTGTACAATTTTATTCTGATGTAGTTGACTGATTATGAAGTTCACATACTAGAGCCATTTTTTTCTTTGAAATATATCTCTCTGAAATGAAGTCACGTTCGAGAAAAACTGTATCTGCAAAAACCTGCAACAAAACCGCAACAGCTGTTTTTCGGTTGTTTACAACCCAAATTAAGGACAAGTGATTATTCATGTCACTATTTTTATCCTGACTTTATACAGAACGGATTAAGCCTAAATTTATCCAGGTTTGTTATTCCATGTGTATGGTTGATCACACAAAACATGAACACTGTGTGAGACTATTTTGACAGTTATACCTTTTCTTTCATAGTATCTTTGCTTTCCTATCATTGTACAAGGTCTTGCTTTCATAAAAAACCCACTATTTACCGAGGCTTTAAACAACTGTTTTCTTGAGATTTTGCCATGAGACCTAGCTCCCAGACGCGTCTGGGCCCACTCGGGAGTAACAATTGCAATAATTGTCTGGGAATTATAGAGACGAGATGCGGACGGAACTCGTGAAGATTGGAACCTACTCCGTAAATGAGAAGCGGATGCTTCTCTGGGGAGACTCTATGCCCCGTCCATCTCCCGCTAAACCCGTCTCTCGTGACGGTCGGTGTGTTATTGTTAATCACGGAGCTTAACGGGGACGACAGACGTCGTAGACTGAACATTTGTAATGAGAGGTAGTTCATTTAGAATATGTCGCCATAACTATGGGGGAGTGGGCATGCTACGGGGGCACGTCACCCCCCGAATGGATGTCCGTGCCGCTGGTGCCTCCCCCCCCCCCATTTGAAATCTGGACTTTGGGGATTGGAAACTTCCAGAGAAAAATGTGTCATTCTATACGCTTCAATTGGAAAATTCCGATGTTTTTAAGACTACTTTTCCATTTACACGCTGACAGTGCATTTGTTTTTACACTAACGCCGGTTTATCTCATAAAAAAATACGGTAAAATACATTTATAAGGGCGCTGAAAAGAGGCTTGTATAAGAAAAGGGGGAACCTTGGGCAGAAGTGCCCCCCCCCGCAGAAAAACGGTGGACACGCTTGTGCCCCCACCCCCTAAAATACTCTTGTTACCCTAAAATGTTGCCCTTACAAGAAAGTCATATTGTGGGGTGTTTTTCAGGTAGGAACTTTACTTGTGTTTTGGTATACATGAACATTGTGAGGTTAACCCCACAATGTTTGAAAAAAAAAAAGATTAACAAAGAGGGATAGTGGAAAACAAAGGGGAGAAAGCCCACTCTAAATGTCGCTTTACTAAGGACGCACGGCCTTGAGAAACAGCTTTCGAGCTACATCACTCAACCCACTCTCGTTTTTTCCTGTTTTATTTCTACGGCGAAGGTGGTGGTGGGGGTTGGGATGGTGGTTGGGATGTGAGGTGAACGTGAGGATGATGATTCGGGGATAATGGGTCTGGATGGGGGCGGGGCGGGAGGTCTCGGGAACCGACAAAGAGGAGGTGACCCTCCATCATAGAATATTTGACCGACCGACTGTCAGTGTTGTTGCTCAAGACAAAATCCAAACATTAACATTTTCAGATTTCCACGGCACCTCCCAAAACCCTTACTTACCCCGTAATGGATATACACGACGGATTTCTATAGTGATCTGTCGTTACAAAATGTTTGCAAATGTTGGAAGAGCTTAAGAGAGATTAACGAACACCAGTCGCCACTATCCTTAATCCGTATATCTTAGAAATCAGGCTAAAAATAGGAAAAGAGCAACGGTGGACACAGTTGGGTGCAAAGGGTAGAACAATAGATTTTTTCAAACCATTGCAGCGATTATCAAGTGACACTATAAAGAGTCGATACCAACGCTAATAACAGCAGCGGGGGGTCAGTATCCGGCGCCATACCACCCGTCAGTCGATTAGTGAAAGAATCGAAATCCCACCCGTCAATTCTGGATAGTGTAGTGGCTCTAGTAGAGAGGTTGATGGAAAACACTTCGCTGGGTACAATCATTAAGAGATAGTAATCTTCTTTTCCGATTTGGTTAAAATAAGACAACCCGCAGTGACAGGTATGTCCCATAACAATATACTTGGCTAAATAGTCGATGCTGGTGATGGTATAATTAAAAGATTAGAAGATGGAGAGGGTTACTTTGAGTAAAATACCCACAACATCTTGTACACTTCCCCTTCTATTCAATTGGTTTTTTTAAAGAACCATTCCTGCTTTTGAATGATGTTATTGTCCAGTGTTTTCGTTAGAATCATCTTGGATTTCGGCCTTAAGCAAGATGGCGTGTGTCAAGATTTCTTTTTCAAATTCAGTATTATGTAGGCTAGAAAAGGCAGGGAAAGGGATGCAAAAATGTAATACTAAATTGGTCTTTAATTTATAAATCAACACCTGATGAAAATAACGACGATAGCAGACTGTTTCTTGCATATTTAGTGAAAACAGATATGGAATATGCTTTGCATGTTGGAAATGTCCGTCCATCAGAAGAATTTAGACAGAGCTTTCATACTAAATTGGACGCAATTGAACCGCCATTTCAAGGTAAATTCTGCAGTTTAATATGATTCATCTAAGTTAAATCATAGTTTCCCCATCAACATAAATTATGACACGAGACGGGGGGGGGGAGGAGACTGCCTTCCTTAATTTGCCCCCCCCCCAAAAAAAAGAATGTATTATCTGGTTTTAGAAATAAGTGATTATGTTTTACTGCTACAGTGGACCCGAAAACAAAAGAGGTCCACATAATGTAATGACTTGAAACACTATGTGGACTTACACACGTCCACACAGTGTTTTCACTATAGTGTTGACGAATAGGGTTTTCCTTAAGTGTACAGAACAAAGGATTTCACGAAGTAAATACATTACACAGTGTTTATCAGAGTAAATATTTCTGGCAAATCATCCCCTCTGACCCCTCCCCCACCCACCCCTTTAACCAAAGAGACCCATACGCCCATGAGAAATTCGTTCCAATTCAATAAAACATTTTTATGCCAGAAAAAAAACCCAACAATGAATAAATAATAACAAAATACATCGGCATCTTCTATATAATCAATTGAGATCTTGTTGGTCCAGAGGCATTTTGTACTGCCGCCTTACATCCACAGAACCGTCTCCCCAGCATCAACATGCGCTTTATTGCATCCCTACACATTCTAAAAAAAAAATGGCAACCCAACTTATGCATTAAATATGTATGGTGCTGTGGACTGGTTTCAACTGCAAACAATAGCGACATGAGGACCAACACGTATACTGTTTTTTGTATCAATCACTGTTAAGAATATTTGAGCTATGAAATACAGACTTGATATATGAATTCATTCAAAGACAACAACAGAAATAGTTAGTTATTTTTCATTTCATCTTACCCGTTTTCAAGTCGCTAGCCCCTTCGCTGTCCGGTTCGTGTAATAACTCTATTACACTCAGCGACTCAAGTGTAGCCCTCTCGGCGCCCCGTGTTAAGACTACAGTTACTCGGTCCCAAAATAATGTCAAAAGACGTATACACACGATATTCACAGTCACTTTGATGTCCTCAAAATTAAGTCCGGCAAAAATCTCCACAGCATCCCCTGAGTACTGTCTAATCTCGTTAGTTCATCGGTTTTCCTCGAGGTTTCATCAGTGCCAGACAATATATTTTGCTCTTCACTGATGAGCGGATATTTTGTCTTGTCTCAGTTTTTATTGGCGACAATCACATCAAGACATCATCAGCCGGGGTTAAACGCGCGATTCATCGGTAGGTAGCATGGTGATTTCACACGCCTCGTTGCAGAGCACCAACCATCCGATTACACAATATTTGAGGAGTAAACTCACCATTGAGTTGTTTTAAACACAAGAACTCATCCCTGTAAACAACAAACACAGAAATAAATTGAAAAACACACAGCTAAAACGTGATTTTGCTTTACAAGATCCGAACTGTATATTAATGTGCACGGAGACTAACAATGTTCCATCCCCGTCCATGGCTCAAGTCGACGTAACAAGGCAGCATGCATAACCAGCCTTACTCCTCAGCCGTTCATTAGTACAATTACAGGAACACCTTACGGAGGTAAGATCACGCTGTACTGCCCAGGCATGGGAGATCAATCTTTCTGTACGCGAAATCCTTGACGATACGGTAACATCATAAAAACACAACCGCAATCAGTCGTGGTTCGATATCATTTTGATGACGTAGATTCCATGAATATTAGAGTTGCTCTTCAAGTCCCTCTGACATAAAGAGTTCAGTGTTATTGAATCAGCAATAAACTCAGAAAAATCCCAACAAGTTGTGGGGATTACTCAGAGACTAACGTTTTAAAGTTAGTATGGATGCGCTAGAAGAATACATACAATTTAAGTTTACCGGGTTTTAAGAAGGTTTAGGTACCAACTCAAATGTTGCCATCACTTTTAAAACGAGGGTGTGTTGAAAAAGTAGACCACGTAAATAAGGGACCTACACGAAATGAGGTACCGGGGTCAATACTAAGCATTGTTTTGTAATTAATCCGTGAAGTGCCAGCTAGAAATCATAGTTATTGCCCATTTTTTATTTGATTTTTTCAATTCTTGTTTTTGTGTTTTTCAAATTGTAGTTATTATTACTAGTCATAATATATTTTAAAACAAAGTTGATAAACGATAGAATGATAAGTGCTATGACGTAACATTACGACGTAAATGTTATCAAGTTAATGATAAGTGTTACGACGTAACATTTATCAATCACCGGCACTTCCGGGATTTTTTTTGCTATTGGAGAAGTTGATATAGAGTTGTCATGTTCCAAGTTTGCAGTTATTGTAAATCATTAATGTTTCAAAAAAGAAGAAAAAACAACAACATATTTTGCAATATGGTGTCCGAACACCTAACAAACTCCGTACACACTTCACCACGTTGAGGGCTCTCAACGGAAGTCTTACATTGACAAGTTTGACAACTTCATTCTAAAAGTAACAAAATGTAACTGACAGTTTAGGTTTCTTTGTCCAAAAACCTAACCCCCTGATTAATGACCGGATCTGAACAAAAACACACCCAGTCCATTCCCGGTCCATACCCTACAGTAACCCAACCCCTTAACGATTTCTATGAAGTCGTTTTTATTAGAAACTCCGTTTTGTATTGTCACATACGCACTAATCAGCTCAGCCGGCGCGCTCATGACGTCATAGCATTTAAACAAATCAATAACCATTGCCGAGAGAGTGGGGGGGGGTGTACCTTGCCAGTGATTTATCACCAGGACTAATGTTATGTCTTATTGAGGTGTTAATGTGGTCGTCATTTCTATCTCTGAATGATGAGGCCTACACTATTCCATAAAGAAAAGGCCAGACGCAAATACATACATCAATTTATTGCTATCTATGTGAGGACTTTCCTTTGTCCCTCTAACTTAACACTCTCCATAGACTTAGCGCATGAAAAAATGTGAGGACACAAAAATACAAAGGATTCCAATGTGAGGACAGCAATGTCCCTTTTGTATTCCTTTGTTCTACTGTCCCCACTCTGATGGTATTACCATTACATGTATATCGTAAATACACTCTTCAAACTACCGGATCCGAGTTGCTCCGGGTTCCGGTTGCCATGGGGCCTGACCTATTTGGGTGGTTAAAAATGGAAAGTTCTTAAATATGGAACTTTAATTTGGATTCTGCATCATCTTGACACATTTCTTTGCCATTTTGATACAAATCCGGGTCAAACTGACCCATAAATGGGTCAAACCCCTTAACCCGGTTTAATTTTGACCCGGAAGTGTTCATGTTTTACAATAGTAGGCCTATCACATTTTTCTCCTTTTGCCCGTTTTGAGGCATCCGTGGCGGATTACGAACATCTGACCGTCACACGAGCCCCACGGGCACATCATTAAGAAGTCACCTCAATAATTTCTTAGATTTCGCTACAGCTGGATTGTCAACGTTTAATTCACAGGTACAAAGCGATAAGCTGGTCAATCAAACCGGAAACAGCCTGGAGCCAGTCTCGTTCGTGTTCGATGCACACCACCAAAGCTATCACGGCAACCTTGACTAAAGGATGACAATAGACGGGAACCAACCGTTTCAAAACGCATGTCAAACTGATACGACTGCATGTACATGCTTGGAGAGTGGATTTGAGACCAGAGGCAGCCCAATAAGGTTCAATTTTGATGCCGGTAAATCTGATAGGAGATGACTCAGCTTGCCGCAAGTTGGGTTAGAACCATCTGATAGTCATCTCACACAAAACAATCTAAAATCTGCTCCAGGGAGTTGACCTTACTTTCATTCAACGGGGAAAATCTCCAACAATCAACATTTGAATAATTTAATATCACGAACGTTTCTTTTTTGTGTTTTTATTTATTTATTTATTTTATTTTACACCGGAACTGGTTTTGTGATATCGTTTACTCTGAAAATGTGCACTGTGAACTAGTTGAAACCAAATCCAATTTTAAAGTTCCTGTAAATGGTTGAAGAATTTGACAAATCATAATTATAGATGTAAAGCTTCGTTTTGGGTAGTTGGAAGTCAGAAATAAATGGAAGTTGTGCTCGAGGAAAACAAAACAATGGACTTAATGCATTTACGTCGTCCACCTGCCTTCGTAGAGGTAAAACGGTGACAAAACAATGGAAAACTTAGATTTGTACGCGCGGCGCACTGGATTGGCCAATGAACAGCCTCCTTTTGACCTCTAGGCGAGGGCGCCCTACTGAATTGACGTCATGTGCATAAGGTCTATACAATAAACCTACAAAAAGGCTTCAGTACAGTCTGCAAATCCTGTGTCTTATGATCCGTATTCCAGGTACAAGGGGCCTCCTAACCCTTGACTCAGAATGTACGTCAGCTTGACTCACAATTTTTTGGGTCAGTTTGATACAGGGTCCAGGTCGAACTGACTCACAATTGGACCACCGGGCCTGGAGTCCAGATCAACTCTGACACGGGATGTTTTAGTGTATAAGGCTTGCATGTATTCGGACACGTTCTAGAACATTGGGTTCCAGTCAAACATGAGAAGTAAACAAAATGCACCTTCGGTTGGAAAACATGTCACACCAGACTTTGTCTACACTTGTTTCAATACAATTTAGGCCCATATTATTCTTAAAAGCCACAATATTTTTTTTAGCTGTTAATTCTGTGTTAAATACACACGGTAACCCGACCCTCGTCGTCTCCTCTATTTGCCTCTAGACCGACGACACCGTTGGTGATAACGAGTGACTGAAAAGCTGTCATTTTGTGCAACGGAAGATATTTTCAACACAGCTGTAACACATCTGTAATATTTCATTTACTTCATATAGACAAATATTAGACTGTATCAAATATGAAGATGTACTAGATTCATATCTGATTGTGTGAATCTACCGTCGCCTTTGGGTGCCATTAGTGTTTTTATCCGAAATCTAGTGACGTCACCGGACGTGTGTCAAGATCACCCCATAATTACGCTTAAGGGGAAAACTTTGTGGTTTTTAAGGCAAAAAACACTATGCTTGGTGACGAGAGAAGGTTTGCGGGACTGTTCGCGATGTCACCCGACTTAGATGAAAGTGTCTGTTAATTATAGCTGTAGGAGAATTGGGGGAAATATGTTTTGATGATGTTATCTTTTTTAGTTGACGTTGATTGCTAGATACTGACAGCCTGCGTGCCGAAACTCCTATTATTGAAACTTCCAGAAAAAAGGCTCTCTGGTAAGTTTAGTTTTACTTACACACGTCCAGCATTATCGAAGAAGGGTCCTGCAAAGACACTTGACAAAAGGTATGTCATAATTCCTTTCGTGACTAATTCCCTTTAGTATTTAACTGAGTTTTTGAGGGACACTGAAGGATCGTATAATAACTAAAGTTGCTGTACTGCGAACACTGGGGTGTTAAACTTGACACCATGGGTGTTTTTTTTTATAGATACCCACGAGAGAATCAAAATAAACATCATAGGGTGTAAACATAACAATGTAATTGTGTTGGGAGAAATGAGTGTTATTTTAACACCCTAGGTGTAAACTTCGTTGTTTCCCCGGTTACGTGCCAACACCAATGGTGACAAAGTTAAATGCCCAGTTTTTACAGTTTATAGCAAAGTGAATCAAGCTTCCGATCAGGGTTAAGCTTTGGAGGAAGAACAAACCCTCCGTGGTTAAAACTGACTTGAACATGACTCATATCAGGAGTCAAAAAGTCGAGTCTTTTACAATCTGAAACTAGTCTGTGCAGGACCTAAATAACCCAGCCGTCAATTTCACCAAACTCTTCCTAACTTAGAATAAATCTTAGGACTTAGGACGAGTCCCAGCCTTGCACTGTAACATGTAAACCTTAAGATTAATCCTAAGTTAGGACTAGTTACTCGTCCTAACTCGAGATAGGATTAATCCTAGAGTTTCGTGAAATTGGCTGCCGGCCTAAATGTGGCCCAACCCGGTACTTAAACGTAGCTCTAACCCGGGCGTAAAATGTAGCTCCAGCCCCAGTCTAAACCTTAATCTAGCTCCGGTCTGAACCTAAATGAAACTCAAATCTGAATCTAAATGTAGCTCCAATCTGTGCCTTAATGCTGGAGCTCTAACCCGGGCATAAACGTAGCTCCAGTTTGAACCTAAATCTAGCTCCAGTCTGAAATCTATAGCTCAAATTTTTACCTAAATGTCTGAACCTAAATGAAACTCAAATCTGAATCTAAATGTAGCTCCAATCTGTACCTAAATGAAGCTCTATCCTGGGCAAAAACGTAGCTCCAGTTTGAAAATAAATCTAGCTCCAGTCTAAAATGTAGCTCAAATTTGTGCCTAAATGTACCCCAACCCTGTACCTGAATGTAACCCAACCATATACCTAAGCGTACCAACCCTGTACCTCTGTAGTTCATGGCTACTTTCTGCTGTATATTTTTTAGCTACAGGAATCAGGCTAACATCAAAAGGACCAGACTACATTTGGGTACAGCATAGGATTGGGACTACATTTTTGCCCGAATACAATTTTGTAAATTTGGCTGCGATCATAGATGCCGCAAACTCGTCAATCAATATAGCTCTACAGAGAAACACAACTCAATGAACGCACAACTCCACAGTCTAATAACGGAGGAATGCAAGATGCCATGTAGCGTGAGCTAAAACCAAAAAAGCATAAAGAATGAAAGAGCGCTGGTGTGTATTTGCTTGGCCCCAAAACAGATTTTGTAATTTCCTGTGTAGTGTTGACATATCTGGGGTTCGTATTGACCTCTCTTGCAGTCGGTATCGGAAACGCTGTGCAATCTGCACGTATTCTCACCCGTGTGTTATACTCAGATCATTGATTGGTAGCGACTCGAGGTAAGACCAACCTGGTCAAAAATTATTTTATGTAAATACTGTAGTTAAAGTAAACCTCTGGGGTTCACCTTTTTTTGTTACGGGGAAAATTATAAAAACAACTGCATGGAAAAATCGTGTAGCCTATAAGTATACAATTTCATTTAGTTATTGCATACGTAAAATGACAGCTTTCTTGATAGTTCTGCTTATCCATTTAAAAAAAACCCAGAACAGTTTAGTTTAGTTTACAGGAGTACATTCTGAACGAGCACACACTCTTCGAAATGTTCGAAGTGAGAGGTCAACCTAAGGTCAAACCTATCAAGGGTTTTTTTCTCTCGAAAAGTCATCCTTCAAACCCAAATGTGGTGTATCTTCTCTTTAACACAATGCAACCATCTGCAGGTGTTGGGGCGGACATGAATACGCAGTCAGCAAGAGACCGAGATTTCCAATTATTAAGACTTTCACGAGTCCATGTGTGAAAGCACGAACCGAACAGGAGATAGTTTTGTAACACTCTGTGGCCAAATCGAGGTGTTTTTTTTTTAGGTTCACAAAAACATCAACGAATGGTTCTACATAACAACAATTAGCACCTGTTAGTTTAACACCGTGCGAACGATCAACTCTGCTGCGGTAACACATTGCGTTCATTACGCCCCAAGGCGCGAAATGCCCTCTGGAGACGCCATTTTGTTTTTTCTGTCAACGCAAAACGTTCTTTGTGAACCTTCATAGTCACTTGTTTGCATAACCCCCCAACCAGACCCTTGAGGAAGTGACAATCTAGTATCGTATCAAATTATAATACAAAACCCCCAGATGTGTTCTTCTAAACCACCGAGGACCGTTTTCTTTATGTAAACTTCGTTTTTCAAAAAAATACTCGTAGTTCAAATGATTTGTGTATCTAATGCATTGTATGAATGAATGATTGTGGCTGTGGCCAGCGTCAACAGTCTGACTGCTGTGATTATTGTCCAGAAACGATAGCAAAACTAGTCACACAATTATCACACGTCGACAGACATTCGTTTCTCAAGTAGTTGACTTACCTGTGGTTGTAATCCAAAACGCCCTCTACGGCAACATGTGTATCCTTGACGTCAATATGAAAGTATTCCTGGAAAGAAGTGATGGATCTGAGTTGGAATCCAGAAATAAAAAAAAATAGGGTTCACAATTTTGTTTTCCATTCCTTACATAAATAAATCACTCTCTCTACGTCAGTCTAGTGTGACAGTATTCAATATTATTCAAATGTTTTTAAATTGTGTAAATCATAGATTTTCATTCTTATTTCGGGGAAGGGTTTCACTTTCATCGCCTTCGAAATCACCATTATTGATTTGATAGTAACGTCACATTCAATTATTGGCAATAACTGGATCGTAATTTCACAACTTATCAAGAAATCAACCTCGAGATAGAAAACTTCAACCTTACGAGAGCGAATACACTGTGCAAGTCTCGCGCGTACTCGACCATTTGTGTGGCTACTCTGGTCCCACGTACATTGCTTTATAGTGCGTGAAGAAAACAAACTCGCGCACTTTAACAGGTCCCAATGTACGAATACGCGCGAGACTTGCACAGTCTATTGCCACACGTGTCGGAAACACGATCCTGTTTACCAAACAGTAGGGCAATCCAGGAGAGTACATGAAAACAGTGACAGTGTAAACACGACTGAAAATTGGTGGAGTGACGACAAGATCAGAAGCTACTGATGATTGACAAAGAAGATTTCATCTCCTGTTTGGCCGTGTATCCGGACGGTATTTATGAGGACTACCGACTGGGTTTAAAAACTGAAAATATCTCATCAAATTCTGTGGAAATGGAGGTTAGATTGGAAGCTTGCATGGTGTGAAATTTTAGCTTACGGGGAGAAACGTAGACAATAATAGAGACAACCGTGAGATAAAACAAGGAAGATGTAGTGGTAGCACTTAAATACTAACTACATAATAACAAAACAGTTCGACAACAGTACGTCCGACATGTTGTGTTCGACAAAACATTATGTCCGACCCATCCAGCTTAGAATTCAAACAGAAGTTGTTCATCGTGTTGAAATCTAAGTTAGAGGCTGGAAGACGTCCATGCATACAATTTTACTTTGTGTATTTTGAAATTAGGGCTTTTGGGAGTTTTTAATGGGGGACTTTTAAGACGCTAGGTGGCAGCAGACTTACCAGGTAAACCCGTTGTTCTCGGTAATGTGCGTATGCTCAAAACTACGTAAACAAAGGACATTTCAAATCTGCTGCCACATAGCGTTCCAAAGTCTCTCATGGAAGCACATCGATGAAACTGTAATTACAGGTATAACTTTCACAACTTCTGGGTCAGAAGTGACCCGGATTCCGGGTTCCATGGAGCCATTTCAGGGTCAATATTACACAGAATCTATGTCATATTCAGCTGAAACTTTCACAGGTGAGCTTCAGTGCAACTTTCTTTATAATGTTGCCTATAAACCAGTATTACAACAAACATATATGACCCTTTACCTTTAATGGTTTCATTCTGTTTTTTAAGTACCGTAAGTCATTTTGATACAAAAGTATTGGATACCAAAGCCCTTTATCGTAATGTTACAACTTTTTGATGATCCCTGTCACCCATCAGCACTCAAAGATCGCAAACTTCTAAACCAGAAACTAAATATAGGCCTAGACCTAAGGAATTTACTTTCTTGTCAAAAATAAACAGGGAAATACACATTGACTTATAGTTTGGTGAACCATCTTGCTGAGGAATAATGCTTAGAGAAAGTTTGTGCTTTCCTTTTTTTTTAGCTTGACTGTTTTATTGATCGAGCCTTTAGACTTAATAAAAACTGGTCCAAAACCATGTCAAAATAAAGTTGGTTTAGCGATGGCATGCACTGAGTCTACCAAAGATTTGAGGCATAACTAAAATAAACACGCTGCACAGTGTTGACTGGTACGGGTTAGGGTCATTTTACAGCCTGTCAAAAAAATGTAGCCTGGTTGTCACGTCCGTCCATTCAAATACATATCAATACCCACCAACAGTGGGTATCCCAGGATGTTCGACACAGCGTTCATATTGGTATCGATCCCTGCAAAAGTCTTTATTCATTTCGAAAAACCGAAAACAGACGCAAAATCCCAAGAAGTAAAATGATGCCACACAAGATCTCAATAATAAACCAGCTTGCCTTCCCAATCTTCAATATTTACACGAGTAGAAAAAACAAACATCCATTGTTCGGGAAAACGCACGGGATCGGCCCGGCTTCTGGATAAATGGGACACGGACCACACTGGGCGAGGTGTGATATATTAAATGTTGACAAAACTGGCAACAAGAGCTCTTGTTTAATCACCTCTTTAGTCCCGAATGGAGTTCGGACAAACACGTTGAATTTCCCTCGCTCCATGGGTTGAATCAAAGTAAACAACGGATGACAATCTAAAACACACTTTTACAATTTGCGTGAACTCCGAAAAAAAAACCCCACCAACACAAGAACAACATTTCTTAAAGTTTTGGACAGTGTTTCTCACGAAGCTACCACTCAATAACGACAGTAAGAGGTGATGTAATCATAAATCATTTAAATAATCCAGTTTTCAAGAGACACACCCATAAAGGAATGGTACATCATAATTATCAGGTTTTTGGAAAGGTACGTTCATTTCACTAAAAAAACAACGTGTCAATAAATAAATGGAATATCTATTGCTTTGTAGGTCTATCTTTCCAAATCTACTGTTTTCAAGGAACATTTAAACCTGCTGTCATTATTTCAATAGAATCAGTTTTTTTTAAAACATAAAACTGAAAGGAACATTTTCATCAAAAGAGAACATGTGGAGAAGGAAGTAATGCATTCGTTGAAGTTCGCGAGCATTCTTTTAGACTGTAAATCGTCAACACAGGTTATAAATTCAATAGGGGCCTACATTTCACTTTTCTTGGTAATTACTAAAAACCCATAGGCCTACAAATTTGAGGAACCAGTTACACAGAATCTTGTCTGATCCACGATCTACCATCTGCTAAATTAGGAATACAATAATTACGTACACTTCAAGCAATGACCTAAACACCGTCATTTGACCGTAATTCACAAGAAGTAATATTAGACTTGCCAAGGCTCCCAGCATTTCCACCATGCTCGTGCAAAAGAACAATACAAGACGTAGGAATAATCAAAGTTATACACACTCTAGTTACACACAAATTAGCAAAGCCAAGCAAACTAGACTTTGCCAAATCTTTCAGAATGTCCAACAAAACTTCGCGAGCGTTCTTCGATCCTTTTTATATGCAAAACTGTAGGACTGGTTTTTAAGTTTGCTCGTATGGAGCGATGTCAATGATTAGCCTCTTCACAAGGCGCACAAAGGTGTATTGGATTACGTTTATTCACTTCAAAGGGATTTGAATTCTTCAACGGCTTTTGATGAGTTCACTAAGCTGAGCTCACTGAGGAATTCAAAGACCCGGATAATCCAGAAAAATGGATGAATAAAACGGTTGGGGAGAGAGTCTTATCTTAACAGGTTTGACAAATAATCCACATTGGACGTGTGCAGCCATCTTTGTATGTCTAATTCCTTGAATAAACAATTATTAAGCGTGCATTGCTCCATCATTGGAACCAGACTAGTTTCGTCCATTTGCAAAGTCAATCTCGTATTCAAATGTCAAGAAGTCAATTAATTTATTTTAAGTCCCACAAGTGAGCTTAATCACTGCAGCTCGCAAGGCTGAGGAAATCTGTAAACAATTTAAGGGTGGAACCAGAAACACAAGGGTTAACCCCTACTCTTTTCCATCCCAAATAAAGCACACGGAATCACTTTCATTTCATTAAATACTTTATGCATTGAGCAAGGTCAGCATTCATTTGAAACATAGTAAACACACTCACTCAAAACCAAACCAACCAGTCCTCTTCGACCAGTAAATATGACACAATATGAATAATATAATACCCCGACATGAACCACATCCATAAAACATGTAATCATAATTTTACGGTTTTATGTTTTACAAGTCAACTACTTGTCTTGGAGTGTCACTGAATTGGACAGCGCCACCATTTTATCAATCAAGTATCAATCATTAATTTCGAATTAATAATTCCCGCTTTCAAATTAATAATTCCCGCCTAGTTAAGTAGCACGATATTAGTGCTTTCGTTGTTTCCAATGTACATGTACAAGTGTCCCGTAATAAATACACCTGCGTACGAGTTTGTTTGTGTACGACTTTGCGTGTGTACGAGTTTGCGTGTGTACGAGTTTGTGGCTGTACGAGTTGGTTGGCGCACGAGTTGACCAATTGGCGTACGGGTTTGCGTGCGTACGAGTTTGCGTGCGTACGAGTTGACCTGTTTCCTTCTGAAGTCTCGTTACTACCAATCTTCGTACATGGGCCCTCTGGCCCAATGTCCCATCCGAATGACAAAGCAGTTATGACCAAGTATCTTGCTTAAGGAGACAAGTGTCATGACCAGGACTAGAACCCACACTACTCCAGCTAATCAGAAACACCAGCGGAGCTTGAGTTCGGTGCTCGTAATCTGTCGATGTGCCACAAAAATGAGATAGACAGAACATAGGTCGTAATTCATTATGCCTTAAAATAAATAGTATTTTTTTGTCAGACGATTTGTAAAATTCACTAATGTTTAAAGTAAGTAAGCTACTGAGGGGAAAGTGTGACAACTGACATGTACATGTACAGTGAAAACCAACAAGATGTAAAGGATGATGAATTAGTTAACAGTCAAGGTTTGGTTAAACGCGTTCGAAACACCTTCTCACACATTTTAAAAGAATGTAAGGCCGTGTCCGAAACGGCGACTTCGGCTACAGCTACAGCTAGATCAGCGTGTCTCCCAGTGTTGAAGGATAGGCAGACGCGCGCGATCTAGCCGTAGCTGTAGCCGAAGTCGCCGTTTCGGACACGGCCTTACTTATACATGTACATGTTTTTAAAACAAGAGACTCTGGAAGTCTTGCGCGTTCTGAACGTTGTGCACCGGTTATGACCGCGTAATTTGGTTTACATGTACTTCTGAGATCAATGCAATGTTCTTGAACCCAAGGATCACACAATTCGTCGATTGCGCACGAAATTACGCACGGTCTGTACTCAATTATTGATGGATTCCATTTAATGAAAATGGTCCAAATGAATTCTTTGAACTGAACAGATGAACTGACGCTGAATGCAGCGTCACTTCTATGGGTTTGCTCCTACACTGACAGGGTTTCCTCCACGTTGCACAGTTACTTAATCTTATTAAGAATTGATTTAAAGTAAACGACTTGCAAAGAGCAAGCTTCGGGCCTCCATTCCAGTCGGATTTGTCAACTGTTTGCGACCAGCGATTTAGCTTGAAAACTAAACCAACTGAAGGCTAGCCGATAGTCTGAGTTTCTGGGAAAAGATCTTTCTGTTAGTATTCGTGACGGAAACAGGTCAACTCGTACGCACGCAAACTCGTACGCACGCAAACCCGTACGCCAATTGGTCAACTCGTGCGCCAACCAACTCGTACACACACAAACTCGTACACCCACAAACTCGTACACACGCAAACTCGTACACACGCAAACACTGTGAATGGCCTGGATGTGATTTTACAACACAAATGGAAAGGCTATTTTGTTGGATGTGATTTTGGGGCTAGAATGTGATTTTATCCAAAATCACATCCGAGCCAGAAATCACATCCATGATAATTGCTCATAGCCAAAATCACATCCACTGTCTGGCTGAATTACCAAAATCACATCCACTGTCTAGGCCCTTGCCAAAATCACATCCAAGCCAGAAATCACATCCATGATAATTGCTCATAGCCAAAATCACATCCACTGTCTGGCTGAATTACCAAAATCACATCCACTGTCTGGGCCCTTGCCAAAATCACATCCAAGCCAGAAATCACATCCTTGGTTAATTGCCACTATCCAAAATCACATCCACTGTCTGGCTGCATTACCAAAATCACATCCACTGTCCCGGCCCCGGCCAAAATCACATCAGAGCCAGAAATCACATCCATAGTGTGCCTAGCACAATGTCTGGCTGCATTACAGAAATCACGTCTGGTGCGAGGCAGAAATCACATGGGTACGTTTCGCTGCTAACTTCGCTGCTAGCTATATTAGCAAACATTTTTGATCGTGTGAGCACAGAATGTTGCTATTTTTGCTGCTAACTTCGCTGCTTACTCCAAACGTTAGCAGCAAAAATTTCTGCTGCTAATAACTCAACTAATCAATGATATTTGATAAAGGAATTTTTCTCGTGTGAACGCAACTGACCTTAGCTAGCTGTAAACCTGATTTCAGCAAGTTGATTTTTCAACGCTGTTTATTTTTTTCTCCTTGTGTTGCGTGTAGGCCTAGACAAGTTTGTACATCTAAGTTGACGTCATCTATATTCATCATAATGGTTAAATTGTAGTCACTACTCATAACATAAACAGAGAATAAAGCTTAGACGAAAGAATCGGCCACCTTTAGGATCCATGTTAGTAAATTATTAAATCGATTTAAAAACGTTTCCCACGTCCGTCGGCAACCTTGCGAGTTGATCAACCTCCTTCCCATAGACAGGCAACGCACGTGCTGTGGTACGATGACATCGCACACAAATGGGGACGAAATTGTAACACTGAACTTGGCTGATGAGGCAATGTGTTCAGTGACAAGAACGGACCATAAAAAAACATTTCTCATTCCGAATCACTGGGAATATAATACAATCACTGCGAACTAAGACAAAAAATGTGGACCAACATGTAGACTCTTCAACAAAACTACTACAGTGGCAGAGAAAACTACCTCAAGCCGAAACATTCTGTGCTGGCTAAACTGCGACCATACCTCGTGTGAACGCAAGGTACTTTTTAGCCAAGTCAAGCGAACCCCGCCGCTGTGAATATTTAGCAGTGAAGTTAGCAGTGAAGTTTAGCTACTCGTGTGAACATCGTACATTCCAATGTCACATCTTGGTCCCCCAAGGGGTTGCGGTCGCATTATTATGAACGAGTTCAATAGACTTCAAAAACTACACAACGATCACAGCCAGCGTCTGTGGTTGACTACTAGTTTAAGTTTTGCATCTTATCACCATGGGAAGTGGACTGTGATACATCTTTACTTACCAGCATGATCAGAATTGCTAACCAGATTATGTCAATAATCACTGCCCGCAATGATTATGTTAAAAACTCAGAGAATCCTAATTAGTTTTCAGATCTTTTTTATCCATGCAGGAGCAGTATTTATGTTGTTTTACAGTGTTGCTCAGTCACCGTAAAACACCATTAGACTGGAAGATGATACACATTACATGTAGGCTTTCACATACCAATGACTGGGGGGGGGGGTGGGTTCTTGAATATAATGTTTGTTATGCTCGATGTAACTTACCTTATCAATATAATTATGATCAAGTCATCATTCATGTTTACCCCTGAAGTTATAAACAAGTACCACATGAAATTGGCAAAACCTAAAAGTAACAGGAGAGTTGACAATATAAAAGGGTAGTTACAATGGAATGCCACTAATTTGAACCACAACATTTCTATACAAATTCTTTCAGAGTAAAATGAGTATTGGGGAAAAAACATTATTGCTAGGGACGGTGAAGACCATGCAGATGTTCAAATTCGGCGTCACACAGGAGCGAGTTTTGAGAAAAGTGAACAATTCTTCCAATATTCAGAGACTTTCAAATTGTATGCCTATGCCAGAAAATTTGTAGGAAATATGCATTTTCTACCAAAATATTCAGTTCGTAATTGCCAAATTAGACACATTTAAATTAATAAAAATGTTCAAGGTTGCAAAGTTTTTGTTGTTGTTTATGTTTCTTTGATAACAATATCTCATGGACCAAACAACACTGAAACTAACAGCAATGATGTAGTCATAAGAGAGACCCTAGATATAGAAGTTACAAAGGCCGCAAAGTCAGAAATTTATTTAGGCGCCTTCAGAGCATTGCCTGTCCAAATGGCCATCCTTTCCCCATGAACCTCACTCGCCCATTACTTTGGAAAGGGCTATACATACAAATCCCTACAGTACAGTGTATATACTGGTGAATGTTGTCTAACATTCCAGTAACAACTACATCATTCTACGACTCACTTATTCTGCTTGTAATATTTTTAAAGCTTGACGTAACGTTTATGTTGAGGTTGATCAGATATCGAAACCTAAAACAAACAAAAAACAAAAACAAACAAACAAACACAAAATGAGCAGACCTACCCGACATTACACTAAATTTGGACCCTAGACATGTGTATACGCGCCAAATTATGACACGCATGCACGGAAAATCGCAACCCTCCTCCCCAATGAGGACTTATTTTCCAAGATTTATTTTTCTGCATCAATTATAATCCGACTGATGTTACAGCTTTAGGTAGGCCTTTACTATTTCTTGTTCTTGGGTGACTTGTCTTTTCGAGTGGATTAATTTTATTGCTAGAAATTCATATTAAAATAGTGTTTTTTCTTCTTACCTACCATGTTGGTAGGTAGACCAATATCATAATATTATGTAAATGGCAACATTTGGCTTAGAGAACTGTTGGTGTACAGGCAGACAGACAGATAATGTAAAACAATCTTTAAAATGTAAAAACATACAGAATACTCACATTAAAATTATATCTTGTAGCACCTCTTTATGCTCGCCCATGCCAAAATTTCAGCTGACATTGCACACTCATTCGTGTTTGCCTTTAATTTCGTAAACGTGACTGCGAGCATAGAGGTTCTTTATGCTGCGAGTAAGCCTTATGTGTGGGGAGTTGAGCAGTCATCGAAAACCCATTCCCCGCGTCCCGCGCGCGCCAAAAAAAAAAAAAAAAAAAAAAAAGGACTGAGTGAGACTTACCATCGACATAGCAGATTCTGGACGAGTAGATTCTGGACACTAGACCTTAACTTCAATATTTATCAGTGAATTGGGGAAAAACAATATTCCAAGTCCCGTCTTAAATAAAACACCGTTAAACAGATGACCAGTTTCTGACATTAACAGTGGGCAATTCACACGTCATAAGAAGATAAGCCAGTTTGCTTTTAAGATATCTACCTCCATGGTTTCACATATTGCCCAGTAGTCATAGCAACACTGTGACATGGCCTAAACCACAGTCCATGCAGGGCTTGATTACGTAATTTTAATTGACTGATGACTGCTGTCCTGCATAAGGCCCTGTTGTATGAACATGTAGCTTGGACGATACCTGTACATGTTGTAGCGTTTCTTCAAAGTTCCATCATTAAAACCCAATGCTCTAGTAGTGCATGTATGGCATCTTATTCTTATGAACTTCAACAAAAGCTTACCATAAATTAATAAGGTTTATTAGAAGTACATCTACGTGTAAATGTACTGTTTGTTAAGTACACCGCAGAACAGCTTGTCAAGAAATACTAAAGTGATTACTAATTTATTTATTCATGAAAAAAACACACCAAAAAACAAAAATACTGCCAGGCAAAACACTGCACATGTTTACATGATCTATATGGGATTTGTTTTACAAGTGCTGTAACTTTGTAGGCAGTAACGGGAAATACGTGCTACAAGGCCATAGCTCTGGCCATGGAGGCTGTTCTGAGTGCTCACTAGTATCAAGCTGACAAAATCCAATCACAAACTTACCCTAACTATTTATGTAATCGTCAAATTTGTTGCTCAGTGCAAACTGCTTATCGATTTGGAAAGTGGAAAGTGGAATCCAGTTTAAAATAATAAGAATAACAATAATAATGTAAAAATGGAAATACTTTGAAAATGGGGGATAAGATCATTTGGGGGGGGGGTAGCTCAAGATTTGATGTTGCTAACGCTTGGCCAAATTAATATTATATAACTTATTCAGTAATCAAATGTTGGCAAACATTTCAAGTAAATCGTCTGCTTCACAATCTGGTATTGTTTGTCTTCGCAAGTGTTTTTTGGTCAGTGAGCGAATGGCTGCAATAAGAATATCGTAAAAACCGTTGTCTCAAGAAACAGAAGTCATCCTAATTCCTATCAGGATCAGCTATATGACCACAAAATTATATGCGCAATGACCATTAGTTTTGTCAAAACATTCAGATTACTGATCCGCAACCACAATCGAGTAAAAAAGAAAACGACAGAGGAATTTACTTGGCAGACAGCTCAATTTGCTGTCCCTAGAGCCGACTATGTTGACCCTTTGACCTCTGGTCAATCGCCACAAACATAAACATTGGTTACGTGTTCTAAAAATCCAGCCAAGGTCGTACTCAACAGATCCCCTTCGAGATCACATAACACCATCTATTGGACGTAGAACACTATAAGACTGACCTAGAGGTCTAAGATCCCTTTTTGCACTCTTCACCGATAATGTATACTTCCACATAGCCTACAAATTATCTTTTGTGACATTTTCTATTAAATGAACAACTATGTTTCAAGCAGTGACAAAATACAAACATCTAGAAGATGTTCCTTGCTCTATTGATTATATCAGTTTTGTCTAACAAAAGTACACATTAATTTGGTTCCCCGAGTTTTATAAACATTTAGTGCCAGGGAAACACTTTCATGGTGTGTGTTTTGTTTTAAATATGACCGGATTGTGAACATTTGCATGAAATTTAAGTTTGAATTAAATATTTAGAAATTAAAAATTCAAACTTATTCATGCATTGGATTAATCACTATCTGTTTTTTAATACTTGAAAATCATTTTTTAAGTTCATAAACAAATAAGAAAGAAGGTATTTGGATCATCACCTTGAGCAGTTAATAACTCCATCATGGCATTTTAACAAGATGGTCAAGAACATCAGACTTGAGGGTTTTTTAGGATTTCCTTTAAATTTTGCAATAGCTCCTATGGTGTGTTTAAAAAAAGATCTGGTGTCTAGCCGGCCCCTTGTTCGGGCCTTCTTTCCGTCCTTTATCTAAGATGTAAGTGTGAATAACTGGTACGGTTTACTAGGTGGGTTGTTACAGCACTTACTCGGTATTCAACAATTCACCAAGAACACATTACCAAAAAAGTAATTAAGCAGTTAAACTTACCACCTGTGGAAATTGCCACCATAATTACAGCGGATTCTAACAATCGATATGTGCAATATTTTTCAAGTGGCTTGAATACTATTTTTGAACATGAATGTTCAAAGATATGAAAATAGAGTTTCAAAATAGAGAAAGGGTTTTAAGGTCCTGGGGCCCGGTCCCTGCTGAGCTGTGAGTAATTGTACCATTGTGTTGGCCTATGGGTGACTGGAATATATTGATTCATGTGACTCCTGAACATGGTAAAATTAATAAAGAATTACATTTTCACTGATCGACAGTTATATTCATACATGATCATTTGTTGCTGAGAAGCTACGTATAATTTTAGCCTTCAGCCTTCTTTGAATTTCTTAGTTTAAAGGTATTTTATAGCAAAGGTTCGGCTATTTGACCATTTAACCCAGTAGTCAAACCACACTACAAACGACAACATTGACTCTATTCTCAACATCCAGCCGATTCAAGGCCGCAGCCCAAGGGTCGAACTCGTCTATTGTCCCCATGTGTGTGTATCCCTGGACATTCCAAATTTCTAAGGTTTTTTTCAGTACTGAGTTCCAAGTAAGTACAGGGATCGCCTCCGATTACCCACTCTTATGAAATCGAGAGAACCCATAAAAAAAACCACGGCTGTATGGGTTGCGTGTATAGAACACTATAGCACCCTACCTGGAGGTCACATTTACCATTTCCAAGGTACTCTCCACCAAAAATGGTTTGTGTTTTGTTTTAAATTTGACCGGGTATTTGTGTTTCTTTCGGAATACAACATGTAGAAAGAAACAAAATGTGGGAATTGGATGTACAATTTCTTTTTAAAAGCTGTGGAAATTTCCCTGTATAACATAAAACACATTCACTGATACTTCACAAAACAATCAACATGTAGGCCTACACACTTGAAAAAGAAAAAAGAGGGAAAACAAACCAAAAAACAAACGAACAAACAAGTACGTAAAACATAAACAAAACAAGAAATGTAGGGCATATTTACCCTTCGATGTTTGCACCAACCATGCCAATGTTAATATTGTGAACAAACGTATTATTTATACGTATACAGTGGTCAAGCTCATAGCATTTTAAATTACTGTATATTCCGAGAATAATTGTAAATAATAACATCTTACGACGTCGAAATTTCCCGTTGATAAAGTGGATCTACGGCTGTGTAATAAAGGATAAACAGATGAAAAGGCATTCACTTGCCCAGTCTTCCTACTCTTATAATACAGCTGTTTAAAAACATAGAAATAAAGGTCCTTTTACCCCAGGCATTCCTATCTTTATGTTTCATATAATACCCATATTTTCAAACTTTTGAATGTAAAAAACAAATACGCACATTTGTAAGTTCAACTTTGACTGTAACAAAAGTCCAGTAAAGTATAGCGCCCTCATGCCTTTTGTGTTCGCAAATAAATATTTTGTTGATGATTATTTATTCTTTTAAAATTGAGATAAATTATTTATAAACCCTTCAGTGATTTAAAATCATGCAATTTGATATAAGTTTATAACTGAAATCTGCAATATAAAAGAAACAGTGCAAAAATAGATAGTTTTTGTATCAGCACTCTTTTTTTTTACTAACAAAATGATTTAGAAATTATGATGAACGAACCAACTTTGGTTGTGGATCAAATTACCAAAAATTAATTTGTCTCGAATTAATCTTTTCTTCGTTTTAATTGCATTTTAAAAAGTTTGCTTATAATGTGGCGTTAGAAAAATTATTTCCTTGTGAATTTATGTGTAATTGTGCATATCAAAAGTGACCGATTTTGTAAACTAAAATCCTCCAAGTTTCATATTTTTAACATGGTCGAGCCAAGCTAAATTGTGGGAGAACTTCGACTACTAGCACTTTTGCTTTCCTTTATACAGTTTGCTACCGATCATTGTCAGATAATCATTTATAAAAATATTAAAAGCGATTTTCAATCGAGAAAGTTATAAAAGTTTTTAAACAAAATAAATCCCCAAATGTTGAATTTTTACATTTTGTCAACGCGTGCTCTAGAAAACCAGCATGAATGTATAGCTTTAAGCTTGTCAAATGTTAATGCAATTTAGGAATTGTACAAAATTTAGTTTGAGATGTTACATCAACTACCTGAACTTAGTGTAAAAAGTTTATTTCCATACAACAAACAAGAAAAAAATTAACCCCCAAAATGTTGAATTTTTGACATCATGTCACAGTGCTCTCAAAACCCAGTATGAATGTATAGCTTTTTGCTTGTCAAATGTTAATGCAATTTAGGAAATATATAAAATTTGGTTTGAGATGTCGCATCAACTACCTAAACTTAGTGTAAAAAGTTTATCTCCATACAACAAGCAAAAAAAACCAAACTTACAAAATGTTGAATTTTTGACATCATGTCACAGTGCTCTCAAAACCCAGTATGAATGTATAGCGTTTTGCTTGTCAAATGTTAATGCAATTTAGGAATTGTACAAAATTTAGTTTGAGATGTCGCATCAACTACATAAACTTAGTGTAAAAAGTTTATCTCCATACAACAACAAGCAAGAACAAAAATAACCTACAAAATGTTGAATTTTTGACATCATGTCACAGTGCTCTCAAAACCCAGTATGAATGTATAGCGTTTTGCTTGTCAAATGTTAATGCAATTTAGGAATTGTACAAAATTTAGTTTGAGATGTCGCATCAACTACATAAACTTAGTGTAAAAAGTTTATCTCCATACAACAACAAGCAAGAACAAAAATAACTTACAAAATGTTTAATTTTTGACATCATGTCACAGTGCTCTCAAACCCCGGTTTGACTGTATAGCGTTTTGCTTGTCAAATGTTAATGCAATTTAGGAATTGTACAAAATTTAGTTTGAGATGTTGCATCAACTACCTGAACTTAGTGTAAAAAGTTCTTGTCCATAAAACAAACAAGAAAAAAATTAACCTACAAAATGTTGAATGTTTGCATCATGTCACAGTGCTCTCAAAACCCGGTGTAAATGTATAGCTTTTTGCTTGTCAAATGTTAATGCAATTTAGGAATTGTACAAAATTTAGTTTGAGATGTCGCATCAACTACCTTAACTTAGTGTAAAAAGTTTATGTCCATACAACAAGCAAAAAAAACCAAACTTACAAAATGTTGAATTTTTGACATCATGTCACAGTGCTCTCAAAACCCAGTATGAATGTATAGCGTTTTGCTTGTCAAATGTTAATGCAACTTAGGATTTGTACACAAATTATTTTTAAATGTCCAACCACTACCTGAAAATATTACCATTTTCCTTTCGTTTCAAAAATAGCAACAAATGCGAATATTTCACTGGTAGGTGCGCCCTCAAGTGCAGTCATGTACAGACCTTTCCATTGTTGATAAACAAACAGCGCTGGTTGGCATGGACCGCCGAATGTTAGTAAAACATTCAATAGTGATAACAGATGTTTTACCCAATTTCAATATTTTCGATGAACTTCTAATTAAATAAAATACCTCCCATGATCAGTTGCTTTGTTTCCAATAAATTCAATACTAATTTTGAATATTTGTGTAACATTGTTACAAACTGTAGTTAT
This sequence comes from Pisaster brevispinus, assembly GCA_023634235.1. Classification (NCBI taxonomy): domain Eukaryota; kingdom Metazoa; phylum Echinodermata; class Asteroidea; order Forcipulatida; family Asteriidae; genus Pisaster; species Pisaster brevispinus. Next base: position 11,924,342 of record JAMKCF010000016.1, read on the forward strand.
CTGTTTTTGTTTTGCATTTATGGGTTCCATAGTTTTCCAACCTGGGTTGGCAAAAACTTGGGCTGTGACGTTGCAAAAGAAAGGTCTACTCAAAACCTACAGAAAGCCAACTTCGTGCCCAGCTGGCTATGCATCGATCCCAGTATGGAATGTGGGCACTCTTTTTGTGTCCACATGGTATGACCATTGAGAACCTTTCTCTATGGTTTTGTTTTGTCCCAACTTGACAATCGCCCCAACTATGGTTGGGACCAGTGCAGCTCCAGCTTGAGTGTTAAAGTTGGGGCATACCAACTATAGTTGGGATCGCCCATAGAGCTCAACGGGATACCCTGATCAATCATGCGTTGATTAAACTACTGCAGAGCCGGTCGCGTGCCGGTCGCGTGCCGAGGTTTGGAATGCCCTTTGGTTGTGATAGTTTCGCTCACAATTGAAGGCTAACTCGGCGTATAACTGTCTTTTTAGAGGGTTCTGGACAGCGGCCACATGCTACTCTCAAAGTAGCCCTAAGCAATTAATTTCCCTTCTCTCGGAAAACCACTACCAGAATTCGAATTAAATTGAAATATTCTCAATTACTAGTATAAAGTGATAATAATAACTTTATACTTATTAATTTGTTATTTATTTTATAGTTTATTCCTGGGGGGGGGGGTGTTCTGTGTTTACTGCAATCCCCACTACAGTTGGAGCGCCACAATTTTAACACTCAAGTTGGGACGACGAATGTCAAGTTGGGGGCGTAACAGTATGACCATCCGTCCTTGCATTATGTATGCTCTGTGGTACGACTATGGAGATATGGCATTACTATTAGTATTTGGGCCACGAATGTTGAATTACCATTTATTTTGTGGTGAATAGATGAAAAACGTTTTTTTAAACAATGTTAGTGGAATATCTCGCCCCACATGTGCCTCGATTTCGCGTACGGGATATTTTTGGTATCTTGATGAAAAATGGTTAAAACGAGATAGGTTATAGCTGGTTTCTTACTGAACACCCATTTTGTTCAGACTTATAAAATTGCATGATTTACCACGGTTTTATATACAGCTTCAATTCAATAAAATACTCTAAGAGTGTGGTGTCTTGCTTGCCCCTTCGGTTTAGCTCAGATCGAGATAAACAAAACCATACACACCAACAACTGGAAGAAAATAACCACTGGTGTCCCCCCCCCAACCCCGTTCGCACCATCGTTATGTAATAGGAGGCTGTTGCAGTGCCGCCACGGGGGGAATAACAACAGCACCAATCTCTGAAGCAATCTAACATAACACGAGTGATCAGCTCATACTCAATGCTTACTGATCGTTTCTGAATCTGCAGATGACATTCAGCACAATCGCCGTGTAACGGCCAGATACTATTATAATATAGCAGAGTGAATATGCGACTCTATTCGGACAATCTTGAATACAGAATGTGAACCCTTTGGATTTAGTTGCTATCCAACGCATTCAGTTTGCAATGCGTACAGTCATCATCAACGGAATGAAATCTCTATGCGAGCACGCGAGAGAGTGCCCTGCCAAACATCAAACTGTACAAATGTACAGCCCAGAAACAGTTCTCAAGTCAAATTCCAAGTAAGTTAACAAGTATAGGCATGTGAACATAATATAATAAAATAGTACACACACATAATTAAGCCCAATTAACCATGGATGTGATATCTGACTCGGATGTTATTTGGTTAGGGCCCAAACACTAGATGTGATTTCGGTAATCAGCCAGACATTGGATGTGATATTTGCTAGGCACAATTACTATGGATGTGATTTCTGGCTCTGATGTGATTTTGGCCGGGGCCGGGACAGTGGATGTGATTTTGGTAATGCAGCCAGACAGTGGATGTGATTTTGGATAGTGGCAATTAACCAAGGATGTCATTTCAGTCTTGGATGTGATTTTGGCAAGGGCCCAGACAGTGGATGTGATTTTGGTAATTCAGCCAGACAGTGGATGTGATTTTGGCTATGAGCAATTATCACGGATGTGATTTCTGGCTTGGATGTGATTTTGGCAAGGGCCTAGACAGTGGATGTGATTTTGGTAATTCAGCCAGACAGTAGATGTGATTTTGGATAAGTGGCAATTAACCAAGGATGTGATTTCTGGCTCGGATGTGATTTCGTTGGTGTGGATGTGATATTGGACAATCTGTCCTAAAATCACATCATATCGATTCACTCTTCAATTTTTGTTGTAAAATCACATCCAGGCCATTCACAGTGAAAGTCGTACACAAACAAACTCGTACGCAGGTGTATTTATTACGGGACACTTGTACATTGGAAACAACGAAAGCACTAATATCGTGCTATGCTTTACATAAAACCGTAAAATTATGATTACAATCCAAGGCAGGATCTATGGGACGCCTACCAAGCCGGGACTCTGAAAACCTCTAGCCTGTTGTCAGCGTGCAGCCACCTCCATGGTCCTGCGATGTGAGCAACTTCAAGCCCCACCAAACCAAACGGTCCTTTCAGGACCCATGAAAACCACCGGCCCTTTTCAGGGCCACACATTTACAAAAGAGATTACAAAAGCTGAACGAGTCTAGAGTATGCAATTACCTGTTTCAACAATATTTTTGAAATTTCCAGCCAAAACTTTCACTATAGCTGAACACAAAATCTGTTTTATTTTCCAAAAGTTATTTACTATAAATTTCAGAAATAATCAATTTCAGAAACAATCATTTCGGAAAGGAACAAAACTCCCAAAGAATCTGTTTTATTTACTAAATTTATTTACTATCAAAATTTAACTGACGGAAATGAACAAAACTCCCCAAGAATATGTTTTATTTTCTAAATTTATTTAATTTCATAATTTAACTGACGGGCTAAACAATCATTTCAGAAAGGAACAAAACTCCCCAAAAATCAGTTTGTTTTTCCAAAACATCTGTTTTATTTTCCAAAAATTGTTTACTATCAAAATTTGAGAAAAATACCAAAACATCTGTTTTATTTTCCAAAAATTATTTACTATCAAAATTTCAGAAAAATATCAAATTGAAATAAACCCTATTCGGATTTTAGCGAGAATGCCATCCGTCAAATCAAAGTTTAATTACTTGAGGGAAAACAAAAACAAAACTAAAACGCAATTCATTATTATTAGACTTATTAAACCTTTTCCCGAAGTCAACACGTAGTGAATTATTACAATATTATAAGTTATAATAATAACTTTGCATCAAAACGGCGAAACCTTTTCCCTGAGTCAACACGTAGTGAATTATGCTTGCGTACGAGTTGGTGGGTGTACGAGTTAGTTTGCGTACGAGCTGGTGTGCGTACGACTTGGTGTGTGTACGAGTTTGTGCGTGTACGAGTTTGTGTGTGTACGAGTTGGTGCGTACGAGTTTGCGTGCGTACGAGTTGACCAGCATTCTTCGTGACCTCATCTCTTGAGTTTGCAAGCTCATAACGGTTGAGTTGCTAGAGAAATCCATGACTTTTTACGCTCAAAGGAACTTAATCGATTATTAGACAAGAACAGATTATCTGAAATCTTAGTGCCGAATACAGCGAGAACGATAAAATTAATTTTGTTAAACGAACAACAGTTTCATCAACAGCATCTACATTCATCAGATATGGTTAGGAAAATACTTTTCTGGAAATTATTTCAGTGTGACTTTGAAATAGAAACATGACTTTGTCCTCCATCAATCGGTTTCAGTTGCATTTTGTAAAATTGGGGAAATAAGTGGAGGGAAAGAAGGCACCAATGCACAAAATCACTAAAAAAAACTGCAAACATTTGCAATCGTGTTTTGTGATTTCGCTGAAAGTTGTTTTCTCGAAAACAAGGCAAATGTAATTTTTTGGGGTAAAAATTTGATCTTGATGCATGAAAGTTCTGAATGTATTTATGGACCATGTGCTCGATCGACCTCCTTCTCGCGACAACTGCATCAATTGATTAGAAATAGAGTGCATGACATCGCTCGACCACAGATATTATGACTATACAACTCGCATAATATGGGCAGAGTTATTATTGTCAGCACACATGCAACCTCACGACTTCATCCCACTGAGAAAAAAGAAGAAGATACATGTCAACTTCTGTTGTGTCCTTACCCACCAGCGAAACACAGTTTCCTTTATCTACGTTTCGTATCTCCATAAAACCAACTCACCCGACTTGCCTTTCTATCAGCAAGATTTTGATGTCAGTTATTTTTGTCAAGTTGAAGAGCTCTGTCAGTCTGTGGCTATAGACTGGTGGTATAACTGCATGCCCTACGTATATACACGATGTACATTGTTTATGTTGACTGGAGATTAACATTGGTCCTCAAAAGCCTACGACAGTGTCAAATTATTAGTTGATCAATGAATTTACACCGAGGGGAAATATAGATATACGACATACCCCAATCAAGGAAGTAGTTGTCACCGTGGCCAAAGAGCTTATCCCTGCCGTGTCAAATGGTCTTTGTCCCGGTCAAAACTAAGTACACCGCACGGTAAATCTCCGGCGCTGTGGCGTAGTCTGTTGCTGTACTCTAATAACGCTGTCTGTTCCCATTCACTCAGTTTGAATCCCATACACAGTTCGGCTCAGGTATTCCTTTGTAAACCACCTCTCCAGTTTAGTTTACTCTTCGAGCTTACAGTCTTAGATGGAGTGTGTTTGCTTGGCCCTTCACGAGAGGGTACCCTATACACGCCCAACACACCTTCTGGTATTTTTATGAGGTAGACTGGTGTGTCATTAAGTTGAAACCCTGGCCGTATGTGGCCGAAAGGGGACGCAGCGGTTCTCTTTGAACGGAGGCATTAGATGCGGAAGAATCATGCGGTACCGAAGCCGCAATGCGTCCTTTTATAACAGTCTATTGTTTAAACAGACACTACCTGCATCACAATCAATAAGGGTACAGGTAAAAGTTTAATTTTAAAAGGGGGTGTAGAATAAATAAATAAATAAATAAATAAATAAGCCGCTGGCCAATTCCGAAACGTAGGAACGTTTGTCCCATTAATGACTTGCTGCATTTGGGCGTGTAATTGTTGCAATAGACGGCATCGATTATGACAAGTAAACAAAGAGGATTGTTTATTGATTGCAACCCAAATAACTGCCGTCGTTTTGTGATGGCGTGTTTGGCTAATTGGTCCGGGCGTTTTCATGATCGATCCATCGGATTCAGGGCTTGTACGTTCGAGGCGGGGGAGATACTTTTAAAATTGGATTAACATTTTGAAGTGTTAAGAAGAGTCTGGGGGTGACACTTGACGGCTGTTTCTAAACAAACTCAGAATGTCAGCGTCAGCAACAAAGTCAAGAAGCTAAGCGGAACATAACTGCACTACAAATTTCCACAAAGGAAAAACAAACTGGAAATCAGTCTCAAACCATGCTGTACAAATGACATGGTATTATGGCAGGTTGCGTTTTCAAAATCTTTTTCTAAAAAACAAAAACGGTCGCTTGCTTAGCATTTTTTGTTTTGTTTTTTGCTTAAACAGCTTCAAGATTATGAAATTGGGCATAGTATTCTTGACGGCTATTGTATGTTAGGGTTTAGTAGTGTCATACTATTCCAACGCACGGAATTTCTGCTTACTACTGAATTCTACGCTTTCCCTTAGACTTACGTGTTTTACAGGGCTCCGTAAGCGAATAATTCCGCGGTAAGCAGATCTAGCAATGAAATTGGACCCACGTCTCGATCGCGCATACTTATTCGAACATTAACTTTTGGGAAGTCTAGGCTTCCAGTGTAATGTGCCATGATACAAAAGCGCGCATTTTTAACGTGACACAGCATTCTATACGGATTTAATATAAACTTTACTTGAAGAATGAACACCGATGGGTTAGACCAACAGAGGGCGCCCGAGGACTACTTGTGACTAAAAAAAACATCGCTGGTGTCATCAATTTCACATTACTTTAAGCATCCTGATACCAAAGCGTACTATAACCTTTTGTTTAAAACCTTAATTTCATTGCAAATGGCATGACATAATGTCAAGTGAACAATATTGTTATGGGTTTCACTTTACATTTATTTCAACTATGCGGTTTTTCTTAATTTCCTCCCACATCTAAAACTAAGATTTCTGCAAAATCCCATCACAGATATCTTCAGGATTACGGGTTATACTGCAAGGCACTTCGAAAGGAGTCCTTACAGTTTCAGAACGGTTTCTAGAGCGGTTTAATGATAATGAACTTTCTCGTAACCACATAATCTTTCGCTGTAATTGTTTTTTTTTTTATAATTCGGAGTCGGTGCTCCAAGAACTATCGATGGAAAACAAGGTAAAACAAACTTCTACACGAAATGTTCAGTTAGGAAATAAACGACAGCGTGGTTCACTGGGATAAACATAACAATTTTGCAGTTGTACTTATTAGTTGTTGCAAGGTGTTGTTAGCATGGAACCATTTCTTTTGAAAACATTATTACTTTTACATTACTTATCTTTACAAAGCTTTGTTTTGGCTTATTGTACATGTGACGGTCATGAAACTATCTTGCGCATGCCCGCAATCTATTTTTAGTAGCTTTATCTATTACGTAATACTACCAGAGTAGCGCCCTCAGCGATTTCATTTTCGCGGGCTATCAGTTCATAATATCCTTAGACGAAGACCTAAGTGCATCATGTTTCTCTTCGTCAACAGGTAATTATGTTTTAACTTACTTATTGCTTACCTTTTGCATTAATATTGTTCAATCGAACAAGTACCATCATATTCCGTATACCTTCATAGTCTAAGTTGTATATATTTTCTATTTAATCATTGATTTATTGACTCGTTTGCCATGGATACCGAAGAGACAAACGGAGAGTTAGCTTTATACCATTTTCATGTCCTTAAGACAACTTATGTATTCGTTATGTAAATTCCTCTTGGGACAATGCAGTCCCTTCGTTTACATTTACAACCTATTTATTAAACAAGCTCTGCTTAAGTTAATTGATAATTTCCGAGATGATTCTCAAGATGGCGGACGCCGCCCAGATTATGGCGCGAACCGCAGAGATAGTTGAAAGTTCAATTATTAGTATTATGTAACCTTTTATAAATATTATTGTATCAGTTCATAATATCCTTAGACGAAGACCTAAGTGCATCATGTTTCTCTTCGTCAACAGATCTTACTGTAAATAAACAACCAGCTTTGGAAACAAGTGTATAAGAACAGCCGTGTCAATTGTGAGATTTAATAAGTCAGAGGGGTCACAATGGTGGAAGATCCGATTTGAAGAACACACCAACTACCCCCAGTTCTTCAACCAAAAAGTCAACCTCTCTTAGCTGTTCGAGAAACTTGACCGGCACCGGAACCCGGCACCTGGCACCACAGCGTTGGCTCCACACAGCCCATTGATGAGCACACCAAGCCCACCAAAACCACCGTCTAGATGTCTGGAGAACAACACTACTTGCGAAACGACACTTACGGATTTTGCAGAAGAAAGTTTGGACATCTGGCAGTGAAGCTATTACATGAAAAAACTGGGCAATCTAACATCGCTACTTGAATTCCAAAATACGGACTAATTGCTGACTGTAGCAAATAAAGCCGTCCAACAACAATAACTTTTAAACTTCGTTGCTACCTTCAGGCTCGTGTTAACCACACAGATTAAGGTTCACAAAAGCAGTCCAACAACAATAACTTTTAAACTTCGTTGATACCTTCAGACTCGTGTTAACCACACAGATTAAGCAGCATTGTTAAGCCCATTCAACCACTTGTAACTTTGACAAGGCATAACATTAGTACTGCAATTACTGCGCTCAAAGCAAAAAAAACCCGCTTCAGAGTTACGCCTTATTTTCTGAATTGATTCTCACTGTACTGTGCGTTAAAGGCGTAATTCAGCTGCAGATTTTAAGTAAAATCGGCGTTTGGTATGTTTATGCTTGTCAAAGTTACACTGTAAAATGAATTGAAAGTTTAGTGGAAAGTAGTGTGACCTATATACTTACCTGTTTCAGTTGTTGAAGGTACATTTAAAAGAGCAGTGGAATTTGAATCTGACATTCATTTTTTTTGCAAAGCACTGAGCTTGATATTGAGTTGTACTATTACTCATTAACTAAGTTGAATCTAAATCAAACTGTTCATTATTAGTAAGTGTTTACAAATTTAAGTCACCCCATGCAACATGGCTACCTCTAGAAAACAACCAACAGACGAACTGCTATATCAATCTCCGACGTCAACTCGTTGGCATCCATCAACCCGAAATCGAACTGTGTCAACTCCAGTAGTCAGCCATCACCCGCGCCAGACTTCTCGTCAACCTACCACTTTACCAAACCCACCACCACTAGCAGACGACCGAACCCCCAGTGAACGATTTCTATCTGACCTCGACACAATGGAGCGTCGACTCAGGTCTAGGAATCTGCTTCCACCGGAGTTGCAGCGGGAAAAACCAACACATAATACCTCTAGGCCAGCAACCAGACGAAGTATTTCTCCTTCACTATACCGTGGTACACCACCGCCGAAACACCACCATCATTCAGTCTCGATTCAGAACCCTTACTCTCCATCAATCCCAAGTAAGAGTCATCATTCCATCTCATCACTTGCTGCCAAGAATCACCGTTCTACATCAACTCCAACCCAGAATTATCCCTCTACTCCTAATCCTGTCCATCTCATGCCTTCTCATCAGGTCAAACGCGTTCCTATCTACACTGGTTGCGAGGGATCTACCATTGAAATTGAAGATTGGGTCAGAGATACAAGATACTTGATAGAGACAACGGCAATACCTACCGAAATGCAGTTTTCTACTATTGTAAGATACCTCGGAGGAGCGGCGAGAAAATTAGTCCTAAATCTACCACCTGATCAACAGACGATCAACTTCGCATTTGCAGAACTCAAAGCTCAGTTTGGTGACAGTCTGATGTCCGGTGACCCATTGGCCGAGTTCTATGAACGTGTGCGACTACAAAAAGAATCGCCTGGAATCTATGCTGTGGAGTTGGAAGCCACGCTCCGTACCGTTGAAGAAAGAATGAACAAAACCCAGCCTTGGCCAAACAGAAATAAGATGCTTACTCAACAATTCATGAGAGGGGTGCGAAACGAGAAAATAACCAACCGACTTGCTCCTATGAAACCACGAGAGATGTCATTCAGAGAACTACAAATCGAACTGCGCCAGATAGAAAGAGAAAACAGGATGGGTTCTACAATGACCACAGACACCACCAAAGCACTCTCTCAACCCCAATATGCAAGGCCAACTTATCAGAGTGCTCCACCTAAGCAAACCAAGGCACCTGCCACACAAGAAGCTCAACGAACACCACTCAATTCTTCAAATGATGAAGTGCTACAAAACCTCATCTTAACAGTACAAAAGCTCACACAGAAGGTTGACCAGATGTCTACAATGCCCATACAATATCAGCATCGAAGGCAAGAGTACCAAGCCTCAAATCGACAGATAACTTGCCACAAATGTGGACAAGATGGACACATAGCCAGAGGTTGTCGCAACATGCCGTCAAACTACCAAGGCCCACGGCCGAAGGGCAAGCCGTCCGAGGCCCAGAAATACCTAGCCCAATAGAAAACAAATCTGCTAAGTCTCTTCACAGTCACACCACACCAAATTACCAGCAACTCATTGGGCCAAACAATGAAGACATCGTCGACATAAATGGGAAAAACTTCACTGCTCTCATCGATTCAGGCTCACAAATAACTTCCATCACTGAAGACTTATGGAAAACACATCCATCGTTACAGAATCTAATACTGTCAGAAGTCAACGTCTCCATCGAAGGTGCCAGTGGCCAGAAGGTTCCTTATCTTGGTGTAGTGCCAATTTCCATCTCCATCATGGGTGTTACCTATACAGATGTTCCAGCGTTCGTAGTGCCAACCGACAGCTACCGAAAGAACGTGCCCGTCTTGATTGGTACCAATGTCATTCGAGCGTCTAGAAATGACCAGTGCCGAGCCAGAGGACAGAACTACCTTCAAGAAGTCGGAGGCGAAAGTAATGCATGGCAGACGGCATACATCAACACAACAGATCTCGATTTAGGTGACCCACAAGGAAAGATTGGATATGCAAAATACGTTGGCTAATTTCCACGAGTTATACCACCAGGAAAAGAAGTTGACGTGATCTGCGAAGCACCTCCCAATCCAAATGGTCATACCTACACCGCAATAGTTGAAGGGTTTCCACAGAATGTGTCATATCTCCGAGTTGGTAATATAGTTGCAGATGTTTATCAAAACCGGAGGATTCCTGTACGTCTTTGCAATATTACCGCCAAGCCCATCACAATTAGACGTAATTGTAAGCTTGCACAAGTTTCCTCCATCATCCACGTGGAATACGAATCTCCTCTCAAGCAACAGGCACATTCACAAGACAGACGAGACATAGCAAACAGTGCAGATAGTCTTCATCCAACCAATCTCCATCCATCCGATCTCCGCCACTCTAGTCTCCATCCAACAAAACTCCAACAACCAACAGTCGGCAGAAGCAGGAATGTCAGAGCATCCGAAGATTTTGCTAACATTCCATCTTTGGACTTATCTTATGCTAAGCTTGATAATGATAAACAGAGAGAACAACTAGCAGATCTTCTTCACAAACATGCTGATGTTTTCTCCGTCAATTCCTTAGACTACGGTTGCACTTCCACAATCAAGCACACCATACCCCTGGTAGACACACAACCGTTCCGTCTTCCCCACCGTCGTATACCACCAATGCAGTACCAAGCCGTAAGAGAACATCTTAAATGTATGGAGGATTCAGGAGCTATCCGTCGTAGCTGTTCCCCATATGCCTCTCCAATGGTCATAGTCCATAAGAAAGACGGGTCTCTTCGAATATGCATTGACTACAGACAATTAAATAACAGGACGGTGCGTGACGCATTTCCTCTTCCGAGAATAGAAGAAGCATTGGATGCACTTGGCAATGCAACTTTCTTCACGACACTGGATTTAACGTCAGGGTACTGGCAGGTGGAAGTAGAAGAATGTGACAAGGCTAAAACTGCGTTTACCACTCCAATGGGACTCTATGAATGTAACCGTATGCCATTTGGACTACAGAATGCCCCAGCTACCTTCCAACGCCTGATGTTATCATGCCTAGGTGACAAGAACTACTCAACCATTTTACTCTACCTGGACGATATAATAGTTTTTTCGTCAACATTTGAGGAACATCTTGAGCGTCTTGACCAAGTATTCTCATGTCTCCATCAGCATGGTTTAAAAGTAAAACCATCGAAATGCCACCTTCTCCAGCAAGAGGTGAAATATCTTGGTCACATTGTCTCAGCAAAGGGCATATCTGCTGATCCAGAAAAGATATCACAAGTCAGTGGTTGGCAGACACCCTCTAACCGAAAGGAACTTCAACGATTCTTAGGTTTCACTGGTTACTACAGACGATTTATAAAGGGCTACTCCGACATCGTCTCACCACTCTACAAATTAACATCTGGTGAACCAAGACGAAAGAAAAGAGGTTCACAAATCAAGAAAAGGCACAATCCTCCACCTCCATTCATATGGACAACACAACATCAACAAGCTATGGATACACTAACATTTCATCTGACATCAGCACCTATCCTGGCGTATGCAGACTTCACAACCCCTTTCATCCTTCAGACCGATGCGTCCGGCGTCGGACTTGGGGCAGTTCTTAGTCAAATCCAGAATGGGACCGAACGCGTCATTGCCTACGTCAGTAGAGGACTGAACCCCGCAGAGTCTCGATACCCAGCTCATAAACTAGAGTTTTTAGCAATGAAATGGGCCGTGACAGACAAACTTCGCGACTATCTACTGGGAAACAGCTTTACCGTCCTCACCGATAACAACCCCCTACTATACGTGACTTCATCAGCAAAACTTGACGCTACTGGTCAAAGATGGGTTGCCGCTTTGTCCCAGTTTAACTTCACCATTAAGTACAAACCAGGAAAGAACAACGCTGCTGCAGACGCCTTGTCAAGGAAGCCACAGAGCGAAATGACTAGGAGCTCCATAGAATTCCAGCGAGAGGCAGTGACCATCCCCGCTGGTAGTGTACAAGCCATCTGTGATGGATATCCTTCTACATCTCAACCATTTCTAGAATCATCTAATACGGTACACTGTGAGGTTATAACTCGACAAGCAGCTAAAACCACCACCAAACTGCAGAACACCATCGAAGAAGGGTTACCACGTGTGTCTAAACAAGAACTTGCCATTGCACAAAGAGACGACCCGGTCATATCTCGTGTTTTGTTCTTCGTCGACCAACATCTGAGACCAACAAAATCTGAACGGGTTCGAGAATCACCAGAGTGTTCAATCTACTTCAGACAATGGGAAAGACTAATCATTCAAGATAGCATCCTATATAGACAAAGAAAGACACCAGATGGCAAGACGTTATTACAGCTGATTCTACCTCAACAATTTCAAGCATTGGCAATGACATCTCTTCATAATGACCTAGGTCACTTGGGCTTTGAGAGGACGATAGATATGATCAGGAGCAGATTCTTTTGGCCCAAGATGGCAGAAGAAGTAAAGAAATGGTGTGAGCAGTGCAAACGATGTTGTCTGCGTAAAACCAGACCCAGCAAGATGACGAGAGTTCCACTGGTTAGCATCAATACAACAGAGCCACTAGAATTAATCTGCATAGACTTCCTTAAGCTTGAGAAGTCTAAAGGAGGATTCGAAAACATCCTAGTTATCACCGACCATTTCACTAAATATGCACAAGCTCATCCAACACGTGACCAGAAAGCATTAACCGTCGCCAAAATTCTGTGGAAAGATTTTATTCAGCACTACGGATTTCCTGTGCGAATTCATGCAGACCAAGGCCGGAATTTCGAGAGCAATCTAATAAAAGAGCTCTGCAAAGTCTGCGGCGTTAAGAAAAGTCGTACCACGCCATACCATCCTCAAGGAAACGGGCAGACAGAACGGTTCAATCACACACTGTTAAACATGCTTGGCACATTAGAAACCAACCAGAAACAGGATTGGAAACAGCATGTAGGTGCAATGACGCACGCGTATAATGCTACCCGTCACGAGTCTACAGGCTATGCTCCCTTTCTACTCATGTTCGGACGTCATCCAAACCTCCCCATAGACTTGATGTTTGGACTTAATCCCAGCGATAACGAAGACCCACCATCCTACGATGATTTTGTAATCAAGCTAAGAGACAACCTACAATCCGCCTACAAAATCGCAAATGAAGTCAAAGAGAAAGCCAAGTCGAAACAAAAACGTCTTTACGACAGAAACACAACAGAGGCAAGCCTTCGTCAAGGTGACCGAGTGCTTGTACAGCACAAACACGTAGTGGGAACTCAGAAGTTGGCAGATAGATGGGAGCCCCACCCATACGTAGTGGTATCTAAACAGCCAAATCTGCCAGTATATGTAGTCTGTTCACTGAACGATGGTAAAGAACGAACACTACACCGTAACCTTCTTACCCCATGCATGTTTTTACCAGTAGAAATGCAATCTCCTTCAAAAGAAGATGACGCAGTCAAAGAAAAATCTCCTTCAAAAGAAGATGACGCAGTCAAAGAAACATTTACTTCAAAAGAAGAAAGCGCGATAGAAGAAGACAAACCAGCAAGTCCAAACAGAGACCGGCAAATTACAGAGGAACACATTTCAAGTGACGAAGAGGGGGACATATCATTTATCCCTGTAATTATGCAGCCAAATAATACAAGAAACAGTCACTCAGAAATACAATCAGTGGACGAAAATGAAACGTCCATTAACTATCTCCTACCTGAGTTAAGTACAACACAAACCACTTACATGGATACACTAAAATCTTCATCAAAGTCCTCAAAAGAAAATCTAACGTCGGTATCATCGGTTCATCGTCCAGAAACAGAGATTTCCACTGACACAGAAACAACAAAAGAGGAACCCGAACTACTTCTACGTCAGTCAACCAGACTCATTAAACCAGTTGAAAGGCTGAAGTATGATTATCTTGGACAGACAAAATTACATAGAATAAGAGATGAAGATGAAGTGAAACAGCTCCAATCAAAGCTACTGGCTGGAAAGAAATTGTTGGCAAAATGGAAGAGCCCAAAAATGACTGCAAGAAGAAAAATGGCCAGCATGAGATTTTTCCTTCAAGAACATACCTAACAACTTTTTGCTCTTTCTATTTAATTTCCCCGCCACTCCACAGTTTTTTTTTTTTTTACCAATATAAAGTTTGTCCAAGAATGACAATGGTCAAGGATGTTTAACTTGGTATTTAGCTATATTTAATTAATTATTGTTAAGAGGCTTCTCAACAGTTGAAACGAAGAAGTAGGTCAATAACTGTAACTTGTATTTTCTTTGAACATAATTTGGTTTATTACAAAATGTCGAGGTCGACATTTATTTCGAAAGGGAGAACAATGTGACGGTCATGAAACTATCTTGCGCATGCCCGCAATCTATTTTTAGTAGCTTTATCTATTACGTAATACTACCAGAGTAGCGCCCTCAGCGATTTCATTTTCGCGGGCTATCAGTTCATAATATCCTTAGACGAAGACCTAAGTGCATCATGTTTCTCTTCGTCAACAGGTAATTATGTTTTAACTTACTTATTGCTTACCTTTTGCATTAATATTGTTCAATCGAACAAGTACCATCATATTCCGTATACCTTCATAGTCTAAGTTGTATATATTTTCTATTTAATCATTGATTTATTGACTCGTTTGCCATGGATACCGAAGAGACAAACGGAGAGTTAGCTTTATACCATTTTCATGTCCTTAAGACAACTTATGTATTCGTTATGTAAATTCCTCTTGGGACAATGCAGTCCCTTCGTTTACATTTACAACCTATTTATTAAACAAGCTCTGCTTAAGTTAATTGATAATTTCCGAGATGATTCTCAAGATGGCGGACGCCGCCCAGATTATGGCGCGAACCGCAGAGATAGTTGAAAGTTCAATTATTAGTATTATGTAACCTTTTATAAATATTATTGTATCAGTTCATAATATCCTTAGACGAAGACCTAAGTGCATCATGTTTCTCTTCGTCAACAGATCTTACTGTAAATAAACAACCAGCTTTGGAAACAAGTGTATAAGAACAGCCGTGTCAATTGTGAGATTTAATAAGTCAGAGGGGTCACATACATATCTTTTTTTCTTGTCTTTTACATTTAATGTTAGTTTCGTTTGCTCCCGCGTGCAATTACTTGGCTATTAGCTGTAAGTAATTTGTAGATTTTATTTGAAGTATTTTTATTGCCTTGGTTTTTACAATTGTTATTTTAAGGCGCTTTGGGGTATTTTACATCAGGCACCTTATGCATCTTCATAATTAGTATCATTATTTACTTATTCTCTTATACATTTTGCTTGACTACTTGATTAGAATGTATGTAATCATCCTAGAAACCAATGACGTAGGATTCTCCTTCGCTTTTCAGTGATGTTTTTGTCAAAAACACCATGCTTGAAACTAATTTATGTTTCTCCAAATTAAAACGAGGTACTCTCCAAATGTTGTTATTATAATGTTGCGTGTGTGTGTGTGTGTGTTGGATCTCTCTAGTAATAGGCAAAAACCCTCAAAAGTGCCCTGCACTGTAGCCCACTGGTCTCAAGAAACATTTGAAGAGATGATGTTGAAGAAATGTCACTTTTAAATAAATGTTAGAGAAACGTTCCAACTGGAGGGAAACCAACGCATTCATGAAGAGCAATTAAGGGTTGGGCCCGAGGCTGTCAAGGCGAGAGAAGAAACCTGCTAGCCAACCTCATACCCACGATAATGGGTATAATTAACCATTGTGTTATTTCCCCCCTGGAAGATGACCGTATTTACGGTAAAATTTCGACTGCTTGTTCTGGCTGCATTCATCTCCTTCCCTTCCCGTCCATTTTTCATATGATTTATAATGTGGTTTATTACTGATAATAATTATTATAATTATACTGTATATAACTATACTGTATAATTTGAGAAGTTTTTTGCTAGGGTTAGGCACGTGAGGTCATTGAAAATGTTTGCAGATAATCCTTGTTTCATTTAAATGAAGCTACTACTAGTATACACTATCGGCCATTGTACTGTTAAGTCACTTCCGAATCGAATAAACTGTACTATATTTTTTTTCCTCATTGTAAATGCGTTCAACCATGACACTAAGGTCATTGAACGGTCATTGCCGCCAATAATATTAGTTGTTACTATGGGGAGACAGTCAACCCCCGTCAAGCAACAATTGGTGAAATGGACTGTAACTCGAACACACGGTATGCCGCTGGGGGTAGCTTTCTATTGTTGAAAAAGTGGGGGGGGGGAGAAATTAGAAACTTGCAAAAAATACTATGACTTTTTTTTTGACCACCCCTGGTGAATTTAGTTCTGGGAATGAGGCTAAACCAATCATTGGAGACAATGCGAAATGAAAGAAGTCTTGCAGTTTTTGTTTGCGGTGATTATGACTATTTTATGAGGGGGGGGGGAGAAAATGTATACCTACTGAATGTAAACACATCGCAACGTGGCTGACATCTTTATGGTGCCGGAACTGCATGCACATACATAAACCACAACCATGGCATTCATATTGTTATTGTAGAAAACTGGTACATGGGAAAAATAAGTGAACATACCATCACGTTAGCGTGGAAGCTCAGTGACGGATATTTTGAGAAAGTTTTTAATTTGTTTTATTATAAAACAAAAATGGTAACAGTTAGTGTTTATACACTACATAACTCACTGAAACCAGCCTTTCTCCAGTGCAGAGAGTCTAGACAGTCCCTTTCCCGTCTTTGCCACAATCTGGAGCATTCCGTTCAAAGTGTTAGCCAAACGATAAGTGTAACAGACTACTGTCCTACCTTACTTACGAAAGCCCATTAGTGCCATCGCAAGTACATATTCAGCCAATCTTGTTTTTTGGAAGTACATATTCAGCCAATCTTGTTTTTTGGAAGTACATATTCAGCCAATCTTGTTTTTTGGAAGTACATATTCAGCCAATCTTGTTTTTTGGAAGTACATATTCAGCCAATCTTGTTTTTTGGAAGTACATATTCAGCCAATCTTGTTTTTTGGAAGTACATATTCAGCAAATCTTGTTTTTTGGAAGTACATATTCAGCCAATCTTGTTTTTTGGAAGTACATATTCAGCCAATCTTGTTTTTTGGAAGTACATATTTAGCCAATCTTGTTTTTTGAAAGTACATATTCAGCCAATCTTGTTTTTTGGAAGTACATATTCAGCCAATCTTGTTTTTTGGAAGTACATATTCAGCAAATCTTGTTTTTTGGAAGTACATATTCAGCCAATCTTGTTTTTTGGAAGTACATATTCAGCCAATCTTGTTTTTTGGAAGTACATATTTAGCCAATCTTGTTTTTTGAAAGTACATATTCAGCCAATCTTGTTTTTTGGAAGTACATATTCAGCCAATCTTGTTTTTTGGAAGTACATATTCAGCCAATCTTGTTTTTTGGAAGTACATATTCAGCCAATCTTGTTTTTTGGAAGTACATATTTAGCAAGTCTTGTTTTTTGGAAGTACATATTCAGCGGATCTTGTTTTTTGAAAGTACATATTCAGCGAATCTTGTTTTTTGGAAGTACATATTCAGCCAATCTTGTTTTTTGGAAGTACATATTCAGCCAATCTTGTTTTTTGGAAGTACATATTCAGCGAATCTTGTTTTTTGAAAGTACATATACAGCGAATCTTGTTTTTTGGAAGTACATATTCAGCCAATCTTGTTTTTTGGAAGTACATATTCAGCCAATCTTGTTTTTTGGAAGTACATATTCAGCCAATCTTGTTTTTTGGAAGTACATATTCAGCCAATCTTGTTTTTTGGAAGTACATATTCAGCCAATCTTGTTTTTTGGAAGTACATATTCAGCCAATCTTGTTTTTTGGAAGTACATATTCAGCCAATCTTGTTTTTTGGAAGTACATATTCAGCCAATCTTGTTTTTTGGAAGTACATATTTAGCAAGTCTTGTTTTTTGGAAGTACATATTCAGCCAATCTTGTTTTTTGGAAGTACATATTCAGCCAATCTTGTTTTTTGAAAGTACATATTCAGCAAGTCTTGTTTTTTGGAAGTACATATTCAGCCAATCTTGTTTTTTGGAAGTACATATTTGGCGAGTCTTGTTTTTTGGATATTTTTGTCCCCCATCCTGACATCGCGCGGCGTCGGGTGCACGACGTGTGAGGGCGCATTTGACATGATGGACTCTTCGGATCAGGTATGCGGCGGATTTTATTATTTTTTCTTTACATCTTTTGCATGATTTAGTTTTTAGCCAAGTTATGGTTGATACGTACGCCATTCTTTTCAGCTTTGAGGCTGTACCCCTTTACTTTAGAGACGATAACAAGGTCAAACAAACTATATTTTAAGAATGTTAATGCACCGTATTTAGGCCTATGGTTTTACTTTTCTTACCTGTGTGCGTATTGTGTATGTACGGTGTGTGTGTACAGTGTGTGTCGGCAACAGTTTAACACGTTCTTACATTGGTTAGGCACAGCGTACTCTAAAGTTAGGATTGAGTTTGAAGTCTTAGGTCTAGGCCTAAGATTGGTCTATCAAAAGTACCGCTCAGGGAGCTCCTTTGATTTGTTGAATATAATGACTCTTAATGAGCTAGTAGGCTCCCTATAATTGATAAGGTAGCCTTGAAATATCTACAAAGTACAATGATCAGCATCCTGTTTTATAAAAAATACATGATCTATGTCTTGCACCAAACAATCCCAACTTAAAGACATGTTATGGGGTGCCTGTTAGCAGGTTAGTACTAGTAGTAGTAGTAGCGCAAGTGACAAATATAATTTTAAGATTAATGGAGTCTTGATTGGAGTCTGGGTACCATCTGTAGGCAGCCTACTGAAAACTGTGAAAACACCAGAAAGACGTTATCCACAGAATGCCTTTATTATTGACTAGCCTTTTAGCAATTTAGCCTTCTTACTGTTGTATAAAATACTGTTATTGTATATAGGTGAAAGCTACTGTTTCAAATTTTTTTGAAGTCAGTGTTCCTTTAAAGTTGTACTTTTTTTCTTTGATAGGCCCATCATCAGCTATAATGGATCTCTTCCAATTTATGAGGGACAGGGCCATCTCAGAAGTAACCATAGACAGAATGAAGAAAGAGAAGGTATACACACTCTTGATTTTACACTGAAATAGTGCCTTTGCATATTTTTCTTCATCAAATAATACTGCAAACCTGTCTGTTTGATATTGCGAATTGTTTTAATCTAATTATGTTACTCTATGAGGGTAAGGGGGGCCTCCCAGTTTTGGACATTATAGTTTACAGTTAGTGATAAACTTAAAACAATAATTATAATGAGGTTTACATTTTTTATTTTGCAAGGGGGCACTTTGCACAGTTTAAAATTCCTATTCGAGCATGCATGTTATACATTTTTTAACACATCAATTGTTGATGGAATATGAAGTGCATGGTACAAATGTATGCTTAATCATCAACATAGAAAAAGACCCCATCAAAGCAATATATGGCATCATTCAGTAGTCATTTCATAGTGCATGTCACTCTTCAAAATAAGTACATTTTACAATTCCATGTTTTATTTAAATCTGAAGAAGTGTTGGTTGGTGTGTACTTGAAAAAACAAAGCCCTTTCTTAAATCCACTAAAATTGGTGTGTCTATTAAAACAAAAAAATTGCAAACATTTAAAACCCCCAAGGGCCATAAAAAATTATTGCACATTAACTAACCATGCACATTATTGGTGATGAATCTGAAACAATCCAAGGCTCAAAACTGACATTGAATATTCAGATGTTTGAGAAGGCTGCCAAATGAAATTTTCTGAGCATTTTTTTCAAAAAATATAACATTTTTTGTCTGCAGATTGATGAGAGAACACTACTTCTTATTGAGGACAAAGAACTTAAAGCATTCATTCCACACCTGGGTGACCGAGTGGCACTGAAAAGTTTCTGCAAGAAAAGGATGAAGCAATCGTCGTCCAGTGATAGTGAAGATACTGAGAAGGGGAAACTCCTGCAGAAACTCAGAGTGAAACTGCAAAACAAAAGAGCTGGTGGTAAATCACAAGCTCCAAACTTGCACCTTGTTGGTAACAAACATGCCAAACGCACTACACGAAAAATAGACATTGGGTGGATGCATTACGATGAAGTCCAAAAGCAATACAAGCCGGTCAGGAAACAAAATGGGGGAGGGACAAGAAAACTGTCAGTATGTAAGTCGTCAACAGCAGATACCCTACAAAAAATTGCAGAAGGCCTTTTTTTCAAAGATGGCAAATCCTCCAAAGGATCGTTGGAATCGCATGAAACCCAACTTACTGACGTTGGGCACCAAGTGGTGGCGAGCAGTGCTACACTGGAAGAGCTGTATGAGGAAGCAAAGATGACAGTCCTACGATTGTATCTGAAAACGAAACACCGTGATGTGGAGAGTGAAGAGGAAGAAGCTTTTGACTTGTGGGATACCCCAGAAGTAGAAGTGGAGACCTCAACGGAAGTTCCTAAGGATCAGGTATTTTGGAGTTGATGGATGTTTTCCTCGTAGAAAGGACTAACAAAACCAATTAGCGGCCTACAGGCAAAGTTAGAAAATTATTTTATTTATCAATTGACCAAGAAAACAAGACAGTATAGCAAACATTTTCATCAGTAAGTGGAAATAGAAACATCACCCTTAGTAAAGCTGTACACGTTCTTACATGCCTAAAACAAGTAAGTATAGGTCTACAGGAACTGACTGGTCAACCTCAATTCAAGTGTGGACAACAACTGATTCTAAACCATTTATTTTGTCTCAGCAAAACTAGCTTTTTCAAAATACAGTGTTTTTTTTATACTGACTAAGACTTAGGTGTCACGAATCTGATCAGTTGTAAATAATACAGTCATTAACTGGTACAGGTGAACACCATGTCTGCATGATTATATTATTTTTCTTATCTTGTGTAAAGTTTTGCTGCTGTTATTGTTATTGTTATTAGTACTATACTGTTACTTTTATTGTTCTTGTCACATAGCATTCAGACATGGAAGCCAGCAGTAGTTTTGAGAAAACTGATACACCAACCATTCTGTTTCGTAACCGACGTCAGGTAAGATTAGTATAGTTTAGCATTATGTGTTGAATGAGATAGCTTTGTCTGCATATCAACTCCCTCAGTTAAATAGATGTTAAATTTGCATCACTAAAGAACATTATTTGGTTTTACCCCTCCACCGATGTGTGTAAAGCACTGTATACTCAGTACTTTCCCTGAGTCCTGTGAAAAAAACCCACAGGCATATTATTCGGGTGGGATTCAAACCCACTCTCTCAGTGTTGGCAATATGCAAGAATGAAGAACTGCACTTTTCTCCTCCATGTTACCAGTATTTTTTAACATTTGACATTTGATATTTCGAAATAAATTATGGTCTTTCATGACACTTACATTTGATCATGAGTAAAAGGAAAGAGCTTAAAATTAAATGGTTCACATTGTTTGTTTTTTCTTACTAAGGAGTGTAATGTACCATGTACTGGCAGTACATACCAGTCCTACATGGAAATTCTTGACAGTGACAGTGATGATGAAGAAGCTTCACTAGCTGCTGCAATTGAAGCAAGTTTGAACGACGTCCAGCCACCACCAGAACAGAGGTAATGTTGATCTATATAATCCTTACCCATGAATTTTGTTCAGGGGATATATCGCACTGTTTTTAAATTTCAAAATTTAAATAGACATTTATTTCATACACTCCTTGA
Source organism: Pisaster brevispinus (assembly GCA_023634235.1). Taxonomy (NCBI): domain Eukaryota; kingdom Metazoa; phylum Echinodermata; class Asteroidea; order Forcipulatida; family Asteriidae; genus Pisaster; species Pisaster brevispinus. Next base: position 11,946,187 of record JAMKCF010000016.1, read on the forward strand.
CAATGTAGTAATATTTTCACTGCAAAACATATGGATTTCAAGATGGACTCTCTTACAGTAAAGGGAATGTAGTATGGTATTACATTTATGCAAATTAACAAAAGTGGGAGTATGAGGCTGTTCAGACAAGCCAAAACTTGTATGCTAGGTTCACGAAGGACAAACAAAGCGGACTTGACAATCCTATATGAGAAAAAATATGCATGCCAGGACAAAGAAAGAAAAAAACACACACCAACAAACAAACAAACAAACAAATCACAACCAAACGAATGAACAGACAAAACAAACAAAATAGACAGACAGACAGACAGACAGACAAACTGGAAAAACCATAAGAATCACAATGGTAAGTAAATACAATGCAGGTGGTCTGTCTAAGCAGAGAAGCTAGCTATATAGCCTACATTACGATAAGAGAACTCTTGTAAGAAGATTTCAATTGTACATATCTGTGGCATTTCTTAGGTCAGAATGTTTATAGTCCAACATAGTAATATGATAAAAATGTTGTGTTTGAAATTCAAATATTGTTGACATCAGTGATAAATTGACTTGTCTCGTTAATTGAAATGATACATGTATAACAGAATGGTGATGATGATGATGATTATTTTTGTCTTTATCCAAATTATAAGAATTATATGCTATGTGGCCTCTTCCCCTTGACATATTGGACAAACAAATTTTATTTGTTTTTTGTGGTGGTCAATAAATAGGAAGGAAATGTATGCAACAACCACATTTCTGACATTCACAGTTGATTTTGTTCTTGACAGTCTGTGATTGTGAATGTACAAGTTCTAAACTTTATACTGTTACTTATGGATGCTATTATTTCAGTTTGTTGGTTTACCCTCCATTATTTCTAACAGAACAGAGAAAACGCTGCATCAAATAATTTCACGACTCGAGCAATCAGTCACAGGAGATCCCATAATGATCATTGCATATAGAAAAAGGTTACTGAAGTCAGCTCTACATGCTACTCAAGCCCGGGGATTCAGTTTTGATAGACCACCTTGTGTGACATTTGCCGGTGAGGAGGCCGAGGATGAGGGTGGCCCAAGTAGAGAATTTTTTAAGTAAGTGCACATGTTTTAACCAGAATTGTACGAGACAGTTTTTGCTATAATATTTGAATATTTCAGTTTGATTTTCTTGTGTTTCAATTGTCTTGTTTTGTTTCATCTCTTCACCTACAAATACTTCCTAAGTATCCAGCCCCCTCTTCCTCCCTCGATTATTCCCAACATGCTCACCTTCTCTTATCTTGCTTTACCTATCCTTTTTCCATACTTCCCAACAATACCACCTTTAGGTCAAAGAACTAGACTACTAGTTTCTTTTTATTATTACCCAAATTTCATTATTTTGCTAAAAAAGTTGGAAAAATCTGACACAAACTGCTCCCATCTTAAGCACATAAAAAGGTCCAGACCAGTTGTACGGTTGGTTTTTTTGCAGCTTCCAAGGAAAAGAAGGAAAGAACAATACATCAAACCAGTTTTGAAAAAGCAGTTTGTGTGTGTGTGGGGGGGGGGGGAGGTGGTTAGGTATCCACATTCAAACTGTGACCTATAACAAAAGGGACAATAGGTCCACGGTTCGGGAAAGGTCAACGGTTGGAAATCGTGTACAAAACCAATGGGAGCTGTTTAAAAAAGTATAAACAAAAGAGGGACAATAGGAGGTCCATGATTGCAGGCTGTTACACGCTTGTGTGAACACACCCACCAATCCAACAGAACAATGGACCCCACAAGGGAATTCTTTGTGGAACCTGGACCCCACAGGAGAATTCTTTAGAAAAGGGAATAATAGAACAACAATAGCAGGACCCCACAAGCCACCATCGGTAAGGGTGGGGGTGTGTGTGTGTGTGTAAAGGGCTGCATTTTCCTTGATGAGAAATAATGAATAATAATGAAACAAATTAATAAATCCTCATCAAAATTTGATAATTGGCTGACGAGAAACTAGTCATCTACTTTCATTAGCCTTAATTTGACCTCTTTTTTATCTGCCCATTCCCCACTTAACAGGATTCCACAAGAAAGAATTAAGAAACATAAACACATTTGAAGATGTTTGTTTGTCTTGTGTTGGAATGTAAAAAAATTACAGCGCAATATAGGAAAGAGAATTTATTGGTCATTCAGTGTTTTTTTTTCTTCATATAATTATTAGCACCCACTGTCTGGTATCACAAACCAACTATAATTTATTTTCATTTGACTTTTTTCTCTCAACGTACGCAGGTTGCTAATACAAGGCGTTGCATGCATGGACATCTTTGATAGTTATGGAGGCAGTCTTCAATTTAGGTATGATGTGGAACACCTGAGAAAGGGGACGTACAAGACAGCTGGTCAACTGATACGCTGGAGCTTGAGCAATGGTGGCCCTGGGCTGAATGGCCTTAACTCATCCGTGTTTGAGGCCATGGTTGGGAAACCAGATGTTAGTCTGAGTGAGGTGGACAACATCTCTGATACAGCATTTCGTGCGAATGTTAAAAAGGTACTTATTTAAAAGGAGATTACATCATTAGCAGACATGAAAGTACTTCCAAGTTAATCAAAAAAACTTACTGACCAAAAGTTCAGATTATTCTGAAGTGACATTACACTTTGCTTTGGCACCTTGTCCAAACCATTCTGGGAGAACTTGCAGGGAAATTTCTCAGCAGTTGGTTTTCAATTCAAAGTATCAGTAAGCAGGTGCTAGACAATTTGTTTCCAATAATAAAATACACCCACAACATTTTCTGCAATGATATGCCCTTTATGGAAAAACAGTTCCACAAGTTGTACAGGAATGGTTCTGACAAGATCTATCAGCAGTTAAAATTAAAACACACCTTTAAATCAATCTTATATCTGTGAAATTGAGCTGTGGCCCTTTTTTCTTCAAAACTAGCACACAGATGACTAATCTTAGTTATCTCATCAATTATACCATTACTTCAGCATATGTCACTTGCTTCAAGTGTGTTACATGCACGAACAAACACCAGAGGGTCCTGATTTAAGCTCTTGCATACTCTTAGCACATGTGCACATTTTGTAATACTATATATCCCCTCTTATGTAGCTATACAGTAGAGTTGTTACAACATTCTTGATCAGAGGGCTTTAAAGCCATGTTTTTCTTGACTTTTGGTGTCAGGGCCATTGTTGGATATTGATGGCATTGATCATTGTACTGTTCTGATGATAACATTTCTATATATGGATATACTCAACTGCTTAATTTCATTATTGAAGCGTAAGTCATCTCAGAGCAATGCAGGGTTGTTAAGTGCCAAGGATATCCAATTCTTATAAGACCCACAGGCTTAAAAAGGGAGTGGGTGCTGTAGAAATGTTTAATGTGGGGTGTGGATACTCAAGTAACAGTTTCAAAAGAACAATTTACCACCATGGGGTGACCAATAAAGAACAACAATTTGCTTAAAAACTAATAGGCCTGCATTAGATGGTGCCATTAAGCAGTTTCTGATAATACAAAATTAACAGAGTCTATAAAATATCTAAAATGGGACTTAAATTAATATTACATTTATGATGGAAGGATATTTGCAAAAGCCATATTTTTCTTAGGATACTCAATTATTGAGTCTTTATGTTTGTGTTTTTTACTTTTTTCTTGTTTTTCTTCATGCAGCTTCAGGATTGCTCTGCTTCACACATGGCAGCAACCGTTGAAGAGCTTACTGACTGGTTGATAGACCAAGGAGTAACAAAAGTCACTGGGGTTGAGAAAGAAGACATTGTACAAAGCCTGTTAAATCACTACATGGTTTATAGGTGAGATTATCTGGTGAATGCACAATGCAAATCTCTTTAGATGTATTTCAAGATTAGTACAATTGATGATAATTGTTTTGACATTGATACTTTTATTGTACCCTACCATTCTAGAGTTGTTTGCTTCAGTGTATCAAATAGCAAATATGTAACTATCAATGCATCATGCGACCAAGCAAGGATTAGATTATTCACTTTTTTCTTTTTTGATATTTATAACATTGGTGCGCTCTTCTTTTCAAATGATCTTAGTCTCAATTTTTACAAACGATTGAAGATTTCATTGCTATTCAATCAGGGTTCAACCAGCCATGACTCAATTCACCAATGGTTTAGGAGAAGATCTATGGTGCGACATTCAACAAAATCCGCACACAACTAGCTGTCTGCTGGTCAAAAATGACATATCGTTGACACCCAAGAACATGAAGGAGCTGTATCAGGTTGAGTACTCTCCAGAGGGGTCAAACAAGAAGGCTGCTGAAGATGACACCATCTATTGCTTTGAAGTTTTCCTTGAAAATTGCTCAAGTAAGTACAGTTTAAAGACTGTGACGTTGATTTTGATTTAATGTACAGATTTATTACAATGTTGACATTTACAATAATGCATTTCAATAATCAGTCATCACTGTGACAGTCACTAAATTAAAAACAATGTGTGAATTAACAACTGGAAACTCAATCAAAACATCTTGTGTATAATAAACAAACAATTGTTGTTTTGGGGTGTTTTTTGTTTTGTTTCAGGGCAACAAGCTACAGGGCATGTTACATTGACTCAGCTGCTTGATTTCTGGACAGGAGCAGACTGCATTCCTCCATGTGGTTTCAAGAAACGTCTTATGGTTGGATTTTACACTGCTGTAACAGGCATCAGGCGATTGCCATCTGCACACACATGCGGCCCCACATTGTGGCTTCCAAGAGCAGTCGATGATCCTGATGAGTTCCACCGCATGATGGAAGATGCTATCCTCAACTGTCAGTGTTTTGGGAAAATATAATTGTCTGTTCTAATAGAAACCAGTAGTTTCTTTTTCAGTCTCACACCCTGTTTAATTACAATTACAACCCATCACTGTCTGATCATTCAATATTTACTCTACCATATTCCTAACCAAATATCCGACCCAAGTATTAACGATCTAAAAGATTTAGATGAAGTGATTTTAGAGATGGTAAAGATGCACTGAAGTTGAATTGTGCTAAAGTGAGTGTATGAAAAAATTGAAGAGAAAAATTTACATGAGCTTATTTAGATGTTGCTACACCCCTGGGTTTTTATCATCATATATCCACCACCACCACCTATATTTTATACTTTCAACACAAAGCATTTTTCACTGGCATTTTCAAGGTATTTGGGGAAAATAGTTAATGTAAACAAACTAAACTTAGAGAATCTGCAACAAAATGGTTGATACAAATTTCAGTTGGATACTGCAATATTTACATACACAGTAGCCCCTAAAATGTAACAGCTTCAGTTTTGCTAATCAAGATGATGTCATAGGAAAATAACCACTGTTAAATCATGTTGATCATTTTTACTCACACAAACAAATAATAATTAGATCTTAGGAAATATCAGTTGTGAAAATATCACAGGACCCATTAGCAAAATTGTGGTGTTTGAAATTACAAAAATTGGATGTGATGACTTCATCGTTGGTGATTGGTTAAAGGTGATTCATTTGTTGGGCTCGTTCTTGCCAAGTTAATTTTATGTTTATGTAATTGTATTAAACTTGTTACTAACACTAGTTTTGAAGATAAAAGTCAGACGTGTATTGTTTGTTTATGAAAAAAAAAAAAAGTACAAAGCTTTTATAATGTATGAAAGGTGAGACTCTGTAGAAAGCCTTTTGTGAAAGCAGTTAAATCATGTGTATAATCATATACTGTAAACAGATTTACCAACACCACAACATTGGCGATGTTAACATTATTACGTACTTTGTTTAAAATCAGAAACACTGGATGTGATGACCTCAACGTTGATGATTGGTAAAAGGGCACTTGTTTGTTTGGCTTGTTCTTGCCAAGATACTTTTATTTTTAAGTAATGTATTAAACTTGTTACTAGTTTTGAAGATAAAGTCAGCTGTGTATTGTCTCTTTATGAATATCCCTTCTTTTCGGAAGGGATAAAATTGTGGAGCCTACTTTTAACTTGGAAAAGTGCTCGGGTGGGGGTAGGCGTAAAAAAAATGAAACCAGTGATCAGGCAAATTTCAATTACGGAATTGTGTAGATATTTAATTTATGATCAACATTACTTTGAAAGACACCTTCAAAAAAACTGCACAGGCAGGTAGTATCAAATTGAATGGCTTTCAAAATGGAAATTGACAAATAAAGCAAGACAAAATATCAATGCATACAATTTAAAACAAAAATGGTTTTAACATGAATGTCTACTCTAACCAAGGATTGTCATTTCCATTAACAATCCCCACACCCTGTGTTGTTAGGTCCAAGCAAAGACCAAAACTCTGAATGAGTACATATCCAGATTGGCTTTATTCTGTCTGTCTGGTATAACACAACAATGAATTTAAAATAAAATTAACAGAGTAAATCGATGCCATGCCACACTATTTTAAAGTATTAATATTTCAATCTTGATAGTTCTGTCCCTTGTCTTCATAACAGTACAGATTATGGGCTATTTTAACAAACCGAAGTCTTCAAATGTCATTCGCCTGCATGATTAATGTTATATTTGTTGCAGTAGAGTTCTTCTAAGGAAGTGATATAGATGAAGTCCTTGCTGAGCATTACTTGGCTTATCAATGCCTGCTTCATTCATCAGAAGAGTGCACAGTTTAAACACATCCTTGTCACATGGAAATCGACTTTTAAACTGACACTCGGTTTCACATACTTCTACTTCATCATGCTGTACAGGAACAGTATAATCTTGCGTTCCATACAGTTGGGGCACAGTGTACATCACCATAGGTCGACCGAAGGGACCATGCCGATTTCTTGAGGAAGCTATTCTGTGAGAGTTCCACTCCTTCACGGTAGTGTCAATATCATCCTGTATTAGAAATGGAGATGAATTGTTCAGGTAGTTAAATTATTTGTTGTTCACAAAGTCAGAAAGTGAAACGTCTTCCAATGATGTCACATACAAATTTTTACAAATTACTGAGGCTTTGTCAAACTAGGAATGCCTAATCATTATAGTACCTGGATTAGATTCACGAAGCACAACTGTATTAAAGATGTATCCAGGAAATCGCCACTGAAATGACCATCATCTTTAAGTTCTTCAAATAAGTTCATCCAATACTGAGTGCAGTGTTTCCGAAATACACTCCACCAACATTCGATGCGCTGATTGCTTTGACTGGTACCTTGAAGAAAACTCCTGTCTCCTGCAAACGCATCTTGGCAATTAGTTCTCATGAAGTGTTGCATTTGTCGAACTGTACCATTTTCAGTTCCAAAGTCTGACCGAATTACTCTCGGACATCCCATTTTTGCCCTTACCGTTTTCATATAATAACCAGCAATGACACTGGGATCACTATTTGTTACGTAAGCTTCTACCCAAAGCACGTTTCTGGAAAAACCATCAATGCAGCCGTTTATACAAATTCCATACGGTTTCAGTTTATCATACGAGTCCAAGTGCCATAAGAAGTTTGGACCGCTTACGTGATATCTGCGTCTCTGAAGCCGTCTCCTTGCCCTCTGTTGAACGCCTTCTGGATCTAGTATTCCCAACAGAAGGCGCACTGTTTCTCTATCAATACTGATACCATTCTGAATGCATCTCAAGTGCATCCACCTATAACCATGCAGTTGCCCCGACGTTTGCAACTCTCCTTCAATAAAGGTAGCGACGTCTACAATATCGGAATGATTTTTTCGCCGAAAGAGACCAAGAGCTCGCAGTTTCCGGTTAAGATGCCGTTTGCTTATGATTATGTTATTGGTTGCAAGAAGCGATGCAATTATTTCATCGTAATTAAGCCCTAAATTAAAGTAATGACGAATTAATTCGTTACTCTCTGCTATCGGCATGGCTGCATTTACAGACCAAAACATATGGCTAACAGCGCCCTCATGAACATCGCCAAACATATACTTCCAAAAAACAAGATTGGCTGAATATGTACTTCCAAAAAACAAGATTTGCTAATGTACTTCCAAAAAACAAGATTTGCTGAATATGTACTTCCAAAAAACAAGATTTGCTGAATATGTACTTCCAAAAAACAAGATTTGCTGAATATGTACTTCCAAAAAACAAGATTGGCTGAATATGTACTTCAAAAAAACAAGATTGGCTGAATATGTACTTCCAAAAAACAAGATTGGCTGAATATGTACTTCCAAAAAACAAGATTGGCTGAATATGTACTTCCAAAAAACAAGATTCGCTCAATATGTACTTTCAAAAAACAAGATTTGCTGAATATGTACCTCCAAAAAACAAGACTTGCTAAATATGTACTTTCAAAAAACAAGATTTGCTGAATATGTACTTCCAAAAAACAAGATTGGCTGAATATGTACTTCCAAAAAACAAGATTGGCTGATTATGTACTTCCAAAAAACAAGATTGGCTGAATATGTACTTCCAAAAAACAAGATTGGCTGAATATGTACTTCCAAAAAACAAGATTGGCTGAATATGTACTTCCAAAAAACAAGATTGGCTGAATATGTACTTCCAAAAAACAAGATTGGCTGAATATGTACTTTCAAAAAACAAGATTGGCTGAATATGTACTTCCAAAAAACAAGATTCGCTCAATATGTACTTTCAAAAAACAAGATTTGCTGAATATGTACCTCCAAAAAACAAGACTTGCTAAATATGTACTTTCAAAAAACAAGACTTGCTGAATATGTACTTCCAAAAAACAAGATTGGCTGAATATGTACTTCCAAAAAACAAGATTCGCTCAATATGTACTTCCAAAAAACAAGATTGGCTGAATATGTACTTCCAAAAAACAAGATTGGCTGAATATGTACTTCCAAAAAACAAGATTTGCTGAATATGTACTTCCAAAAAACAAGATTGGCTGAATATGTACTTCCAAAAAACAAGATTGGCTGAATATGTACTTCCAAAAAACAAGATTGGCTGAATATGTACTTCCAAAAAACAAGATTGGCTGAATATGTACTTCCAAAAAACAAGATTGGCTGAATATGTACTTCCAAAAAACAAGATTGGCTGAATATGTACTTCCAAAAAACAAGATTGGCTGAATATGTACTTCCAAAAAACAAGATTGGCTGAATATGTACTTCCAAAAAACAAGATTGGCTGAATATGTACTTCCAAAAAACAAGATTGGCTGAATATGTACTTCCAAAAAACAAGATTGGCTGAATATGTACTTCCAAAAAACAAGATTGGCTGAATATGTACTTCCAAAAAACAAGATTGGCTGAATATGTACTTCCAAAAAACAAGATTGGCTGAATATGTACTTCCAAAAAACAAGATTGGCTGAATATGTACTTCCAAAAAACAAGATTGGCTGAATATGTACTTGCGATGGCACTAATGGGCTTTCGTACTTACTGACAAAAAGTGCGGTTCTTACTCTATACATTTATGGCCTACAATATGAACCAAGCACATGTAGGGGTCAGGAAGTCGAAAGATGGAAGGAAGCGGGATCAATGTTTGTGTTGTTGCGTGAAACGTGCACAATGGGCTGCCAAAAGAATTTACGGAAACCGTAATACATGGAACAGATTCGAGTTAAACTGGCTCCATATTGGTGCGTTGACTATAATTCGCTGTGGCTTAAGGGTACGGTCCTACGAGCCTACTAAACACACCTAAAGTGAGTCATTTTTTTGTATGCTTTGCATGGTGTAGATCATAAGACAAATTGTTTTTAGTAAACTTGCGGGTTCAAGCATGTAGGCCCCCTATAGAACTCCTTTGAATGTTCTGAGACCACTGGTTCTTCTCAGATCAAGCACTTCTCCCGAAAGAGTTCTACTTCTAGACATGGTTGCACCTGCAAATGTGCTACTTAATTTTTCTTACACCCGAAGTAGTTTGTATTGATTGATTACATTCTTCTTTCGGAAACAAGTAATGTTTATAATAGTATAACTAGATCAAAGAGCATAACATATTCTTAGATCCATACACTTTACATGGATTAAAAACACTATTGGATTGTAAATATTATTACATGACTTTTATTTTAGGATTTTGAAACTGAAGAATACTTGCTGAAACTATTTTTTACATGTACATGTACCTATGTTATGTTGTGTTATGTGTAAATAAAATTCACATTTAAAATACTAAAATAATGTGAGAAAAATGTCCCTTCACTTCGGTGCATGGTTAAATATTGTCCTCACTGCAAAACATACGATTGTGAACGCGCACAATCACCTACAAGGTGTTTTTGCCTCAAACGTTTCTTAATACTTGTACGACCTAATTAATTGATAAATCTTTGGTGTTTGATCTACTATGTACTTAGTCTACGTGCTAAATATTTGAGCATGATTTGGTCGAGATGAGATGGTTGGAGTACGAGTTGGTTGGAGTATGAATTGATTGGGGGTACGAGGTGGTCGGAGTACGAGTTGGTTGGAGTACGGGTTAGTCGGAGTACGAATTGATTGGGGTACGAGTTGGTCGGAGTACGAGTTGGTTGGAGTACGAGCTGGTTGGAGTATAAATTGATTGGGGGCACGAGCTGGTCGGAGTACGAGTTGGTTGGAGTACGAGTTGGCACGAATACAAACTGACCAAAATGAGCTCGAGTTGGTTGGGGGTACGAGTTGACCTTTTTTTCCAAGCCACAGACGCCATTTATTAGGAAAAAAAGCATTTGGGGAAAACTCTTACTGGTTTGTTTGTAAGAGAACATCTCCGGAGTTTTTCCACCGGCATGCTATCTCCTTTAACCATGCTATAACTGACCTTATGGATTACCCGAGTAGGCACTTCCAGAAAATTTTAAATTATTCCACAGATTTGTATAACTGATGACATTTCCTTCTGGGCCTTCACTCCATTGAAGTTGTTTATCGGGACTATCGTCTCAACTTATTAACACTGTAAAATCCATTTTAAAGATGAAGTAAAAGCTTTGTTATCACTGGGGGTGGGGTGGGGGCGGGGCTTTGATCAGCCTCATTCTTATAGAGCTCATTACTAGTTATCAGTAAGTTTTTATCAATCCTCGGAAACATTGTCCCGTCTGTATTACCGTTAAAGTTAGAAATAGAGCATTTTGAATTTCCTAGAAATTACATTTGCATATTTCGAATCCTGTATACATTATACTATACAATAAAACTAACATGTGCATATTTTACTTCAAAAGGCTGTAGCCCTTTTTTAGATACCGAAAATCCGGAGCGGTTATGTCCACACATCAGAAAGAATAATTCGTCATTGGAACACACAATCTGAGAAACGTTTTATGCATGAAACGTTTCTCAGATTGACATTTTTTTTAAAAATCTGTCCCTTTCTCTAAAACCATTCACTAGAAGTGAACAGTTTCTCAACATGGTATACATTATCAACAGCTGCAGTGCTTCATACCAAGTCAGTTGTTATGGTCAATAATTGTTGGTGTAGATACCAAAGGTTTACCCACCCTTTACCGCGCAGAAACACTCACTAGAAGCGCCGAAACATACACGCATCGCACGACATGGTTGTTGATATAATAATTATCATAATTCTTGACCATTCGCCTATCATAAATACATGCTAAACATAATGAATTCACTATACGAACTTCTTTGCAATAAGGTAGAAATTGTAAGTCTTACCTTCCACAATATCAGTTCAAACCGGTACAGTTATAGAAAGGCTTGGTGGTTCGTGCACACAGAACTCAAAAAGTAACAAGTAGTTTATTATATCGCTCGCCATCTCACAATTATGTGGGAATTGTTCGTGCATGAGTGACGCTTAGCCAAGCGTGATTCATCGCGGCCTTTCATTGGTTGTCAATATGCGCCTGGGACTCTTGTAGATCAACCTTGTACATGTTTTCTTTAGGCTCAATGCACCACCCCGTGAAAACATTGTCTATTTGAATTAGGTTTGATGCTATCTTATTGATGGGTTTTTAAGTATGTTACGCCAAGGGTTGGCTGGGGGAGATAAGGGTTCATGTCCCCTTTCTACCGCCACTCGATAAAGCCAGCAAAACATGCATATTTATTTCATAATCTCGGACAGATAAAAAGTACAACAATGCACAGTGGTGAAAACACATTAAAAGTTACAACAAAGCAATTGATATAGAGGAATTAAATAGAACTAGCCAGAGACCGAAGGATTGTCTATAAGAAAAAAGTTTCTGCCAAGAGGCTCTCCTCTCCAGCTGGTTTGAAAAAGAACAACGACAACTGAAAAAAATATATATTAAAACGCAAAAAAAGAAGAAAAAAACCCGAATATTAACATACAAAATATTTAAATATACAGTGGCATTATTTAACTTTGGGCTAACAAAGAAAATCTGTCTAGAGCGGGACTTGAACTGTGACCTCTAGATTAACTAGGTTTAATTTAATAAAACCATACCTTAAAAAACAGCATTTGTTTCAAAAGAGTAAATTCATCCACCTCTTCAGGTTTTCAATAACCTCATCGATGAACCATTAAAAAAAAAAATCATCAAAATGGTCATCGTTCTCGAGATAATGGTTTAAGTTTTTTTGAAATGATTTGATGCACGTACGATGTGGGGATATAATAGCAATTATTACCGAGTGTTGTGGCACAGTGTTGTCAGACATGGCGTTGATTCAGAGAGGAGTATTTCCAATGAGTTTTGGTACTGGTTTTAAGTTTATAAACGGAAGACTTCGGGATACAAATTATGTATATATTTTTTAGGTGTTTTGTCTTACCATTCAGATATCTTTACAAATCATTTTTTTTTTCTTCTGAAAGTATTGTCGTGGTGTTGGTTTTTGAGATTACTGTGTAACTTAAACATCGTTTCCAAACGCGAACTCGTCACCTGTTTCAGTTTAACATTATTTCTACCTCTGTGATTATTATCTACCATGTATTTTGCCATTTGAAGAACGTGACACCAGTGTTCTCCTGACAGGGTTGTACTGACATTGATTTCACTGTAAAGAATCAAATCTGGAAAAGGGCGAACCCAATCTGGAATGGAGACCAGTCTCTAAGCCAACAGAAAAGCCCGTGAGTTTGACAGTTTGATTTAACCATGGTACCTCTATCAAAACAACACGCTACCACAGGAACCTGTCAGTGTCTTATAACTGATTGCTTGGTTCGATGTGGTGGTTGATAATTGTCCATCACGATTCGATAACCCTGATACAGAGGTCAGGGTCAACGTTCATCACCTACTTCTATTGATTGATTAGTTGGTTGTATTGATTGGTTATTTACTTCGTGATAAGATACAGAATTGTTGTAATTTCGGGCTTTATGACGAACATGTCAGAAGATGTAACCGTTAGATTTGTACCTGTCGGTGAGACTGATTGGGCAAACAAACTCAACTGCAAACTGCTGATATTGGTGCTTGTCTGTAAACAACTACAGTGTGGTAACTACTCTGCTTCGCGGACAAACTCAACTTGAATTTGTCAATCAATTCTAGCCGTGTAGGCATCAAACGATATCAGCATTGTACAATACGAAATACTCTTTACAAATCCAGAATAAAACCACAGATGCCTACAAGCCCGTAACACAATCAATCATGGAATGAATTAGCGTGTTAGATAGCAGACTGACTTTATTTTTAAAAAGAGACTTTAGTGGCGAAACTAGCGGTATAATTTAGTAGTTATGAAAGGAAAAGCTGAATATAAGTAGAAACTACACTCTAGTTACATCCGGTCAGGATTGACCCGGGTCTGGGTCCCGTGGTTCCTGACCCGGGTCTGGGTCCCGTGGTTCCTGACCCAGTTCCGGGTTTGTAAGACCCGGAATCTGTATTCAAAATGACCAAGAAAGTGGTTCAAAATGACGCAGAATCGGATTTAAAATCCAAATTTGTTGCCACTTTTCGGGTCAGCCGGACCATGGGGCAGGGCCAGTGTGACCCGGAATCTAGGCTTTAACCCGGGAGTTTTTAGGAGGTTATTCGTAAACAGAAACATTATAAATCATTACCAACAGCTGTCACAAAAACAAAGACAATGCAATATTGTTTACATTTTCGCCCACCATCCTATGGCCTGTTCCCTTTCGTTCGCAGCTGTTTCATCAATACTGTTGTCTCTTGAAACTAGCCACATTAATGAACGTTAAATTCAATGTTGAACCGTCCCACTAGTTCCCAGTACCCAACGGAGCATGATTTATTGGATTTTCTTGTCGTTACAATTACCAAAAGAAATACCCCAAACCAGTCATGCGAGTTCCGACTATGATCGCCCCAAAAGGGCCCGTTGAACACGGTCATCCGCCGGTAATTGGAATTACACGACGGGGACATGTAGGTATTATCATGGGGTGGAGTTCACAAAGGAGACGCTTAATCGGGAACTCACGGACCCTGGTAATTGAGCTTATTCCATCGGGGGAAAAAACAACATTCTCACCATCGTGTTATCTTGTATACATTCACAAAGACAGGATTATGCTTGTAACGGGATAATTGTAAATTCAGGCGAACACACACGATTCAGAGGGAACAATAATTTGAAAGCTCTAGAAGATCGGTTCATATAATTGACGTGATTCGCAGACGCAGAGGTGAATTTTCTTGCATCACAGTTAGAAAACAAACACTGCGTAAGCTTGCATGTTTTCGCAATGGAGAATTCACAATGACGGAAAGTAACAGGCTTAGCGGTGGCGTAGTGACGTAGGTTGCCTCGAAAGGAAAATAGAATAAATAAATTTTGAAAAATGAAAAATGAAAAAGGTCCAGCTTGTGGTGTGCTTCCATTTAGCAACGCTGTGCAGCAGCAGTACATCCTGTCGCCTGTCTGTTGTCATGCAGGCATTCGAAACCTCTCAATCCCTCTGCCGCACCGTACACAGACCTACGTAGTGGTTTATTGTTTGAACTTAGTGATAATATACAAAGATAACTCAGCGTGAGAGATGTAGTTATGGTAAAATATCAGGTAATACCAGAAGAAAAAAAACCCGAGACACAAGTGACGGTACTTATTATATAAAAGCTATGAACAGCGCCCTCCGCGACGTTCTGAACCAGGAGCTTTGTATTGAGAAAGTGTTGCAACTTGAAGGGATCGGATCTTATTTGATCAAAGTGGTTGCTGAAACGCCATTTTCAGCTCATTAATGAAACACAACCCAATGTGCACTCTAATCTGGCACCCTGTGTGCGAATATTTGGACCGAAAATAACTTCTAATCGCAGCTCTCTGTTGAACCCAAACACGTCAACACACACAGCTCTGTTTTGCGTTCAATTTGTGGCACCCCTTTGTTCTGTACACTTAAGGAAAATCCTATTCTTCAACACTGTAAAAAACCACTCTGTGGACGTGTGTCAAGTCCACATAGTGTTTCAAGTCCATACATTATGTGGACCTCTTTTGTTCTCAGGTTCACACTTGGTATGTAGCGTTAAAACATCTAGACTTGTGGAGGACTGAAAAAGACCTGGTCTACACAGTCACGATACTTTGAAGAAAACTGGCATACCTGTATACAAATCTGAGATTTATGCCAAACTGGAATAGTTTTCCTCTTTGAAGAGAAGGTCACATTTTGGTAAAAGTTTGATTTTTTTTATCCGAAAGCCTAGGCCTACTTGTTGTAAATAATTTCGTCTGAAGTGGACCTATTGATTAAAAATCAATCAAAGTGTGTCAACATTGTATTCTCAAAACGATCGCTTGAGGTCGACTAAATTGCCTTGGTGTCCGTTTGTGAACGCTGCGGACGGAGACATGACGGTGGTTGGTACCCACTGTCCCCTCGCTAAGTTGGACGAATTCGACGTTCTTGACGGTTTGTTTGCTCTTTTATCAACACGTAGGCAATGTATTTCTACAGTAACTTTCACAGGTGACTTTTATTGATAATTTGGTCTATAAATTTCGTTGACAACATAGCTTTACAATACACCAACTAGTTGTATACAAAATGAAATATTTAAAAACAAAAACTTTACCTTTTTCCCTGATGGACAAAGCTAACCATTATTATGTACAGAGATATGAGGTCGATTGAAGCGAAACGAGGTTGTAGCTGACTTAGAATCTTGCTTCTCAATTCAAACAGGTTGAACCAAATCGGTGTAAAAGGGTAAAACTAATTAAATTCTTTATCCCCAATGCAAATGTTAACATCCATTGAACCAAATGGTTTTTGCAGATGTGTTTTCAACCTTTGCATAATGCCTTTCTGGCTTTCATAAATCAGAGCTGCTTTCTAAAACAAACACAAATGTTTCGGCGCAGTTGGGCCTCGAGGTCCACATCGCGGTGGGGATGATCCGCCATATGGCACGGCCGAGCGTGTTGTGTTGTCCCGCTATTAGATTAAGTTCCGGGCTTTACCGGCAACGACAACGTCGAAAATGTAATAACACGCAACTGTTTCCCCAGTAATACGGTTGATTTTTTTCTCCAAGGGGACTGTTAAATCTAATTTTCGAGGGGTTCCAAACATTGTTTATTATTTGTGGTTGTTTTTATAGTGTCCAAATTAATTACCGCAGGCCTATGCAATGCAACATTGTGATTGGGAAGTTAGCGATACTAAACCCGCCCATTGCAACGTTTTCCTTCGTACGCTCCGACATGCCCGTAAACATAGGATCGGATCATAACTCACTTACCACAATTATGGTTCTAAAGGAACCATTTTAAAAGCAGCAAATTCAAAAAAGAACATTGTTTAGATTAAGGATGGTTTGACCCAATTAGGCTTTAGCTTTTGATTGTTCTTGAAGTTTGAAAACAAAGACAAACACATATAAGAAAAATAAACTGTATTCCTATTTGTATGCACATTACCCATCAAGGAGAAACAGTTTCTTACCAGAATGTGGAAATATAGATGCTGTGCCTTCGCTCAAGTAGTTACATTCCATCACACGACACCAATGGGACAACAGTATGAATGAAGCCCCATAGATCCTAACGCTCAACGGTTGAAAGTTGTGGACCACGCCGGACAAGTCCACTGTTTGCTGACTGCTGTTCACACTTCAATGTTGATGGGATCGCGAGGCTCATTCAAAATCTCACAGTACAGCCTTTTCTACAACATCTGCCGTGATTTGTAATTGCTTAACCCACAATCGACCGATAGCACATTTACGATTAGCGTATAAACCGTTATGAACAGAGCAGTAGAGAGAAACAACGATTTGTTTGTGATTCGTTCATGACGACACGTGACGATTTTTATTACTACGACTACTCCCGTGATGCTACATGCGATGACGTCACTGACGTCACTGAAGTCAAATAAGCGCCACGCGAAGAAAAGTCTGTTATAAATATTTCGATGCACCGCGTCACTCATCAGGCCAGGCATATTGGACAAAGGGATGGAAAACTAAAACCTTGAAATAATTGTCTGCTCGAGATGGTAACTGTGAGCGAGACACGCTGATGTGAGCTGACCGAGGACCCAGTCACTTGAATTGGGAGTTAATTGAAGTGGACCCGTTGGTACTTTTTATCAACTTTTTTTCCTTTTTTTTCTGTGGAGTTTACGCCATTTACACATTTATTTGCTGGAAGTTGTCATGGAATTTCCTCTTCAGATTTCCCTACAAAAACAAGAAGATCGACCTCCTGTATAAATAGCAATGCATGGAACTTAATGTATTCAAATTATATCACATCGTTTACAGTTCTACAGCCTATTGGTTGGTTTTGACCAAGTTTCTGTCAGTTTATTTTGTTAACCTTTCGTTGCTCAAAAGCGATAGCATTATAGAAGGCCACGGTGTGACAACATTGTTAAGTTTGTATGCACTGTTCCCATGAAAGGACACACACTATTTCCTTAAAAAAAAACGACGATTCCATTCCAGAAACCAAACAGGACCCTTTACTAAAACCTTCTTCAAAATAACTTTTGTAAAGGTGGGTCAAACTGCTATCCTCTGGCTCTTTCCAGGTTGGATGCTACAGCAGAGTATCCCCACCTTTGACTCAAAGGGGTTGCGTTTCATTGGATTATGGTTGTTCCAACAAGAACGCTTTCGCACAGTCTTCTTGACTGCACTTTATTGTCATTTCACCAATAGCTTTCTAATTGATGTTATTTCAAGCACCAAGCGATACTCTGAGTAATCCCTCATGATATGTCATGTACACTTGCGGATTCCAGCAGGCAACCGACATGCAGTTTTAGCCCCCGGTAAAAACAACATGGCGGACAATAGAGACAGAAGGGGCTGTGACGTAAGACGACGTGTCTCAGCTCACTGCGCGCAAACATCCCTTTGTGAGAGCTTAATTTCTCATAGTAACTTACCCAAGGGGAAAATAACGACGGTGAGATCGTTACAACCCGAGAATACAGGGGAACCAGCCAACAGAATACAATAGGTGAAGTTTTGGCTGGTAACCCTTTGGTATTTTTCCCTAGCGGATTTGTTGAGCGCAGGGGGGGGGGGTTGCCTCTTTAGTGAGTTGGCGGTACGGTATTTTGGGCTTTATACTTTCGCTCGGCCCCAGCGGCCTATCCAGGACCGCTGGGATGGGCTAATCAGCTCACAGATTCTTGTTCAGGAAGTACGTCATGCGTGCAGTGCTTGCAGTGTGAGTGTGATGCATGATGGGACTGAGCATTAACCAATGAGCGTGCTTGATACGTTTGCCCATCCCAGCGCCTTTGGTTTTAAGGCAAGGCGCTGGGGACGAGCGAACTTTATACTGTGGTTTGAAGTTGTCAAAGTTTGTCTTTCTGTTCACTAAAGAGGGCGCCCTACACTAAATTTTAAGCGACAGGAGGTAAAAAGCGGGGAGAAAAATGAAACCCATCTTCCAATAAAGAACAGACCCGCCATTAATGGTGAGAAAGGCAAATCGTTTAACTATTTTCTTAAGACAGCGCCCTATGACAAAATCTAAGAGCTTAATATCATTGCTCTGCAGACCGCAGAACTCTGCGCTTACGGCTCACGCGCTTCACAGGTCCCCGTAAGAACTTAAACGTTCACAGGTCCCCCTTAAGAACTTAAACGTTCACAGGTCCCCTTAAGAACTTAAACGTTCACAGGTCCCCGTAAGAACTTAAACGTTCACAGGTCCCCGTAAGAACTTAAACGTTCACAGGTCCCCGTAAGAACTTAAACGTTCACAGGTCCCCGTAAGAACTTAAACGTTCACAGGTCCCCGTAAGAACTTAAACGTTATGTAAGCAGGTTCAGGAAATTTTGTTTGGTAAGTGTTACTCGAAGTAATCGTTTTGTAGCCGCAAACTGTGTACTATTTTGTCAACACCTTTGCGCCTTTACAACAAAATCTGACTTTTATTTGAAATGTACGCCATTTTTGGTTGATTTTTATAACTATTTGAGCAGAGTAGTACAACGCAAGTTTCGGTACAAAGTCCTGCGAGATGAAACGAGCGTGATAATTATATCAAAGTACTGTGGTATGTGTTGTTCAACCTTGCGGCATATTGACAGAAAACTTACTTCTATAATTACTTCAATTTACGTCATCCCGGATGATCTGGAAGAAAAACAAATACCTACAAGATGATGAAGACTAAGGATACAACAAAGAATCTATTAAGAGAGTGTGCTGTCAAAGCACGTGAGAAAGGACGAGGAAATGCGAGAGCTAAGATCGGTACACAAGAAACAGTCTTTACCTTTGTTATTTCAAATTGTGACTTTGACATGATTTCATTTAGAGCTATACAAACTTACAAAGTGGATATATTTTGATCACCTCTGGTTTCCAGGCGTAAAATAATGTCTTTAATTTCTCGACTCGTTTTGAGTATTTTACACAATCTCGACCTGCTAGTTTTGTAAAACATATTTTGGTAAGTAGAAATAGTTGATTAATTAGTTTATTAATAATATTGTATTTAATTTATTATTCGCTCCCACCAGAACCAGCCTGCTCGAGCACGCAAAGCTTTACAAATCCCAGTAAGAAAATTGCACACAAAAAGTTTAAGCAAACACACCTTGGTAAAAAAATAAGCAGAATTGAAATCAAGATAAAAGACCACCACAATACTGTCGAAAAAGACAAAGGCTCACACACAATAGCATTTTAAAAGTACACTATAAAATATAAACATGTAAAAACCGAAAGATTTAAAAACCCATCAAAAATGCTGTCCTAAAAAGGAATGTTTTTAAAGATGAAATTTACAAAAAAACTAAACAAAAAATAAACAAACAACAACACAACAGCAACCAAAAGCAAGCACTACTCAAAACAAACAGACAAACAAATATGTCCGTAAATAATATATAATAACTATATATTTCCACGCATTTTTATGCGGCAACGATGCTTTGTGTACCAATCTTCAATCTGATTTTTTGTTTTCGTTCAAAGAAAAACAACTCGCCGTGTAGTTGATGTTCATCACTGAATCTGAATTTAGTGTTTTCTTTATCTCTTTTCAAACACAAGTGGAACACTTACAACTGACCTTAAATCTAGTACTAAACAAAGAAACTATAACATCAATGAAAATAACAAAATGGAAGCATGCAAAGATCAGAGTAATAATTGGCCAGAGAAATAATTGCTCCCAAAATCAAATTTGGACAGTGCAGCAACTTGTTGTTGTTCGTACCGGCATTTCAAATTAATTTGAAACATATTATAACCAATTTCTTCTGAGTTCACAGGATGCACAAAATATTTCAAGACATTCAACTTCATTCGCTGATATTCAAGTTTCCCTAAAATTACTGAAAATGGAGAAAACACCAAAAGATGAAACATTCGAACACTTCTAAATGATTGTTTTCAGTTTTTCTGGTCATATTTTTCCTTTTCTTCTGTGCTCAATTATTGAAACTATAATAGATTGAGGGAAATATGGTTGTCAAAATGCCATTTTATGAACAAAAACATTCAATTAAAAACTAGAAAGTTATAGTTTTACCCAAATAGAAGAATCAAAAACACAAGTTTCCAACAGTGATCCATTTTGAACCAGGTCTCATGAATTATCCACGAGTTGTTTCCAGGGCGTCCGTAATAAGTCTATAAAGCGTGGGGTGACGTCAGGGTTTCAAATCAATTGTAAAAACCAGTGTGGTGTGACCGTTTGGACTTGCATCATAACACAAAGCCGTAGTCTAAGCTGAACAATTATCCCAAAACTGAGGTCTCTCTCCAAGCAACCGTGCCGTGTTTAACTGTCATACTTTGTTGAGGTTGAAACATCATAATGGCCGACTCTACCGTATTGGAGAATGGTGGGGGTGTTCAAGGTATGGGCAAGAAATCTAGACCTGTGGCTACCCATCCAAAAACTATTGACATGATCATGGAGGCTCTGAGAGACAGCAATGTGAACCCACGGAAAGGCACAAGTGTCCTATCTGTAAAGAAGTGGATAAGCGCCAACTATCCGGATGCTAAACTAGGGGTACACCTCAAGAACGCCATGACGAAGGCACTGGCAACTGGGGCCATTGAACGACCGAGAGACCAGGCGGACATCACAGGGGTTCTTGTGGGACGGTACAAGCTGGGCAAACCGCCTAAACCTGCTGAGAAGACTCGCGCAAAGAAGGTGGCGGAGACGAAGGCTAAAAAGACGGCGAAGGAGAAAGTAGCCGAGATTCGGCGTGGCCGGTCACCGTCACCGAGGGTCACCGGCAAGAAATCCTTTCCCCGGGCCCGGGCACGCTCGGTGAGCGCTACACCACGGGTCAGCAAGTCCAAGATGGTTCGGAGTAGGTTAAGCAAATCACACTCCCCGCTCGGCACCCCGAAGATGACAAAAGCAAAGGCCAGGACTGTTGCCGGTAAGAAAAAGACAATCACTTCCCCGGCGGCGAAGAAAGCCGCAGCGGCCAAACCAACAAAGAAATCGGCTGCAAAGGCATCTGCCATTAACTCGCCAGATACCAAAAGGGCTGCAAAGACCAACAAAAAACCAGCCAAGTTGCCTGCAAAAGCTACTAAGTCAGCCAAAGGTGAAAAGGCCGCAGGCAAAGCTGCATCTAAAAAGAAAAAGTAACTCTTTCCTTCGTAATAATTTTGTGCTATAAGTAGCTTCTCTCAAGCAGTTTGAAATACCCCCCCGTAATTATCCATAATAACTTTCAGTTCTTTATTCAAATTATAAAATCATTATTTAATTTAAAACTTTATTTTCTGTTTTTGTTGATTGTTACACTTGGCTTTACAATAATATGAAGATGCAAGCTTGGTATACTTTTATGTATATATATATATATATTTGTAAAACAAAAGCATTCTGAAAGTTCCTGTGTCACAACTGACCTGGATTCTGGCTTAAAGCTGGCAGCCGGACCCAGTTTCCGACAGGCTGACCCCCCAAATGGTTCAAAACATTTTTGCTCATGCCCCATCACGGGTTCCAGGTCCGGTTTAAGTCTGACCCCTGAGCTTTCAGCGTGCAGTATGTCTTTATTTCAGACGGTCATTGTTGTTCCAAATTATTTTCTTGTTTGTTATTTGTAAAAAAAAAAAAAAAAATGGGGATGAGGGGGGCGTCTGATCTTTAACCAGTCAGATTGAAATTTACAAAAGACAACTTCTGGCGTAGATATTTATTAATTTATTGTAAAGGCCATCATGCATTTTCATCTATTTTCATGGTTATTGGCCACGCATTGTTTGCTAGTTTAAAGGATGTCGTGACATAAAATAAAGTTCTTCTTTTGGGTTAAAACAGTGATTTATCGCTTGGTATATTGTTAGTATATTTATTCACAGCTCGTTTGAAAGTTCCTTAATTATTTTGGTTTCCTTTAAAACACCCAAGCTTAATAATATTTTTACAAGGCTGATTAAAAAAATCCCTCAAATTTAGTTAATCTACCTAGCTTGGACATTATATGCTTTTATGGACATTTTTCGTGCGTTTGGGTTCGTGCAAATAAAATTGTGGCCTTTAGGTATACATAACTAAGTAGCACCTGTGCATAATTTGTGACGTCATTTTTTATGTTTATCATCTACTTGTAGTATAATAAGACACGTGATTAAATTAACATTATACAATATAACACATTATACATGATTGTTAACACTCAGTGTTTCTGATTTCTAAAGCTGTATTGTTCAAAATGAATAGCAATTTAAAAGTGCACGTTTGACATTGATTTTTAATCCATCAGGCCTATTTAGAAAAAAACCTGATTTATTTTGAAATTGCTTAAACATTTTAAATGAACCAATTATTTTGTGGATAGTATGAGTGCGTCATCAAAAACTAATTCGTTATGCTTAACATTATTTCGTTTCTACTATAGTGCCTAATTTCACTGAGCTTCTCTACGACCAGCAACTAAACAAAACACATTCCAATTATTTAATTAACTGACAAAATGTTATTATAATTAATAAACAATGCGATGTTTGCGGTCTTTTAGCTGGTTCCCGTTATATCTCACATGAGCAACCAGTCTTCACTGCCCTACCATTGCTCCGATAACTGTTGCTTACTGAAATGGCGCCCAGTGCATCTCATTTCAACGATATGTTACAGAGCGCCCAAAGGCACAAGGCACAGTGTGGGGGAACTCTGGCTGAAATTTGCGCCGGACGCCATTTCAGCAAGCAACTCTTTTAATGCAGGCAATGCAAACAATAACCATTTCTAACAAATTTATTTTGTATAACTTGTTAAAATGGCGCCCACAAATATTTCAAGTTCCAACAAAAGAAAGAGCACCAGTTCCCCGTATTGTGTCTTCAGAGCTCTATATTTGATTTCAACCCAATCTTTTGGAACAAAGCAACAGTTTAACAGTGAACAGCAAGCCACGAGATTCCTTGCCCAAGAAATCATAATTTTGTCGTGCTTAGCTACTTTTCGTGCTTAATTAAGCAGCTCTATTAAATCGGGCAACTTGTTGCTCTTTAATACTTCTGAGGGAAGAACCAGGTCTTAAGAATTTTTTTTCTAAAAAGATGTTTGTACAAAGTAAGCAAAATCTCGACGGCTCGACAAACGTCTAAAGCCTAAAAATGTCATCAGGCAAGAAATGCGTCTGGCGTCTTTTATCACGCTATGTATATTGCAGGTGTCCCATGGAAATCTGTCCCAAGGAGATTCGGAAATTAACATGGGCTGAAGGAGGTTGATTCAAAAGAGGGCGCTATCAGAAGAAGTTAGTTCACAGTTCGCCGTCTGGGGGAGGGAGGGGGGGGGGGGACACACCAGAATATCATGCCACACCGGTTCAAAATAAGACTTTCCCCCTCTTGCACCCACGCCTTTTTGTCCGGTTGAAGTTGAACCGGATCCCTTGAAGTGTAGGATTTCAGCGTAGTCGGTAGGGGGTTCCGTACGGATCGGCGGAGTGTTCCGGGGATGTTCCCGTACGTGGTGTATGGCGATGTAGATGAGTTCCTCCTGCGAGCGGGCGATCTATGACATTGATGGGAAAACAGGAGGGACACGGATTAAAAGTTGAACCAGATCTGTCAGGGTTTAAATACAACAATTCTGTACTCCTCTAAAATCACCGTGGTCCGGAATCTGATGCAGATTCTGATTGATCACAAAATGTAATCACAATTATAACGTTATCAACAAACATAAATCTTTACATTTTCTTTAACATATTATCTTCTGCTCTACTCTTTTGCTAGACTGGCTCCCCGTCTTTATCAATGAGGATAAAGAGAGGCAATGGTCTCTTGAAAACCTACCTCTTCCCTGTATAGTTAACTTAAGCCCTTTTCTTTTCCCCATCCCTTTCAAACATCGTGTATGTACCTTTTCTGATGAAATTCGGCTGTATGTTGTGTATGATTATTTTGTGTAAACGCTGTGATATAGTGTACTATGGAGAGCGTACTAAATACTAGTTATTATTAATGGTCTCACAAAACCAATAATTTCATTGTTGGATAGACATTTACATGACGTGATGCATAACTGCCAGCCTGGTACTACACCCAAGTACTATGGCGTGCAAGGTCAAAGGTACATCTGGCAGGCAACCAGCAGGTTCTGAAGGCCGGTATCTGACGTTATTCACGATCCTCGAAGTGTGACGTCAGACGTTCGAGACCAGCTCCAGTTGGAAAATTTGTAACACTAGGAGGCAGTAGTCCCAAAGCAGAGCTGTGCAGTGAGAGAGTTGCGACATTGAGGGAGCAGTTGTCTTTGGTCACGTGCTGGACGTCATTTTCGGTCCAAACGCAGAACAACCCAATATGAAGTTGAGTCTGGAACCTTGTATGTGCACAAGCCATTTTATTTTTGGGGCCGAAATGGCTCTAGTTGCAAGTTGTCGCAACTCTCCTAAAATACACAGCTCTCTCCTGCAGGATGTCTTTAAACTGTTTGCAAACTGGTACAAAAATTGTTGCCACCGGGAGTCTGGTCGATTTTAAATTGAAATTGAGCAAGGGTAAAGCTTGTATACGTACTCGTTTAGGTTGAGCCTCAGCTCTGCTGCTGCTGTTTTTGTTGGCGGGATGATACCACGTTCTTTCTTTATCTTGTAGGTTGACTTGGGCATATTCTACCCCGTTTTCTGTCAACGTGAGGTTATAGAAGCTTTGTAAATGTGCATATCGGTCTCCTTTTCTCTAGTCACTCAAAATAGTTAGATGTTGGCTACATCATTTGTTTAAAAAAATGATTTTGTTTTTGCAACAATTGTCAAAGCCACTGCCGAAAGCCGAAAGCCACGTGGTGTTTGAGCACGGCTTGTGTCAGTCTTTGACTAACTGTACGGTTTTCATGAAGCGTATTGCCGTAATGTAGACACTAACAGTAAACAAAACCGTTTTGTCAAAACACAAAAAGGTAACCATATTAATGAATAAGTAAACAAATAAATGAGTGAGTTAGTGCGTGAGTAAGTGAGTGAGTGAGTGAATGAATGAATGAAGGGGTGAAGAAAAAAATGATAGCAAATTTAAACAAAAAGAAAACAAATTACAAAAAAACCTTTAAAAATCTTTTATAATAAAAAACCCCCCAAAACCAAGAAATAAAATAAATAAAATATAAAATTAAAAAAATTAATACAAAAATAAATACAAAAATAAATAAATAAAAAAATAAAAAAATAAAAAAAATACATAAATAAATAAATAAATAAATTAAACAAATAAAAAACACAATACAAATAAGTAAATAAATAAACGAGGTCACAAAAAAATGCAATCACCCCTCTCCGCCCCTCCCCTGCTCCCTTTTAACCCCTTCCTTAGTTAAAAATAAGTCTCATTACTGGTTTTATGTTGAACCTCGACATTCAGGTTGGTGTTTGTCAATGGGGGCGCTGTTGGAGTGGATGTCACGTGTCTCACTGCGGTAGGATTCTCTTCGCCATTGCTACTCGTACCTTTCAAAGTAGAAGAGGAAGAGGAAGTTTGAAAGGGAAGATCATTAAACTCGATATCAATGAGAACTGAAAATAATGTTTGTCTTGATTTTGTTACATCCATTAATTATGGGCGTTATCCAAAAGAGCCCCAAGAAATAACAAAGTACCTATGACAACGTCGGATCTTTCTGGTGTCGTGAGGGCTTGCTGCTCAGTCGTCAGATGGGAATTGCGTCTGAACTGCACAAAGTACCTGAACAAAAATAAGTGATGTGATGTGATTTTGAATAAAATATGTGCCAGCACAGGCTTGTGCCACCAAGTGTTTACCCTTTAGGTACCATATTCTACAGTGAATCGTGGAGAAAGGTCAACAACGAAACTTTCATTTTCATTAAGGTTGAGTTACATTGTGTTACGCTGGTGTGCCTCAAACTATAGGCAGTCAAATCAGCGTAGAATGATGAACATGTATTCTTGAATATATACATGAAACAAAATGACTAAAACAAACCCGAAAGAGAAGAACGAAATCATGTGTCCACGAAAACGAAATTGAATGCAGTAGCAGCTAAAAAAAAACCTAGTTTGAATAAACTCGGAAAACATGCATAAATATGAACATTGCATGTTAAAACTCTTCGTGATACTATTAAAAAAAATCACACCATTTCGCCATGCCTTACTTGTTGAGTTACTTGTTGATTTTAGCGTGTAATGTATTTCTGTGAAGAACCAAATCACTTTTAAATCACCCACATCATTAGATAGAGACCCTTTTGACTAAATAAAATCAATTCAAGCAAAATTGTATTTTGAGATGAGCCCACATGTCTCTTTTTGCTCAATCAACCATTTCTTTGAATAACACCCTTTGTTCACACAACTTAGCAAGGCTGAGTAATTGCTGTACAATTCCTATGGGAATTCCTGGAGAGCGGGTCATTGTTGGGTTGTATTAGTGAAAAACAAACCCCGGATAGAGATAAAACATTTGGCATGCTATTTGGCGAGGTGCAGTTGTGGAACTTGGAATTTTTTTAGATTTTTTGAAAAAAAGGCGGATTACCGACTTTTTAATTAAAAACTGTTACTCAATAAGTGAGCGATAGTGTCATTGAGTGTTAATGAAACTATCATGTTTTCCTTTCCCCAGAAAACCTCTATTATTAATAACTAAACAAACAGAAAAATTTAAACTTACTGGCTGCTCTGTGCGTGACCACCTGAGATTGAGAATGAAACAAAAACAAACATAATTGTTATATGTTATATTTTTTTTAACTCAAGTATAAAATAAAACATAACATACCTAAAATAAACACTTATCCGATCATTCTTGCATAACAACTGCAAAAAGCACCATACCCTTCACGATCTTAGTAACTGTAGCTTTCGAATCTAACACTAATTAGTTAAGCTGAAATCCCCTTAGTCCTTGATAATAATTTTTGAACGCGCGTGTATATTTCTTTTTAAACAGCCTACACTTTTTTTTAATTTACACTATACCCTTTACGTAAAGGGCAACGCTGCTGGTACGCTGAGGTCACAAAGAACATTATTCCGTACAATAAGCTGCCTCTTTTTGCCTCAGTGAGGGCGCTGTTTGAGAGTGTGACGTCATACGTAGGGGGGTGTTAATAACAGGTAAATAACATCATTTGCAGATATGAACAATTTTATTTAATGTTACGACTAAGTAACTCAACTGACTTGCAGAACATGTACATTCCCGAGTATCAAGTGAAACCGTTTTGCCGTGTGTTGTTCACTTTTACTTTAAAATGCTATTTTGTGTAATTTAGGAGAGATCGTCGGCCAACCATCGTTTGAAGGTGTGAGATATTAAATAATTGTCACCATTCTGCTCTCGTTTTTCCTCGCGCTCAAGGACTTACATGTAAACAGGTCGTTGGAACGACATTCTGTATTGAATCCTACCCCACCTTTTTTTCGAAAAGTTACAGCTGTGATGAAATTGACAATAATTTAATCAATGTTGTTTTGGTTCACATTAAGGGTTGATTTTACTCTACATGGTCGGTATTAAAGTTTCTACGTTAGATGTTGTATTTATTTCTTGAATAAAGTACATAGTATCACTTATGGATAACAACAAGCACACTCAACGAAAGCCGTGGATGACCTAATAAGTGTATCAAACTCCAGCGTGCAGAAAAACATAGACTCGATACAAGTGCTTCATGCGTACCTTTCTCCCTGATCCAATAACACCAAACCACTATGCCTATAGCACAGAATAGACACAAAAGGAGCACGGAGACTAGAGGTAGCGCAAGACTGGTTGAAGTCGCCTCTATCGTGACCTGTCTAGTTGCTGTCGTTGCAGTACTCCCTGCATACACAACGACATGGTGTTGTAAAAAGAAACCAGCCTATCGTAGGCTTATACACGCGCCAACCTACTGACAACTTTTAACAACGGAACAATGCTACCCCACAAGGTTTTCTTTGTTATAGTGGTACCCCACGGATAATTTTTTTAGAAAAGGGAATAATAGAACAACAATAGCAGGACCCCACATACCGGATCTGCAAGGGTGTATGACCTCATTTTGGGCGTGTTGTTTAAACGGCTTTTAAAATGGCAGCACTGTGTTAAGAATATGGTAAAAAAAACCAAAAAAAAAAACACGTCCGCAGTAAGGAAGTTGTTATGATGAGAATACTAACCAAATTGTTATAGAAGAAACTGCTTACAGAAAAAAAACCTGCCCCAACAAGATAAACATTGCGGGTGATTTGTAGGTAGGAACTATACTTGTGGGTTTTCGTTTGTCTGTGGGGTTAACCCTACTATGTTTTTAACAAGAATGAAAACAGGGGGGGGGGGGGTGGGGGAGGTGAAAGCCCACAATGTCGCTCTGCTCAAGATGTGTGCTAACGCCACAGAGTTGTGCATTATATAGGCAGACGCATAAACGCGTACGCGTGACGCTATCATCAGCCCCACAGAAAAATGAGCGATGTGCCCCCATTTTGTTAACAAGTAGTGCCTTTTTCTTAAATTGGAGGGTTCTATTTCTCATTGCGCATTAAGATAGTATGTTTGTAGAAAAACATTTAACAAATAAATAATAATAATAAAAATAACAATGATAATAACAGCAATAAATAAATGAATAAAATTACCGGAAATACATAAAATAACGGAGTGTGAGATACAACCTTTGAGTTTGCGTCGATCTACAGTGTGTAAAATACAACCATTTGACCGAACTGAGTTATGACAATGTTGCCGGGACGGGCCAATTTCATACCTAAGCCCTTTGATTTTCATTTAACAATTATTTACTTGAACTTGTACATTCAAATTCCCGGCAGATTTTCCAGAAATCTCTAGTCGCCCCTACTCATCTTAATTGAATGCTGATTTCCAATGGCTAATAAGAACGCCTTGTATAAGTTTAATTCAATACATTGCTATGTTAATTCGCATGCCTCAAAGTGAAAATGAATGGGGGTTTCAAATGACAGGACAAAATGGCTTCAATACGAACGAAAAGAAAGTGAAATTTGCTCTTTTTTATACCAAAAAGATCGGGAAACCTTAGCTATGATGATTAACACAATTTGACACAATATACTTACAACTCTTAATAGAACGTGCAGAGATCACCGTGGTTGTTTCTATATACGTACTTGCAGTTTCGAACCTCTGCCTCTCTGTTGATACGACTGCTGAATCAATAATAACGAAAGAAAGCATAAATACACAAAACCAACCGGTAGTTTCCTTTAGCTGTTGTTTTTAACTTCTGTAAATAGACGTACCTGTTGTCAAGAATGTGGCTTCAATAACAGCAATAGAAAGCATGAACAAACTAAACTGGTGATTGTTTTAATTGCTGTTGTTTTAACTAGCAATATTTGAGAATCGTGAATAAAATGCGCAGCGCTTGTTATACGTCGGTAACATTGAAACAAAACCACATTATTTTAACTGCAACACATTTGATTTACCAAACATTATTATGAATCCAATTTTATACGATTGATTGTTGATTTGTGTATATTATGTAACTTGTGACGTCACGTTTTTACAAACAAGCCAAAGAGCATGGATATCCTGCAGGCATGATTTGTACACAGCCCAATTGAAGAAAACCTTATTTCTTATATATCTTATGGAGATTGCACTGTCTGATTTCTATCAACGTTTTATGTAAAGATAGAGGGCGCAGCTAAAAACTTGTTCAGCTGTTATTTCTGTAACTCAAAACTTCCTAGGGAGTCAGCAATACTATAGTCTCTAGTAGGTTTTTGCCTTCCCCCCCCCCATAATTCCGCCCAGGAAAAAAAAACAACAACAACAACTTTAGCGCAGTCCACCATTAAACCATGCAGAAACATATGGCAGGTGTTATTTGCACAGGGTAGAGTTCACCTTGAAAATCTCATTACAAATCCTGCGGTCGGGAGGGCTGTCATATGTTTGTATACATAAATCTTGGCAAAGTCTCAAGGGTTAAATTAGTGCGGACACCCAAATTAGAGTTGTCTTTAGGACCAGTGCAGGATCTCGCCTGCCTGGTAGTGCCCTGGAACGTTCAAATTCACCCTATCAGAATGTTTGAGCGTGAAACCAGGCTTTCTGTTTCTTCTCACCCATACACTCTTGCTTTGCTGAGATGTAGAACAAGGAGCCATTCCAAAAGCTTTATTCCACGTACTGCATCTCTTTTGGAACTCTTTGCCTGGTGCATGTTTCCCGATCCCTCCATCCTACAATCTAGACTGTTTTAAGAGGAATATCAATTCCTACCTTCAGCTCCCTTGTGTTATTTTCACATTTAATAATTTAACTTCTTGTAGCCCCTTACCATGAGTAACTTTTAGCCTTGTTTGGGGCGAACTTGCATATAATATATATTTTTTAATAAAAAAAAAGCGGCTCAACAAGTAACATGTCATCAGCCGCGTGTCAAGTATAATATACTTAAACTAATATAGATTATACAATGCATACAACTTACTTTCTGTAACACTCAATTGAGTAGAGTTGGATTGCACATAGAACGAGTCATTCACCATGCACGTGTACATCCCTGCGTCATTGTTCTCCACCTTCAGAATAGTGAGATTGCAACTCAGGCTGCCATGATCATACTCATCGCTCGACCCCTCGATATCTTTGCACATACTATCTGACAGCGAGACGTTGTCTAGTGACCATTGGAATTGAAACTGACGGTCACGTAGTGGGCTGTCTGCAAGCACAGAGCACTGCAAGCTAACATTACTCCCAATGTACACAGTCTGCAGTACTGACGTTTTGACTCTGAACTTTTCTAAAAAAATTAAAATAATTATAATTTAAGGTTATTTTTAAAGCTTATGTTCAGCATAAAGGTGTGTTGTTTACTTTCCGCAGTTCCTGGTCCTAGTCCCATCCAACCAAACAAGAAGTTAACATTTTGCTATCTTCATTAAAAAAAAAATTGTTTCGGTCCCAATATCGTTCCTTTACCCTCCAGGGATTGTAACCCGCGAATAGCTTTGTTTGTTTGTTTGTTTGTTTATTGGGGTGTTTGTGTGTTTGTTTGTTTGTTGGGGTGTTGGGGGGGTGTTTGTTTGTTTGTGTGTTTGTTTGTTTGTTTGTTTGTTTGTTTGTTTGTTGGTTGGGGCTGTTGGGGTGTCTGTTTGTTTGTTTGTTTAACTGTTTGTTTGTTTGTTTGTTTGTTTAACTGTTTGTTTGTTGGGGTGTTTGCTTGTTTGTTTGTTGGGGTTGTTTAACTTTTTTCCTGTTTGTTTGTTTGTTTGTTTGTGGGGTCGTTGTTTGTGAGGTCGGTGTTGGGTGTTTGTTGTTTGTTTGGGTGTTTGTTGCGCAACTAAACAGAGCGTCCCCTTGTCAAGCATTGCTTTATCACCCCCTATAACTCGCGTGCGTGGTCTCTCCTTCCAGTCGCTTGGGATCGCAGCTCTACGTAGCTGTCCAAGCCATGAAGGCCTTGACAAAGGCTAGCTACAATGTTGCAATGCATGTTAGACTTGTTCGGTCGGTCCCAAGTCCAAGCTACAACTTACCTCTTTGTACTACAAGTTCAGTCGTACTATATTCATGTCCACCTAAGTCATTCACTCCACATATAAACATCGCAACGTCAGTGGTCCGTGTATCATGTATTGTTAAGCTACCAGTAACGTTATTAAACTTGAGCTCTCTTGAATAATTGTCAAGACTTCCCGCTGAGCAAGATGCTATGGTTGATCTATTCACGAGCCATTCGACTTGAACAACGTCACTGCATGGTGGAAGTAGCTTTCCATCACTGCGGGTCACATTGCACGTCAGCACGGCGTCATCCCCCTCAGTAACTTCCATCTTACCAATGGTCGAAACCTTTAGCACAGCTACCCCTATTGTCCAAAAGAGACATTCTTAGCTACTTTTTTATTTGATCAACATGTCTTCATCAGAATGCTAATTAAACAACTGACTGAACAAATACAAAATGGGTGATGCTTGAAGCTTTGCACGATGTGGAAAATAGGAAGTAAACTATAGTAAACTTGCGGGTACAACCATAGAGAAAGGATGTCCTTTCTCGATGGTACAGCCATGTGCACAGACAGCATCAGCTCAATCTATCAGAACCAGCGCTCCTCCAAAAAGCAATCCACATAATTAGTCATGTGTACCCACAAGTTTACTAGTTATAGTTACTTCATAAATAAATAAATAACAATTCAATAAAACCCGGGGTCTAAATACAAACATTTCAACTACTTTTGACAAGGCCCTTCAAAAATTGCCTCAAATGTTGGAGGATTAAAACAGTAATGTACACAAGGAGGATAAACAAACATAAATGGGAGGGGGCATTGGTGTCGCTGACGTCTTGCATGCAAGTGGGTGGCGAACAAAAACGGGGGCACACGTTTTATTTACATTTATTTATTTATTTATTTATTGCAATATCTTTATACAGGATAAAAAGATCAGCAAAAGCTGTTTTACATCAATGTCCTGTTATACATTAAAAAAAACAAAAAAAAAAAAACCAAACAAACAAAACAAAAAAACCCCATCATTTTGTAATTATTGATTTATTTATTATTTAAATAATGAAAACTGAAAAAGAAGATATACTGTTACTACACGTACTATTTCTAAGCAGCGTAATATTTCTATGCAGTTTTTCTGGCCATGAGCCATTTTGGAGATATGGTGGCAAAATACCATGACATTCTTAGTTTTGGGGTACGTTTCTCTACATCTATAACCCAAACCGATCAGTGCACTCATCAAGTGTCCACCATAAAATTATCAAAACAAAAGGCTGAATCTTCAAGGAGAAAGAATTTTGAGTGAATCTCAGTCAAGACAGAACTTTTGTGTGTGCTTGAGATTTCTTTTCTTTTTTTCTCGAAAGAGTGATTTAAAAAAAAGTAATATTTTACTCACCGATAGGGCAACAACATATCAACACGATCCAAGAAATCATTGTCAGCGGATTCATGTCGGCAAAGACGCATTGATTCACGGGGGGTCGCACTCCAAGCAAACAAAAAACTCCAGGAAAGTAAGCCGTGCTCTTTCTTGTTTAACCAATTCAATAATTTTCTTTTACACAACTGTCACACTACTGGAGTTTTTGAGCGAGACCGTCTCTGGAGCGAAAGGTATGAACTGCGTGGCATGTCGTAACGCATAATATTACATACAGTCAGCGAAAGTGAAGTTTTGGGCTGCATTTCGGGAAATCCCACAATGTTTGTTATAATACTATTATCTTTTGTTCCAGGAAGTAAATATAAAACTTTGCGATGAATATTATAAAAAAAAATATTATACAACGATATAGCGTGATATCATGGCAAAGCATTGCATAGTGCATCAATATCAAGATCTGGTTGCTGGATCAAATGGGGATGTTAGACTTGATTTCAAGTCTGAGATCGCGGTTATTTCTCTGCATCAGACACGCAAAACTCCCCAGCAGATTGGCTTTTAAACTCTCTAACAGTGATAGCTCGGACATCTGACGTCACACTTCGAGGCTCGTGAATAATGCCAGACCGGATGTTGCCAGATGTACCTTTGACCTAGCATTCATTTTACACGGAGACTCGCAGTCAATGTTCACATAGCCCAGGCTGGACTCCTCCGTTGCATACAACACGACGGAGTCCAGGGTATAAAGGTCCCATACCATAACGAAAAAACAATTATAACAAGCACTTTTAATACTTTTATACCTGATGGAGGAAGCTGAAACTTCGTACACATATGCCTTTTGTCCAGAACTCACAGCCTGCTCGGTTCAAAATTGTTAATTTTAACCTTGGATTACATTATTTTGAAAAAAAGAAAAAAAGAAAGAAAAGAAATTGACGTCTCCTCTGTAACTTTCAATTCAGACTCCGTTTATGAATAATCGCACGCAAGCACGCCCATAGCAAGTTCGTCACACTGTTCTAGTCTGGTGCAAGATTCCTCTCGCTCAGATTTGTCATGATTTCCCCCGCGAAAGGGCGCTATCATCCGCGAACTCGCCTGCAAATGATAGTGCCATCTCGCTGGGAACATCAAAACGAAGTCTTACACCAAGACTACATTCGTTCGTGCTACAGGGCGCGTTGACCCAACCTCTTCCCCAGGGTGTGTCGAGCAGTACGAGGTTGACTGCTCTCTCACCCTGGTATTGGAACATTTGCATATCCAAAAATTTTGGATACGTATGCAAATTAGAATAGTCTGGCTGCATATCGAAATTCACATCTTCGCCATATTCTCGTGGTCCAGTACCAGATTTAGTAGCTTGTATGTATTGGAAACATGTACATGTGCTAATGTAATGTTGTTGCCCAATCAGGGTCCAAGTGAGGAGTTTCCATCCCAGGGTTTACTATTTACAAACATGGTTGGAAATAAAGTAAACCATGGGGACGAGGTTGGCAGTCGATGGAGTCGTCATGCATTTCGCACATGCGCACACGTGCTCACTCGTCAATCGGTACATGGTGTTTAAAACATTAGCGTGGATCTGCGATTTATTTTTAGGAATAATATCATCCATGGATATTATTTGTTATTGTTTAATGCCTCAAAAGTGTAGTTATGGCCATGAAGAATTATGAAGGGAATTTCAGCTTCTTAATTAAATCAGGTAAAAATACGAAAAAAAACATTAGTCAAAATTTTGTTCGCACGCTACAGAAGCTTTATAACCAGGACGTCAGTGTAGTGCAACTTACACTGACGTCCTACCAGGGCTAATGTTTACATTACTTGGTGAATAAAACAACACTACATCATTATGTATACAGCATTTATACACACGCGCTGCAGCGGACGCTCGAAAGTGCAAGCTGACCCACAAACTACATCACCTCGTATAAACTCGACCAATCATTACACAGATAGTGAAAGGTTACGTCACAACACGTTTATCCAATGAAATCATTGTATCCAATGAAATCATTTGGGCCTTAACACCGGTACCTGTCTTTAGCCTTGCGGATAAAGACAGGGGACCAGTCGGTAACTGTGATCGAAGGTTAATGCCGATGGTTAATCAATAAGAGACGATACTTCAGATACAGGAAACGGCCATTTGCCTTCATTTCTTTCTGGGTTTTTAATTTTTTTTATATAGGCTTTCCTTGTATAGACTTTACGCACATGACGTCATTTGAGTAGGGCGCCCTTACCTAGAGGTCAAAAGGAGGGTGATCATCTGCCAATCCTGTGCGCCGCGCGTACAAATATGTGCGTTTCGATTGTTTCGTCATCGGTTTACCTCTAAGTTGGCGGCTTGATGACGTCATTGCATGAGGTCCATAGGCCTAGACATTGAAATGTATTGCATTGAAGTTAAAACGATGCACCGATGAAAAACGTTGCCTCGTGTGGATAGGCTGCCATAACCAGTTAAGGGACACATTCGCT
The DNA here is from genome assembly GCA_023634235.1 of Pisaster brevispinus. Taxonomy (NCBI): domain Eukaryota; kingdom Metazoa; phylum Echinodermata; class Asteroidea; order Forcipulatida; family Asteriidae; genus Pisaster; species Pisaster brevispinus. Next base: position 11,982,357 of record JAMKCF010000016.1, read on the forward strand.
CGTCCCCAGCGCCTTGCCTTAAAACCAAAGGCGCTGGGATGGGCAAACGTATCAAGCACGCTCATTGGTTAATGCTCAGTCCCGTCATGCATCACACTCACACTGCAAGCACTGCACGCATGACGTACTTCCTGAACAAGAATCTGTGCAAGCTGATTAGCCCATCCCAGCGGTCCTGGATAGACCGCTGGGGCCGAGCGAAAGGGACACAGTGAGTTACCACTGCACTGGTAGCACGCTGATCTATAAAAAGATTAAATGACATGTAGATAAACGTGTAGCAATTGTCAGTCATATACTTTATGCTCTCGGTGTATTTTATGTCAACTTAATTAATATACGTTGCATTTCCTTCTGATGATTAAGAATAGATTAACACTTCTTAAGAAAAAAAAAACCAAAAAAACAAAAACCAAAACAAATCCTTTGTACCAGGATCATCTTTGATTAAAAATGTAGCACAAGGAAGAATTTATAGGAATAAATAGCCTAGTACACAAAATAACTCCGGGAAAAGTTGAGTTTTAAGCGATGTTTTGAATTCAGTAAGTGAAATGGCATGACGTATTTGATAGGGAAGATTGTTCCGAAGGTTTGGAGCAGCCCACTAAAAGCAGTCCCAAAAAAACTACAAATTAGATGCTACAATACATTCAGGTTTGGTATGCCACATTACTTAATTATGTGTTTATTTTTAACTAGATCGTCATACTTTTAGAAGTGTTTTAATATAGAAACAATAGAAACACGGTTCTGCGTGACGGTTTCAGGAAATCAAAACTGAACAAAACTGTGTTTTTATTTTCAGTTGCACCGATTGCTCATCTCAAAACTGTTGGGGTAACTGGTTGTAATAAAGAGTTTTAGTACATGTATAATTAATTGAGATCATGACGAACATGCTGAAAGTACTTTGTGTCACTCTTCTGGTGAGTTTTCACAAGACGTGCGGTGATCACGGTAGGGAAAGTTTGGTTTATTTTATTTGTTTGTTAAGAAAAAAAAAGTTTTGTTTTTAATATTGGTATTACTGAAACAATGTCAGGATCAATGTAGTTGGGTCAACATTCTCGATGGCAGCGGCAAGAAAAAAGGAGTGTAAATAGGAAATGTGAAAATTGACCACAAAGTATAATTTAGATGAAAAATGTGAACACCGCGTTTGAACTGAGTTCTGGTATTGAGGAAACGGTATAAAAAGAGAAGCATTGGAACTGTACTAGACTTTTACCTGGAGATTCTTACACTTCAGCAAAATTCACGGGTCACAATACTCCAGCGAAGACAATGGGTAAATTTAGACAAACTTATGGGGGTCTCACGGACCCAGACTCCGGGTCGTTGTGACTGTCAAACTGTAGAGTAGAAAAGTGCAGTATAGCAATGAGCACAAAGGTAAAAACGGTTACTGTTGGCAAAGGTATGGCTGGGAGGACTTAAGGCAACTTTATTTAATGCTCGTTTTCTGGGCATAGCTAAAATAATAATAATCCAATGCTCGTAATCCTATACTCGTGACTTAAGCCAAATTCACACCAGAGCAATTGAGCAAGTGTCCCTTGCTAAAATGTTAGCGTGCGAAAATGTACAACTCGTGTGAAGGGCCAACATATTTTGTACTGACCGATGTCCCTTGTGAAATCTTGTCAAACATTATAGAAATCAGTGATGTCACCATCCCCGTTGACAAAATGACTATACTATGTCTCACTGTGTATAAATGGAACATAATATTGTAGGCCGTCGAACCCCGGTTTGATTACGTTGGGTTGATGGCTACATTCAGTAGAGCAGCATCCTCCAACCGGACTGTTCTCTCTACGCACGACAGAGTTTATTTTTTTTAAATTCCTTGGTTTAATTGGAATATTAATAAGTAAAGATCTAACTTGATAAATGAATCACTCAAAAAAATACAATTGCAAAATCAATTACAGGAACTACTGCGTCGACTATTCCAAAACTGGTTGTCATCGAAGGAGAAGATGCTGTGCTTGAGTGCCATTTTGAAGACCCGTATCTCCATGGGTTGATGCAATCCGTCTGCAGCGGTGGACATTACCAGGTCACTTGGTTTAAATTCGATTACAACAGAACTTTGCTGGCTTCCTGCTCGAATGAACAAATATTTGTTGGACCTCATCTCAGAGAGTTCAGGTTTGATTCAGAAACCGGCAGCCTAACAATACCAGATACACAGATCTCAGATGAGGGTGTTTTTACTTGTGTTTCATGCCATCTGTTCAAAAGCTGTGAATATAGCCTGAAAGAACTCACAGTATTACAACGTATGTATATTTATTGCTGGTGTGTTCCTCAGCCTGGTCACACAATTTGACTATTAAAAGAAGGGTTCAAAGGTCAATATCAGTGATACAGCACTCTAGAAGTTTGCCTTGTGTCACATATCCCTAATGGGTCAGCACACTCAGCGCAAACTTCCCGGTCAGTATTGACACCGATCTGGGTCAAGTATAAGACCTGGCCACTTCTGTGTCAGTGTGACCAGGAAAGGATCAACACGACCCTGGAAGGGATCAAAGTGACGAATAGTCCGAGAAAAAAAATCACCTTTTTAAACCACTTTTCGTGTTAGCTGGATCCGGAAATGGGTCGTTCCCTCATGACCCGGAGTTATGGTCAATCTTGACCCCACTTTGTTGTTTGTTAATTACATTGTTCTCTGCTTGCAGACAGCAGACTCACTGCACGGCCGTCAGTCTTAAATTCCAAATGTCTTTTCAGACAACACATTGTTGTCAGATACTTCGCGCAAAGTTAGCGGGGGTCGAGCAAGAAGAACGAGTATGCGCAATGTATTATTATGTATAGCCCGAACATCTGACGTCACACTTCGAGGCTCGTGAATAACGCCAGACACCTGATTAGTAGACCGGTGCCTGTCCTTATCCTTGCGGATAAGGACAGGGAAACTGTATTATACATTATGTAAAGTGTCGCCAATGGTTTATTTTACTGTACTGAACAGGCAAGTTGGTACGTCATTATTATGTGCGTTTTTGTTGGTCGTGTGTGCTATGGTCTTGATGCTGTTAGAGTCGAGCATCCAAATAAAGCAACGCTGTGTATCAATTTAAAGCACAAACAAAATCACAAATTCCTTGAAAAAAATTTAACAAAATTGTATGACAAATAGTGAACCACCTAATCTGGTAATATGTTTCATGCTTCGGAAGGGAAAGAAATCATCTGTTGCATATTGAAGGAAGGTGCAGAAAATAGGTTGCCATTACTCGTTATGAATCGAAAGTAATGTACACTTTCAAACAGAAACTGCGAAATGTTCAAGACCAACCAACAAGACAAAATCATCTTTCGATTTGGAGCACTAACATACAGTGGACAACGTTCCATATTATGTATAGAAGCAAAATGCTACTCACAGTATTTCCGTGTCGTAGTTATTACAGTACAGATACCTGTTTGTGATGAGGGCATCCACACAAGACGCTTAAGGAACTACCTCAATTTCATCAATTGGCAACAAGACTCCCACTCTCAAACATTTGGAAAGTATTGCCATCAGTAATGTCATCATTATTTTGTGAACGAACAACGATTAACAAGACTGACACAGTTTCGAGGTTATACAAACGTGCAAGGTCTTGCCGAGTTTATAAGTCCAGTTATTAGTGTTTCATTTCCTTGAATGGAACGTTCTTGCACATGTTGGTGTTCTGGGGTTTTGAGTACCACATCGATAGAGAGTCCTTTACGTTTGAGGTTATCGAGGTAACCACTATGAACTATTTTCTGGTGATTTGTTTTCTATTTGAGGTGTTTACTCTGAGGTGTTGCTGTCAAGGTAAGTAATCTTAACACCTTCATTAGAAGTTGGGAAGGTAGTGCACTCTGCTCTACCAACCAGGCTCCTAGTGGATGATACCCATGCCTACATCCTTACGGACTGTGAAGGGGGTAATTAACCCTGTTTCAGCCCCAGGAGTATGTGGCAACGTGCCTCTGTTGACAGTTGATTAGGATGGACAGCTCAAATCACTTAAGTGTAGCCCTCACGTTGAATTGGCCGTCTGGCCTTGTGGGTCAGGCGATATCTCAAAAAATAAAAAATAAAAAAAATAAAAATCAAAATCAAAAAATCAAAAAAGGAAATCCGCAAGTGTATCATAAGCACACCTTAAAGAACATTCATCAAATCTGCAGTTCACTTTGAGTGAAAGTTTCTAAAAACATTTTAATTTCAGGGAAGTTTATTTCTATTGTATGTTTTTGATATTTTTATTGAGCATTTCGTTTCGCTTATTTTGAAATTAAGGAATCGACGTGTCGACCATTGGTAAGGTGGTAGTTACTGAGGGGGATGACGCCGTGCTGACGTGCAATGTGACCCGCAGTGACGGAAAGCTACTTCCACCATGCAGTGACGATGTTCAACTCGAATGGTTCGTGAATGGCTCAACCATAGCATCTTGCTTATCAGCGGGAAGTCTTGGCAATTATTCCAGAGAGCTCGAGTTTAATCCAGATACTGGTAGCTTAACAATACATGATATACGGACCACTGACGCTGCAATCTTTATTTGTGGAGCGATTGGCTTTATCGCTGGATATGAACATAGTAAGACTGAACTTGTAGTACGAAGAGGTGAGTTATAGCTTGGACTTGGGATCGAACGTCCCACATGACTTGTGTTTGAATTTATAATTTTGTTTTTTTACTTAATTAAAAAAAAGAAGTTTTTATTAAATATCGCAAAAATCAATTGCACAAGGCCGGACGGCCATTTTATGGTGAGGGCTACACTTAACTGATTTGGGCTGTCAACCCAAATCAACTTGTCACCAGTGCACGTTACCTACTCCTGCAGCTGAAACAGGGTTAACCCCCCATAGTCCGTAAGGATGTAGGCATGGGTATCATCTTCTAATAATATATAATCCTGAGGTTGATAGAGCGGAAAGCATTACATTAACAACTTTTTAACGAAACAATTGTGGTTAATTGTCTTGCTCAATCGCAGCCAGTTTGATTCTTAAGTACTTTGCTATAACGTTGAAACGAAACACTGAAATGTGTCATCATGTGGAAATACATAGTAGAGTAATTTGTGTAGTCTGTTGGCGAGATCAGAAAAGATTTACTCGAGATTCCAACATTATACAAAATAATTGATGAAGTCATATCTTTTTTCTGTTTTCATCAGGCCACCAGTCAATATTACTACTGTTTATATAATTTCATCTTATCACAGCTTGCAAAAGAAAGATCACATTTTCCTTTGTGCTGGTAACTCCTCGAGTCAGGCTACGTAGCCTTAGATCTCAAGGGTCTTTCTCAGGATCCTCGCTGTTCCCAAAAGCGCTGCCTTCTGTAGTAGATCTACCCTCACATTTGTCCTTATTTCATCTAGATGTTTCCCCAGTGGTTTTAGAATGGTGCCAACTGCTCCAACCACCACGGGAACTACTTTCAAGTTTCACCTGCCAATTCTTACGGAGTTCCCTGGCCAGGTCATGGTACTTTTGGATATTTTCCGTCTCCCTTGAAGCTACCCTTATATCTCCCGGCACAGCTTCAATAGACCTTTATCATCTTGATTTTTCTCCAATCCAAACCATTGCAACCAAACCGAGGCTGGAAGAAAATAATAGTCTGGTTCCTTCCTTGTGCAATGAATGTTAGCATTCATTACTGCTGTTGGATACAGGGAACATTACCAAGATGGTGGTAGCATGATAAAGGTCTATGAGATGACACATCTTCTTCGTCTTATCTAAGACTACAACATCCTGACGCCTAGTTTCGGATTTTGCCAGCTGATTTGTATTTACTCTTGGCAATAATTAAGCCGTGCAGGGCAACCGCATAATGCCAGGTGTTACTTATTAAAATGAATTCATGTGTTACAAACTGCTCCATCACAATATTCTAGTGATGTTTACGAAGACACCTCGCTTATAAATCTCTCCATATGAGTTGGGATGGTTCTGAGGTGAACCGGTGGTCTAATAACCCGACGTTTCGATCAGTATATTCTATGACAACAGGGCAAACACAATTCAACCAAAGTCTTTCTTGAAGGCCAAGTAACATCCAAACACCATAAAAGTTATATAAAAGAACTAATAGAGGGCGCACTCTAAACACACACAAGTAACCGCGCTGGCCCACCGTGGGTTCAAATCCCTATGGGTCAATTATATACAAATTTCCCCTTACAAAATGTTGACTGTGTGAAATTGTGCGTGACCCGTATTATACAATAGGTAATCACAATCTTTGTGGTTACATTAGTCATTCCTTCCATCCCACGTGGACTTCACTTTATTCATTTCTTGATTCTTCCACCACCCAGCTGAATGCATTTTGCCTCTTTCCTTTCACCTCTTTTCTACATGACTGCATCCTTTACATTAGCATAATGTATGCTTTAGTTGTGTTGTCATTCTTAGCCTTAAAAAGAGAGACTGTTAAAGATTGAAATGTGAGTTCGTTCACTGAGAAGAGGGCTTCATGCAACTGAAATTGAAAAGACTCTATTTTGTGTTTGTTACAGCTGTTGTTAAAGTGTCGACCATGCAAATGGTGGAAGTTGTTGAGGGAGAGACTGCCGTTCTGGAGTGCCGTGTTACGGGCAGCATTGGCACGGTACTCTCGCCTTGCAGCGTGGAGCTCGCGTGGCTTGTGAACGACTCCGGGATGGTGATATCCTGCAGTGGGTTTTACATCAAACACTCCCATTCCTACAGTAGTGGGGAGTACAGGTTTGAGAACCAAACTGGTACTCTAACGATACCGAATGTGCGGCCGGGACAAGCTGGTCTGCTGACTTGTAGAGTGAACACCACTCGTGGATACAAACACAGTGTGACTGAACTCAGAGTACTGAGAGGTAGGCCTAATGTTACTAACTTTAATGTGGTCGTTGTAGGTGAACAAAAGGGCTAACAACTCAAAAACACATGACTCAAACACGGTATGAGAGGGAACCGTACAATTGGTGTGGGGGTATTTGAGAGAAGGATTTTTCAATGTAAATGTAGAGGGTGTAATTCCCGAAAGTGTTAGTTTTACCTTGGGACGGAATATCTGTTTTTGAAATTCTTTGTTTGAACAGCTTTACAACCGACAACGAGCACGAGTACCCAAGAAGAACGTACAGAACTAATGAGTAAGTTAACATTCGACTATTTAGTATTCCCTCTATATTTTGTTACTTTTTGTCTTTCTTTGTATTTATGTATTACAAAAAATAAATATCATTGTTTAAGTTTGTATTTAAATATTGCATTATTTGTGGCCTCTAGGGAAGTTGTTGATTGCTAAGGTTGTTGTTGTTGTTGTTGCTGCTGCTGTTGTTGTTGTTCTTTGATGAACAAACTTTTCAAGAAGTGCCTCCAACATTATCAATCCCTTTGTGATGCTAATGTGGAAATACTTTTCATTTATATTTAACTACCTTTTGTAAAACAGAGATGCTGTTTTTTTTATACCCATTCCATTACAGAGTGTTAAGTTTTTACTTGTTCTATTGTGTCCGAGTTGTGTATTATAATTATTATAAGTAATGGTAATACACCAACCCAAACAAGAGTATAATTATCATTTACATCAGCCAATATTGATGCGTGTTAATGAAGCATACACGTTTTAGTTAACATCATCCCAGACAAATTAGTGTTATTTTAACACCGTGTGGTGTAAATTTGTATTCTTTTTGATGACTCATAATGTCAATTTTAACAACTCAGTTGTTTGCAATGTATTGCAATTGTATTGCAATTGTAATTTGCAATTGTATATGATTATGAAGTGAAATGACAATAAACTGTCGAAAATAAATAAATACAAATAAATAAGAAAATCAAATTACAAAATTAAGAACTACAGATCTATGAAAAATAACCCGTATACTTGAAAAAAAAAACAACATGGCAAATTTCTACCATATTACGGGGTTGCTTTTCTGCACCCTGTCAGGTCTAATGCAACAAGTACTAATTTCTTGTATCAATGTGATGTGTTTACACTTAGCTTGTTTAAGTATTATGGTCTTATGTATGATTTGTAAATGCTGATGTTTAGCTGTTATCCCGGGATGAAATTATTTCTTTATGTTTGAGTTTATACCTCTGACGAAGGTCCAGTTTGGATCGAAAGCTAAGGCCATCTCCTCTACTTGTTTTATATATCTATATATTTATATAAACTAATGTGGTTTTTTTGCAACGCGGGAAAGGGTGATTGCCCAAAGGTGAGGCAGTACAATTATCTTAGATCCCTTAAATGTCTTCGATTGTATTTTGTATTAAAAACAATTGGACGTCTTTAGTTTCAGGTACAAAACCAAGGGTCGGGACCAATCTGATTTTCAATCATATTTTGGGATCATCAGCCGTAAGTGTTGTTATCTGCGCACTCGTTGTTGTCAGCGTCCTGGTGATTGGACTAATGAAACGTCGAAAAAGTAAGCTATTTCTGTCTAGTGTTGCCGTGGTAAGATGGATTGGAATTGAAAAGTTATAAATCTGCTAAACCGGCTACCGGAGCTGCATAGTTAACATGTGTTCCTGTTTGTACTTTTTTGTGTGCCTTTGAAAGTTTTTACTGCCTTTAAAATAGTGGTTATTATCGTTTTTTGGTTGACTTCAGGCCTGTACGCTGTAGTCCTTTTTATATTGTTGGTTATTTGTATGTTTTTGTGTGTGTGTCCTGCCTGGACATTTTTTTAAAATAAACTGTCAAGGTTTTTGAAGGTGTTCTGTGATCAGTGACCGATGCACAGTTGAGCGTTGGCGAAAACTTCTAAGTATTGTAAGCAAAATAATGTTAGTTTCTAATATCATTACAACTAAGCCTACTTTCAATATCGGTAGCTGTTGTAGAGTAGCAGTTATGACGAAGAAACAAACCTCAGTGTAAAGGTAGAGTATCGTTTAGTTTGCAGTGGAAACATTACAGTTCATTAAACTTATTCGAAAGAAAAACAAAAGAAGAAGAAGAAAAAGAGAGAACTGAAACAGTTAAAAAACAGTTTACATTTGTCAAGGAAATGAAATAGTGTCAGAAAGGGTTGCTATTGTATCGTTTAAGTGTACACTCTAAAAACTGCCTAGTTCAAATTGACACGGTTTTGGTATCGGAGGGGGGGGTCTGACCTATTTTTTTTTTTGGGGGGGTCGAATTGACTCGGAATCTGTGTAAAGAAATACACAGAGAGGAGTCAAACTGACATAGAGTGCTTAGACTGGTCCCCTGTCTTTAGGATAAAGACAGGTACTGGTCTTAAGGCACAATGATTTCATTGGATACATCACGTAGCGTTGTTTTGTTCTGCGAGTGTCCGTGTGAAATGAATGCTAGGTCAAAGGTACGTTTGCCAACATCCGGTCTGGCTGGTATCTGGCGTTATTCACGAGCCTTGTCAGATGTTCGGGCTGTAGAGTGCTAGTCAATATCTCCCTTTTGACCAGTTTGTGACTCAGCCTGAACCGGAAAAGGGTCAAGCCCCCTAGTGCTCGAAGTTCGGGTCAATTTTGACCTGGGACTATAAAGAGTGTGGCCTTCTTTTTTCTTCTTTTTTCCCCCTTCTTTTTCTTTGATAAGTCATGCGCAACCTTATGTAATGGGATCATTCTCTTGACGACTCTTGCCGTTATTTTGTAAATTCTGTACGACTGATCATTGTGAGATAGTTTAGACGAAGCTGACACAAGTTTGACGCGAGGTTAAAGGAAATAAAACTGGATAAATTGATTGTTTCATGGCACTCAGTATGATTCATAAAATAAAATATACCACATTGTTGTCGTTGCTTGACAGATTACTAACTTAAAAATAACTGACTTTCACTTTGGGCTAAACGGAAAGTTTGCTTACTTTACTTCAACAATATTAATGTACTGCACTGGCTTATTGTTTCAGTAATTCAATTATTTATGTTTATCTTTCTGTAGATCATTCATCAGCCGATGTGAAAGAGTAAGTAAAATATATATAATTAGATACATGAGTTCACCCTCACGACCCCTTGGTGGCGCTCAATATAAACATAGTTTGCTAAGCTAAGCTAATTGTTACTTTTAGTTTTTCACGCGTGTTTTTCGAAATTTCCACTCGATAAAAACAAAACGGCAAAGTAAGCTTATAATTAAGCTATGGTACAAATGTCTTTTCAAACTTCACTTTTTGATTCTGTATTTTATTGAACATTTTTAGTGCCAATTCAAAAGAAGCTATAACTTTTCAATGTTTTTTTTTACCGAATTTGTTAAAATGCAGATTAAGTGTACGCTTCATACGGGGCATGAAGGACGAAAGTGCATCAACCTCATCAGACAATGCCGGTAAGAAGTCGATATTGTTTCTCTCGCAACTCCTTTATCCAAACTCGTGCTCGAACCAAGGGTTGTCGATGTGTTGGTAGAGGGCGCTTTGTAAGAATTTGGAGTGTGTGTGTGTGTGTGGGGGGGGGGGGTCGGTGTGTGAAGGGTTGCGTCAAGAGTATTGAATAGGGGTTAGGAGGATGGGGAGATCAGATTTGGGAGGAGGTAACAAATGCAGTGATTCGGGGCATTGCCATCAGAGATATTAGAGTTATGTTATTTTGTGGCAGAAGTCATAAAATTGCATGCTCACTACCTCATTAACAATGGGGTTTTAAACTTGTAAGTCTGCTGCCACCTAGGGTCCCAAACGTCTCCAGTTGAGAACTCCGATATGGCAGAATGTGTTTAATGGTGATTGTTTTTTTCTTGCGTTGTAAAAGTTGCCAGCTTGTTGGGCACGTCCACTGTTTACCAAGAGCTAAACCTCACAGCAACCGAACGCAGTGACGAGGAGGAGGTCAATCCTTACAATCAAACTATAGTAGGTTTTTGTGATCATAATTACATTTCTTTTAAATATTGTAAATTTTTGTGCGTGATTATAAAACATTTACACTCGTTTTTGTGTTATTTGCGCCTTGAGAATCAGAATACTCACGGGTTCTCGTTGCAACATATTCTCTGGATAAACACAGTATAGACTTGGAATCAAGTCTTTACTTTCTCAATGCATGGGCGATCGGGATTGGCGTTGTGGTGTCGCTCGCCTTCCACCTCTAGAACCACGGTTCGAATTCCGCCGAGGGCATCGCTGAATGGATTGTTTTTTTTAAGTCCCTTCCTGATGGAGTTGGTTCCCTATAGAATACTAATCTGGGAGATAAAACCGAACACTCCTTCTTTGTCTTCTCTCCATTTGGATATTGGCTTGTAAAGTGATTAAGTTCACTTTTCTGAGAGCATTTGCTTCATAATCAGAAATAAGAAATGAAATGAAATTGCTTTCCGCACTAAAGACCACAGTTTAACACCACAAGATGCATGGTGTTGTCCAACTCTCTTACAGGACTCTTAAAGTAGCAGCGAAACTGCATGAGCGCCTGAGGGGTTCCTTGGTCTCTGAATTTTAAATCTGTTATTTTCTCAATTAAATAGTTTTGTTTTCATCACTTGTTTTCTGTTTACTAATATCGACAGTTAGAGAGAGAGCATTAAAACTATTTTAATTGTAAGTCTGCTGCCACCTGGCGTCTGAAAGTGTCCAATATTATGACTATTTGCATACCCTTCCAGGTAACACATAGTACGGTCATTGCACACGCAGACGTACATCAGGACAGTCTGGGCGCAAAACAACCTTATCAGTTTGTATTAGCCAACCTCGACGCTTAATCCCGTTGGGAGTAAAGTGCATCTAAGATTCACCTCACAAACTACGGCAGTTTTCGTCTGACAGGGTTGAGGAACAATCATCGATAGTCAACGGGATCGACAGAGGTCGAAGCCCTTCACTTGAACCTCGTGGGTTGTGTTTTGTCACCGTGGGCAAGCGGTTATAGACTGCAGGACTTGCAATCACAAAGACGTGTGCTCGAGAATGGCCAAGCAAGCTAAAGATGTTCACAATGACTAAAATAAGTATTTGTCGTCTGGTTGCTGACTCTCAATTCTTGTGGAATTCATAATCATAGACGCTAAACCATGTTTTTTTTAAAAGAGAGATTGGCTGTTGCCATCTTAGCGTTTATATTCCCCTTCGGGAGCTTTTCCGAGTTCCCTTGCTGGATAATTGTCTAAACAAACAAGTAAGCAAACACCCCAACAAACAAACAAACAAACATTTCTAGTTTCTTAAAGTAACGTAAATCATACAAAAGGTAAAAAGCTTCAGGCTAGATCACTTAAAGAACTGCATTAGTTACCCGTAAAAAAAAAATCGTACTGTTGACTTGGGAAACCACTTCACGGTCTTTCCCCCAGTGTATAAAGAGACATGTTGTATGCATACCAACCTCGGCCCAATATGAGATCATCAAACAGGCTACTGTTGAACATTCCTAGATCTCATTCTTCTTCAGGTGATAGAAGCTTCGTTTCACAAGCACCAGAGCTATATATTGATCTCCTCTATCAACTCCGTGCACTTGGCTCCTTGCAGATCTTCAAAAGCCAACTTAAGACTCATCTCTTCGAGTCTGCTTAATTTACATTTAGTCCATTGCACTTGTCATCTCCACATGAAATTCTGTAAACTCTTTTGTTTTAAATTGTTCCTTCCATTTGCTAAGTGCCTCGAGATAGGCATCTGGATTGATGGTGCTCTCCAAATGTCTGAGGATTGATTGATTGATTGATTGATTGATTGATTGATTGATTGATTGATTGATTGATTGATTGATTGATTGATTGATTGATTGATTGATTGATTGATTGATTGATTGATTGATTGATTGATTGATTGATTGATTGATTGATTGATTGATTGATTGATTGATTGATTGATTGATTGATTGATTGATTGACTGATTGACTGATTGAGTGATTATTTGATTGATTGATTGACTAGTAATTGCTACTTACCCAACTGAGTAAAGCAGGCGTGGTTAATGGTGGGAGTATCCTACTTTTTTAAACAAGAAAGCTCAAGTGGGCAGTTATATGTTTTCTATTTAACAATTTGATATTTTAAAATCAACAGGCATGAAATTTGCCTGTATTAGTGGTAAGTGGAGACGAAATTGTGCACTGTGGTGGCGGATAATTTCGTCTATATACGGGAATGCAGCGATTGCAGCGAGGTGTGGTGCGGAAAGTAATGCCACTGTAATACTGAAAGTGAACACTCCCCAGCGCCGCAACTAGGGTAACGTTTCACGGGGGGGGGGGGGCATAAGGGATGCACAATGCTTGGTAAAGGGGCACTTCTGGCCAAGTTGCCGTTGACCCTTTTCTGAAACAAGCCCCGGCCTTCAGGAAGATTTGATGTAATATACTATTTTGTTTCCTTAAGGAAGACGCTTAACCAATATTGCTTGTCTTTCAGATGGGACGTAAAGCTGTAAGTCCCGTGTTTTATATGTGTGTTTTGTTTGTTTGTTTGTTTGTTTGTTGTTGTTTTAGACACATAAAAGAACCCAGTTACTCCGTTGAGAAAAGAGGTTTGCCCCGGTGTTTCTTGCAGTGGCTGCCGAATGCGCCGCAGCACCTCGTAAATCCTTCAAAAGGTTTCTTAATTCAAACATATTAAAAAAACACTTTAAAGGTGTTTCTCTTTGTTCCAGCGACTCGAGTACCCTTTGGTAGATACATGTGCTGTATAAGACTCTGGTATTATTCATTATTATTACGCGTACGAGAACTGAGGGAACAGCCAGTTAAAATGTATACACAATTATATAGAAATCAGATAACATATGTATATACTCAGGAAATGCACAATGGAAACAGTTGCAACATTTGCAAAAAGTTTACCAAAGCTTCAAACAGATTCCCCCCCCCCCAAAAAAAAAAAAAAACACCCAAACTAGTTCCACAGAAAGAGGGGAGAACTGGCCAATTCACAGAAAGCACGAGAACCAACGACGTGGTCGGAATGCCCACTCCACTCCCAGCCCAACACATTGGGACATCATTCGCATGAAGCACGCCCCCACTTATCCATCCCAAATAGCAAACACCCAAGAACTACAGGGGTGCACACCCTAGATTGTGTATTGCAGACTGGGTATAATCCCTTTTAATAAAAAAACCCGATAATATATATATATATATTTAAAATAAGAGTTATAAAAGAATCCTCGTTTAATGAAATACTTTTAAAGTTTTAAACAAGTTAGTTTGTATTTTCCTGTGCTATAATAGCATCGATAATGTCATTTACTTCATTTGCAATATCATATATTTCACATCAAAGCACAATTTAGTAATGTCTGGGAAAAAGTTCTTATTTTGAAGCATAAATGATTTCCAGTCTTTCGGATTTATTGTATGCACAGCAAAAACTGGATGTAAACGTTACTTGTATTAAGGTGAAGCCCAGATTAAATTTTCTCATCTGAAGTGCTTGGCATCGTCACTTCGTACAGAGTTTCTTGGTAGTCGATTAAACAGATATAGTCCTGAAAGGAGACGGGAAAAAATAAGTAAAACTGAAGTAAAACAATTATACAATTAAACTCTCCCCATCGATGATATTACCAATAAATAATGACGGGATCAAAAGGTTTAATGAAGATTCTTTTGCCTAAATTTTACCTCCTGATTGTAAGATACTTTGGAAATATTTCTTAGTTGCATCAGAAGATATAGTTGCCTGTAACAAGGCCTCTGTGTTTATAAATGCTTCGGATACAGACCCACACGTCTTAAGAATGTTCAAATATAAAACAAATTTGAACTTCGGGTCCCCACGTATATCGTGTTGAAGGCAGGGTGTACTTTTGGTATTAACTCCACACAAGTTAACGACAATATACAATTATTTACTGGAGAGCTGTTGATATTATAAAACTTGTTAGAAACAACACCCTATGAAGTAGCTTTTGAGAAAGAGGTAATGCTTCAGAAACAATCTCGAATCTGAGAAAGGCTTCAGGAATAAAACCTTTCTCTGGCATCTGAAAGCGTACAATTCTGTGCTTCAAGGATTTTTTTTTACCTTTTCTTTTATTACTTTCTTGCAAATTTGACAACCAACTGAGCCGAATTTTCCCAAGTTTTTTGTTTTTGTTTTATTTTTGCATTAAGTTGGAACACACCAAGTGAGGATACTGTTGTTTGACAATATTACAAAAAGTATTACCCAGCTCTTTAACCGTGTCCAACGTGCAAGTACGTACGATAACACCATGAAGTGTACTTACACTTGCTGTTTCCAGTAGCTTTCCTAGCTTAGTGCTGAGTTTGTGGAATGGTAACCGGTCATCAGGGTCCTCAGACCAGCAATTCAACATCATCTGGTACCTTGGAGGTTACAGACAAATACGGTTTAGTTTAATTAATCATTGACTTATGTACATGTTGGACGTGTACAGATCCACACTGGTGCACACAACCTTACGGATCCGGTTTGTGGGGTACTGCTATTGTTGTTCTATTATTCCCTTTTCTAAAGAATTCCCTTGTAGGGCCCAATTGTTCCTATTGAAATTACCTTATGGGGTCCATTGTTCCAATGTTAAAAATAAAAAAGTTGGCACGTGTAAGGGCATACACACACACACACATCTGTGTTACGTACACACATGGGCATTCCTTTGGATAGAGACACGCCTGTTTGTAAATGGTGTAAACCGAGGACATCCCATGGTTTGGACTTCGTCTTTTTTAGCGACGTTCCCATTGGTTTTATACACGAAACAAACCGAGGACTGTCAACGATATGACATTTTCCCGGATCATAATATTGTTAAAGTCTTCGGTTTGAATGCATAGACATGTTCACACACCATTGTGGGGACTTTTACACAATAGCACAAAATGTTCCCACAACGTTTTTCTTTGTTAAACTGCCCCCCCCCCCCCCTCGAGGTAACTTTTTAGAAAAGGGAACAATACAACAATAGCAAGTTCCCACAACTCTGCTTGCAAAAAACTGCGTGTTCTGCGCACTTGAGAAACAAACGTATATTATACTGTAAAAACACTGTGTGGACGCAGGTAAGTCCACATACATGCAGTGTTTCCAGTGCATACATTATTAGGATTTCTTTTGTGCTCACCAGCACACTTTGTATGTAACGCTTAAAAAACAAGCACAATGGAGATTTGTATTGTTCTCTCCTTTGTCCCTTTACCTATCATCTTCCCATAGGCTTTGTACTCAATATTTCCCGTGGAGCATCCCTGTTTGTAAAATTTCCACATGGACACCCTTTGTTTTCCCATTTTTGCTTTAGTCCTCGGTCTCCACGTAATAGGCCTACCGATTACAAGCACAGGTCCACACTTGGTATGTATTGCATTATGGATGCATTTCGACGTAATGTCTGAAGAATCTTAAATTAGTTATACATCTTTTGTTCTCAGGTTAAGTCTTGGTAATGTAGAGAATAAGCATCTTGAGTTTAGTTCAAACTTACAGTTCATCCTGACAGTGCTCTGGTCTTGGCATTCTGAACCCGTTTTTGATTTCCGTGATCACGGATTTCGCACTCATAGACGGGTAAGGCCGCGCACCTACCACCACAAAAACAAACAAGCAAACACACATACACAGTCTCAAAATATACCAAACACTGAAAACAAAAACACTCAAATGAAGAAAGACAAAAAATTAATAAATAGATAACATGGCGATTAAAATATGGCTTGTGCATTTTAAACACATTGGTCAGAACTCCTGAAAGGAGGTGAACTCAAAACTTGAGGATGCGGCCGGATATGTTGTTGGTTGTTTGTTGTTTGTTGTTTGTCTTTGTTTGTCTCCGTCCAAGTCTCTGTCGCTGTCTCTGTCGCTGACGCTGTGTCGTCGTTGTTATCGTCGTTGTTGTTAGTATTGTCGTTGTCATCGTCGTCGTCGTCGTCGTCGTGGTTCTTGTTGTTGCTGAGGCTGCTGTCCTCTTGTTTATGTTGTTGTTAACAATTGTTAACCGATAACAACGATTTAAGTCTCGGTACTAACTTACCTAGTGTTACAATTTCCCACAGGAGAACACCGAATGACCATAGGTCACTCTTGGTTGTGTACAAGTCATCATAAATTGACTCTGGCGCCATCCAGCGTATTGGAAGAGGAGTCTATTGGGGGGGGGGGAGAGAAAACGCAACTTTTAATAAAATAAGATATTTTGTAACTTGTTTAATCTTTGTTCGGTTTTCGGCTTAATTAAATAGGATACTTGGGGATTTACCGAGAACAAATTGTTGTCCCCGAAAAATCCGTTTCTGAAAGTATGATTGTTTTATTTTTGAACTGAGATCCTACAACAAAATCGATGTTAAACAAAACCAGCTTGCAGTTTTGTGAGATATTTTAAAGTAATCTTGTTTGCTTGTAAAAAGCTGCATTTAAGAAGTTGAAATGTCTTAAGGAATGCTACAGACAGATACAACAAAAAGCACGTGTGAAAGTTTCAGCTAAATACAGTGTCTACTTGTTGGGGAAACAGCAACAACTTTCACGGTATTTTTTCACAAGTACGTCGAATCCATCCACGTTCTAGCGAGGTATCAGCGGGTACCAACCGCATCTCTGGCCGCAACACTCTCGAACGGACACCAACCCTCAAAAATCTGAGAAGCGATTCATGCATGAATCGCTTCTCAGATTCAAATGTTTTGGAGTGAAAAAAAAAAACCTATCCAAACCATATTAACTAGAAGGGAGTACGATTTCAAACTAGTTCAACAACTGCAGAGCTTCTCATCGAGTAAGTCGTTGTAGTCATTAACCTACTCTACTGGTACAAGCGGAAAAAAACATTATTATTTACGAGATTATTACCTCCGATTTTCGATGATACACTCGTTCGCTTTTTATGTCCCGGGCAAGTCCAAAATCGGCCACCTTGCAAACCATGTCTTTACTCACGAGAATATTACGGGCAGCTAGATCCCTGTGTATACACTTTGAACAAATCAAACCATTTATTTATTACATTTCTGGTATTAAGAAAGACAAATTGTATATCATAGTATCATATATTATTGCATTTGAAGGCATCATTTAAGGAAAATTGAGACTGGTGCATTAAGCCAGATCCGTTGCAATAAATTCCTAAAGGTTATTTCGTATGTCCATATTTAGACATTACTTATAAGTTCAACATTGATAAAACCTCCATGATAGCACAGCCATATTATCATTCAACTAATTTCTCTTCCCAGGTTGTATCGTAAATTTGGTTGTGATCCCTGGCTACGTGGCAGTTACAGGTTGTACAAAATGTGTATGCCTTCTGACTGGCATCCCGCGCAAAGATAATTGACAGCAGGGAGACTACAAACATTGGGGCTAGATGGCTCATCAATTGCTAGAGCGGCAATGGAGGTTGCAAACTCAAGTTCCGCTCTGTTAAATTTGTCATCGTTCAACCCTAATTTGTGAAAAAATGTACTCGATCAGGTCCCCTTATGGCTTACAACTTGTCAATTAATTTCAACCAGTGTCATCAAACCGAGGCCGGAATGATACACAATAATATATTTAGTTTGAAGCTCAATATCTCAGTATGGCTTGCGAAGACGCCATTTACATAAAACTCTCTCTCTGTGAATTGTGGTGGTTCTGAAAAGGAACTGGTGATTCGACGTTTCGATTAGAATGCTCAGATGCTCTGACTGTCTTCAAGATACAACGGGCAACTTTTCAGATCCTACCGAAATGTCCTTGTTGTTGGGCCTATATTACTCTCTTTACCTCCTGCGCCGACAGGAAGGCCATACCGTCGGCTACATCCCGTCCCATGGCGATCAGGTCACGCGAGGTCAGGTTCTTGCTGGTGCCGTGTAAATTGCTGTATAGCTGTAGCTTAGCTTTCCCTTTCCCTCTGCTCTCAGTCAAGAGGTCCTTCAGATTCCCTTTGGAGAGGAACTCCACGATGATATAAACGGGGTCTGTGCAAATTAATGAAATAAATGTTGACAAAATTGGGACACTACAACAATAGGCAAGTATAGCTTAAACGCATTGGTAAGGTCGCACAGCTCTGTGTTGCATTGGCTCTGTGGACATTCCCGTGTTCTGTACACTTAAGAAAATCATAAACGCACTAAAAAAAAAAACACTGTGTGGGTGTGTGTTAATACACATAGTGTTTCAAGTAACCACAATGCGCGGACCTATTTTGTTCTTAGGTTCACATTATCGTGTAATGCTTTAAACGCAAGTTCAAATCACTTTCGATAAGTCAAAATTGAAAGTTCAAAGGTCTCTTGAAATTATGTTAGTTCACCCAAAGACAATTAATAAGATAATTACTTCCGATTGTCTAAGGCTGGGATCTGAGATTTTCCATGGTTAAGGAAGATTTTTTCACTTACAGCACCTTTTGATTTACCCACAGCTGTTTTGCCTCAATTATATTTTTCAAATTCGTCTGCAAGCGTTCTCAATTCATGCCAAGAATCAATCACACTTTTATGTTTTCTTCGTTGTTTACGTTCGCCATCAATTTTGCTTGTGGCATGCAAACATCACTGTTGCCATCTGGTTGTCAGAAGCAGTTGGTCATTTTGTCGAGGAATTTGCCACTTCCAGGTCAAGCGTTTTCTTGTAACTTTTTGAGTTTGTGTTTGGATTTATGGGACTAGTATTCTTTCAGAGAGATATAACTTATTCTTTCGTGGATTGGAAAAAGGTCACTTTGGTAAAGGACTTACGAAACTGTATGGTAGAGATGAACAATTTGTAAATACACAACAGCCTCGTCTCGGAAAAAGTGATATTTCTAAGAAGAGAATATGCGTGGTTTGCGTGAATTTTAGTTTTAAACGTGCGCCCTGTAGTCCTACCATTTCAGAGACAGCCTTAATGGTGGGCGTCAAATATTTCGTTATGAATAATGAATGAATAACGAATGGATAATTCATTATGAATAATGAATGAATAACGTTTATCGGCCTCAAGTAAGCTTTTCACAAATCAAAAATAAATGTTGATTGTACCGAGGAGGAAAACTGTCGTTGGTTCAAAAGACAATGACCTGGGCACAATTTCATAAAACCTGTAATGCACAAAAAATTGCTAAGCACAAACAAATCTTGCTTAGCAGAATTAGGCTACCAGCCAACATTCCATAAAGTTTACATTGTTAGCACTGGTACCCAGCTCATTTATTTATTTATTTATTTATTTATTTTTTTGCTTAGTAAAGAAATTTGCTAAGCAGAATTTTCTGCTATTAACAGCTTTATGAAATTTGGCCCTGAAGGTATTACCAGTCTCGATGCAGAATCCAAGAAGCTTGACCACGTTGCTGTGGGTTGGAAGACTCTTCATGAGGTCTAATTCCCGCAGCAAATCGTCCTTCTGTGTAGGCCCTGCACCGTCTAGAAAACACAATCAATCAAAGACTAGCATGGTGACTGGGTCTGAAACTACCATTAAAGACCGGCTGAGTATAGTGGCCCTTTGTGCGGCACTTTGTTGCCTGAAAATGTAAATGTAATGTGCCCTCTTGTCCTATTAACCCCAACATGAACCTAATGTAACACAAACCCGTTTTTAAATTTCACACATGCCGTTTTACATGACAATTTAGAGCGAACTATATTAGTGGAACCCCGGGCTTTTTGTAGCTGCCATGTTTAAGGACCCAGCCGCAGGCTTAGGGCCTTGTCACACGAGGCAACTTTTACAGGCAACCAACTGCAGTGCATTCTACAGGACTACTTCGGTAGCACATGAGTCATTTTCCAAACAATGTCTTACGATCCCTAAGAAAAATATGTGAACATTCAAATGTGAATGCCTTTTCTTCTTGGAGATTGCCTGGAACTGGTTGCCTGTAAATTGCCTCGTGTGACATGGGCCTATTACCTTTCAACGTTTTGATGGCCACATTGGTCACTACGCCTCTTCGAACGATACTCCGAACTTTACCAAGTAAGACCCGACCGAAAGCGCCCTCACCGAGAGGTTTCGTGATGTTCACCCTGTCTCTTGGTACAGCCGTAGCGATGTCGACTTCGGGGACTTCGTCATAAGTTCGTTCGGGCTCTGGACGCTTGGCCACTGGTGGACCGGTCACTATATCTGAAAGAATTCGGCACAAACTATACCATATATTCGTGTATAACTAACGGAAATAATCGTGATGGTTATGCCCCTCGTAGGGTGACATTCTCGTAGACTGGCGTGTCGTGGCCGAGCGGCTTAGAGCATCGGACTCAAGTCATCAGGGTGTGGGCTTGAATCCCGGCCTTGAGCAAGATACATAACTTTAATTTGTTTCTCATCACCCAGGAGTAAATGAGTACATGCGAGGGGCAAACACGGTTCTTGTGATTGACCTAGCTTAGTGCGATATACACTTGCCAGCACAGGTTGTAAACTCGCATAGGAGCTGATTGAAATAAATGGCCCAGTGACCTAATGTTCGAAGCGCAATGGTCAGTCTTTGGAATTGCACTATTATAAGCGTCGATATTATTGTTATTATTTATAGTGACTCGTGCACAAAATAGAGTCCTTATCCCAAGCAACCACAACCCGCCCGTCTTCTGGAGAATGCAGAGCACATCTCGATCTTGAAACGTCAAGACTCTACTAGACTGCAAACCCGGTACTTCTCAAAACCAGCACTTTGCCCAAAATGAGATTGAATGCTTAGACTTAGTTTGCATTCATTGTCCAACATCATAGCAAGCTTAAAACCTTACGTTTGATTATTGTTTACAGAATTTTGAATACAAAAGTATAACTATGGGTACTATAGTATAAGTATGGGTACGTTGTTTGTAAATTTCTTACCCAATTCGTGATATTCCGTTTCAGGTTTTCTCTTTCTGTTGACAAATAAATTACACACTTTATTTAGAACTACAAATGTTGAGATTGTGAGAAATAGTTTCCAAGTAAAACGATTAATTAATAAACACTAGAAGAAAGCTTCTGTTAATTGAAATTAAAGACGACCATGTGTTTTTGTTTCCGGTTAAACCTAGGCGAAAACTGAAAAATCCCCTTCTCTCTGCCAAATCAAGTTAATAGTTTTAAAGGGAGTTAAGATATACCGATTTCAGATAACAATAATTTATACAATTTATTTCAAAATATATCTTTGTAGGCCTACTTACTGTTTTGGAACAAGACTTTCTTTACCTGGAATTGAAATAGACATATTGAGTTACTCTCCTTTCATTTGATTGCATTCTTTGTTGATCATAATGACCAATATTAGTGGGGATGATAAGGGGAAATAATTGGAGCAGGTGACAGCGCCCATACGGGGCCTTCCTACCACAGTTAAAGGGAAGGGGTGTGGTTGGGGAAGGGGGAAGGGGGAAGAGGCAGGGGAGAATGTAAACTGAACGGCAGTTAGAAACCCAAGTGCAAACGATGGCCGATTAACATGCATGACTTACCCCTCATGTTGACTCTCCTACGGTGGACTTTAAAGATGAGAAACACGACAACCACGACCAGGAGAATCAGGATGAGTATTACGATGCCAGCAATTAGTCCCACGTCACCACGCGAGGCGTCGACATCTGTTACAAGGAAATACAAGACACGATGAAGATGGTTTGCAACTCTGTGACTTAGCCACGCCCCTTAAGTGGGAGACTCGCCCATCGGATGGTGTGTTGAACAGCCGAAGACACCAGTGAACTAGTGTTTAAAAAGGGTTGAGCACAAGGTTACATCCTCTTTCCCACCGTAGGTCTGTAGCCAGCCTCTGTCTTTTCTTTTGACACTTTCAAGGTAGTGTGCCCCAGTGTATCGGACCTGGTTCCTCATATTATCAGGATGTTTGAGTGTGAAACCAGGCTCTCTGCTTCTTCTCACCCATACACCCTCACTTTGCTGAGATGTAGAGCAAAAAGCCATCCCAACAGCTTTTTTTCCCACATACTGCATCTCTTTGGAACTCCTTGCCTGGTGCATGTTTCCTTCGCTCGTCCCCAGCGCCTTGCCTTAAAACCAGAGGCGCTGGGATGGGCAAACGTATCAAGCACGCTCATTGGTTAATGCTCAGTCCCATCATGCATCACACTCACACTGCAAGCACTGTGCGCATGACGTACTTCCTGAACAAGAATCTGAGCAAGCTGATTAGCCCATCCCAGCGGTCCTGGATAGGCCGCTGGGGCCGAGCGAACATGTTTCCCTCCATACCTAGACTGTTTTAAAGAGGAATACCGACTCCTACCTTCAGCTCCACTGACTTATTTTAATTTCTTCTTGAATCCTTTTGGAAAGAGTGACTTTTAGCCTTGTTCGGGCGAACTTGCATAAAAACTACGCGAAAAACCCACATTTTAAACACACTGCACTCTGCGTTTCTATCCTGGTAGGAGTCGTA
This sequence comes from Pisaster brevispinus, assembly GCA_023634235.1. Classification (NCBI taxonomy): domain Eukaryota; kingdom Metazoa; phylum Echinodermata; class Asteroidea; order Forcipulatida; family Asteriidae; genus Pisaster; species Pisaster brevispinus. The sequence goes on from JAMKCF010000016.1 coordinate 12,005,636, forward strand.
GCCTAGATTCGTCTGCGTTTAAATCCAGTCGCAGTCGCAAGAACCACATTAAGCCTCAGCAACAGGAAACTCCTTGATCTTACCCCTTCATTAACAAGTTCGTGAAGGGGTTACCCTATTAAACCTCTTTCTGCAGCTTTAGTTGAGGAAGTTTCAACTTTGTCTTAAAAATATTTTCTTGGGAATTGTGAACAAGCTTCTGCCTTCTGAAGATGCGGGGTTGCTATTCTGACACAACGGTTGGTTTTTCCCAAAGGTAAATTCAACTGAAGTCTCGACCTTGACAAGATTACCACAATTAAGTGTCCCGAATCTCACCTGCTCGACTGGGTTCGCTGCACAGACTGTCCTGACAGAACCGCGAACGTACCTCCTGCAACATCAACTCGGCGTTTGTCTCTTGGCAGCCACCGTAGTTATACCATTCATTCTGCTCGTTCAGACGGAATTCGAGCTGCAAACAGCCGTCGTCATTCTGTGAAATCTTCTCCACGGAAACCGCGCCTGTTGCCTGTCTTAAAGTCACACCAATACCTGCCAAAATGGTATTCAGAAAGAACATTTTACACTCAGTCAATTCAGTCCCCAAAATTGGGAAGAGTTCTAAAAAACTTTCTGCATAAGGGATCTTTCTTGGAGGGATCTTGCAAAAACAAAAACATTTGTAAAATGCTTACCCATCTCCACGGGGCTTAAGGCTGTAAAAAAAGAGAAAATTAAACTTATTACTTCATGTTTTAAAACTTGAGTGATACTTTACAAAAGCTCTGTCAGTTAATTATAGAAAAATCCTCGAAATTCAAACAGATAAACTTTCCGTCGTTGAATGACTAGCACACTCGTAAAACTTTTGCAATAATCAATACAACTTCTCAAACAAACCAATGGAACTTACGTAGAGTTGTTGCATTCCTCTTGACAGATTTGCTGACGTCATTTACATTCATAGCATACACTTCAATCTCATATAAGCTGATCGGACTGAGTCGCTCTAACAGATACTCTGTACTAACGTCATCGATCCTTTTGCTTCGTTTGTCGGGGTCGAAGTCCACGCTCGTTGCAACTTCGCGGTGATTGACATGAAACCACTGAGTCTCGCCGCCGTCGTTCCCAGGGGTCCAAACAACTTTCACAGATGTAGCTGTGATTTGACCGGGGTCGATCGTAACGCTGGTAGGAGGTTGTGGCATAACTGCCAAGGTTAAGGTATATTGTATTTATTTTTAGACAATGAATCTACAAAGGTCAGTAGTTCATGTTTATTTGTCAAAATGCCGCCATACGCGCATCCATGAGTACGCTCAAATTTGACACCGTCTTGATTCCAAGGTGGCATGTTTGGGCATTTGATTTGAATCCCAGTGGGGTCTTCCCTGCCTTTCTCCTCAGCGGACCCCGGTTCGAATCCTAAGACCGGAGCCTTGCTGAGGATTGGGTTTTCAGTCTCTACCTGACTAAGGTGGTGTTCCCAAGGTGCATTCAGCGCATTCAGCAGTCCCTGCCAAAAACACCGAGACGAACCACTTTTCTTGTAGCAATAAGTGTAGGCTTAACTGTGTTCTTTTACGTGAATTACACAACACATGGGATCTACGGCTTTACGTCTCATTTGAAGGACGACGAAATATTGGTCAAGTTCCTTGCTTAAAATTGTTAAGCTCGCTCAAGCGTCTTGAGTTGGTAGACACGTGCGCTAGAACAACGTACGTATGATGGAAATAATGTGTTTCTGCAATTAGCAACGTTGTAAAGTGTTTTAAATTGTGGCTTCTTACCTCTACCATTGAGTTCAATGTTCAACAAGACGACCATCCCGATGCCATTACTGCTTTGACAAGTGTACACGCCGTAGTCGCTGGTCCCCACCACTTCCGTGATCTCTAACGTGCTAGCCACGCCGTACCCGTCCACGTCATCCCCGCTGAAGGTGGTATGAGTGACGGTGAATTTTCCTGGTTGTGTCTGGTTGGTAATCTGTCCATGGGCTTCACTTCTCCACAGCGTTGTAGGGATTGGATTGCCCATGGCTGTACATCTCAGGAGAGCAGTGGCACCATCTCGGGCACCAACGGTCAAGTCTTCCTTATTTACAATAAACGTTTCATCTGTAACATGAAAAAAAAGAAAAAAGAATATGAACGTGGGTTTTTATTGACTGATCGATTGACTGAATGACTGATTGATTGATTGATGTTTTTGTTTTGTTTGTTAGTTTGCTGGGATTGTTTTTTTTTTTTTGCTTGTTGGGGGTGTTGGGGTGTTTGTTTGTTTGTTTGTTGGGGGTTTTGGGGGTGTTTGTTGGGGGTGTTTGTTGGGGTGTTTGTTTGTTTGTATGTTTGAAGGTTTTTTTTTTTTTTTGGGGGGGTGGGGGTGTTTTAAAATTATTTGTTTTTACTTCTTATTTTTTTAAACAATAAAGTCCTTTAACCATGAGATGGAAGCTGATGGGTTGCTACTCTCAGCTGAACAGACGAGAGCAAGCTGAGATCCTTGCTGTATTTTCATGGGGCATTGTTTTATCCTTGTGGACCTGGCACAAACTTCAAAGAAAAGGCGACGAATTCGATCAAGCAAACTAACGGTAAGAAGCCGATCTCACTCTAAGCCCTGAAAGATTTCCCTTTTTTTGTAATGTTATACTGCTGTAATGTTGGGGAAAAAAGCCCATTTTGAAATGCTGCTATGGATGTTATAAGTGTAGCAGAATTCTGTCTCCTTTTTTTTTGCTGGAATAATTTGTTCCAGGCGCATAAAGCAAACAAAGCTTAAAGATTTGGCTGGTGCGAAGCGTCGATTTTAGTTACAGCCGTAAAGTTGAAGATGATAGACAGAGAGGCAATGAGTAGTCACCAGGACCAACACTCAGGTATGCACTAGTGTATCTCAATTTTGTAAATTCTTTGACAAACCTACATTGCACATCGAGAGGACCAAGTATCCCCTCCGCAGAAGTCACCGCTCCTCTCTCTGCCCTACAGATGATTTTGTCTCCATTGTCCTGTCTAGCTGGTGTAAACGTCAACGTACTGGAGAAAGAGAAACGGGCTCCTGAGGAAGTAGGCGTGGTGGCTGGATTAGAAAGGGGCGTGTCGCCATTGTACCATGCCAGAATCCACTCATTTGGGTACCCTTCCTCAGCAGTGCATGTTAAGTCAACGGGCACATTCTCCATCATCTGGGTATTCCCCGCAATGATGGGTGCATCAGGGGGCCCTGTAATCAAAACATCATTTTTCGTGAACAAGGGTAGCTCTTCGGATTTGCGAAGTGCATACTCCAAGATGTGACGATGTCAAATGATGTATCTCTGCCATATGAACGAGAGTGTTATGCACTACTTGGGGGCCTCAGAACATGGCTACCTAACACTGCAGATTTTGTTTTTAGATGTACACACTTTAAACACACACACTCTCAAAAATGCATCCTTGTGGAGCGATCTTCTGTTCTTTCGTTTGTCCCTGCACTTTACAGTTTCCCATAGACTTTGTACACAAATTTCCTTGTGGAGAGCACCCCGGTCTTATGAATTTTCATGTGGAGACGTCTTGCTTTCCCTTTTTTGGTTTTGTCCTTGGTCTCCATATAAAGTACCGAAAATGAGCACACACAGCTCTGTGTTGCACAGAGTCTATGGAAATTCCTTTGTTCTGTGCACTGAACAAAACATTGTGTGGACGTGTGTAAGTCCACATAGTGTTTCAAATCCCTACACTATTTGGACTTCATTAGCTCTCAGGTCCACACTTTGTATACTACGCTGACACTGCGGACAAAGCAATCATTTACGTATGAACACGAGCACGTTGGGTATGCGCCACGGACACGTCTCAGTGATGAGGTTGATCTTCCGCTGACCTCGATGAGAGTTCTATTAGAGCTTGTGACGTCATATTCAAGGGTTTTCATGTTTATTTACTCTTACTCCACACAAGGTTTCCACGCATAAGTTCTTGTTTTTCTCTCAAACAGGAACTTATCACCTTGTTTAGATTATGTACGCGTCACACGCGGAAATGGAAAGTGCAGAGACTGTTGAATTGGTTGATGCGCACCCGTTATGATAGGCTACTGGCGCTGCCTATTCCACATGAGTTAAGAGGTTTTGAGGAATGCTTAGGGCCCGAGTTTAGTGCAAAGTTCTCTCGACACTTGGTACAAGCACATGTTATGACTATTAGTCACCGTTTGTACGAAGAGCCACATTATGTCCAAACGCCTGATTGAGGTTTACATTTTACACTCTGCTCGGCTTAAAACTGCAAAATCTGCAAAACTAAAGCCACGGTTTGCAGTTTAAGATCTCTCATGTGATTCTGTATAAGTTTGACCTCTCCATTGGCTAACTAATTTCGTTAAATATATTGGCTAGTTACCGTAGTAACTAGTCAATGATACGTGTCTCTTTGTGAAACCTAAAACGTGAGATGTCCTACTCAGACACCAAACTGGTTAAGGTGTTTTTACATAGGAAAGGGGTGCGTATGTCACGCGATCACGCGCACACTGACGTACGTGGCTCCTCGTGAAACCCGAAAAACGGTTGACCTCCATTTTACCCGCTTCTGCTGCAATGTATAACAATGCATTTTAGGGGCCTGTGGCTCTTCTCGAAAACGCAAAATGCAGTTATTGGGATAAAGGCCCTTCATGTAGTAATCAATAATTTAACATTTTAAGATATGTGGCTCTTCGTGAAAACGGTGACGATATGCATATAATTATACAAACATTACTATTCTGCGACGATGACTGACGCCTGTCCTTACCGTTAACTTGCAAGGTGACCGACACGGTTGGGGCCGAACCCACGGTTTCAGCCGTACTAGCCGAACACTTGACCGTTCTGCCGTGGTCGTTCCGTCTAGGTATAAATAACCACTCAGCCGTGGTATCCACCAACTCGTCCCCTACCGGAGGGTCTGGGTCTTTGGTTTCTTGCACCTGTTCTTGAAGTAACCACGTGATGGTAACCGAAGGTCTGGTGCCCCGTACTACACACATGAAGGTAAACTCATTACCCTGGTAAACGGTGACTGTTGAATCCGGAACGAGGGGCCCAGTTGAATCCGACAGAAACATCGATGATGTGCTAGGAGGAACTTCAACATTTGGAAATAAATATAACCTGCCAAATTATTCTTAAATTTTGCTGCTAACTGGATTGGAAAATCAAGAAAAAACTACATTGCACCCCCTCCCCCTAGCCCCCATTTGAAGTCTTGAATTCTGAGATATAAACATTCCAGACTAAAATGTTTACACTTTATAAGCTCTAAATGTGGAAATTTCAATATTTTAACCCTATTTACACGGAGACAATACATTTGTTTTTGCTTTCACGTCAGATTAATAAAAAAATAAAAAAAAGTAATTAAAAAAGGTAGCTGGCATAACAAGAGCGCTGAAATAGGGCTTGTTTAAGAGAAGTGCAACAGGAAACTACAGTTTTAATATTGAGCAGAAGTGCTTCCCTCTGAAAAAAAATGTGCATCCTTTTGATTTTGCCCCCAAAATTCTTCCCCTGGTTTTGGCGCTACTAACATAATAATAACATAAGTGTTTTCATGCAATGCAGTTCAGTTTCTTCTCGCTTGCAGATGACAAGAACTTGAAAGACATGCGAGTCAATAGACCTCATGCATTGACGTCATCCAGCCGCCATCTTAGAGGTAAAACGGTGACGAAACAATCGAAACGCACTGATTTGTACGCGCGGCACACATGGTTGGCCATTGAACAACCTCCTTTTGACCTCTAGACTAAGGCGCCCTACAGAAATGACGTCATGTGCATAAGGTCTATTGGTGGAAAAGACGGCACAATACGAAGAGCCGAGTTATTCTCACAATGTCTGTCACAATGTACTACACCCAGTTCAGACAGGCGACCCAGCGTTGCGCCAAACCCAAATAGTTTAGGAGCGACTCTAGGTCGACCCAAATAAATGTTGGTTTCAGACAAGCGAACTTAACATAGGTTGGGCTCTTGACAAGATAGGAATCCGAGACGCTCCAGAGTCGTTCCGAACGACTGCGCCAGTCGATCTGTCGACTTCCAGCCCGTCCTAACTGTTTCAGACGTCGAACTTGTCATGTACTTAGTTATTGTTTGGTTTGATGCGGCTCTATAGCACCTGTATCATGTATGAACCGGGTGTTATTGACCCTGAAATAGTGACCAACCCACCTCTCACTTGGACGGTCACAGTGACAGCCATCTCGGCGTCAGTCAGGCCATCCTGGCGGTTGGTCGCGCCACATGACAGCGTCTGAGTACCGGGTGACTTGTCGATGGTCACCGCTTCAGTGTCGGAGCTGTCCACCAATCTGGAGTCGTCCTGATTTTTGATGTCTTCCTGAGCTCCTGTCTGGATGAGTGTCGCGCCCTCAAGGGTCCATGTGAAGTTAGCTGCGGGTTTGATAGCGGGGACGTTGCAGATGAACTGTCGATCGTCCCCTGGTAACACCGGGATAGAGGCACCGTTGATGTAGGCGACTCCCTGGTAGTTGATGGTCATGGTCGCTGGTGGTACTGAAGTGAGATAACACAGAATGCAATGATCAGATGCCGACCCTTAAACATGTAAAAGATTAATATTAATAGTGGCTTCTTAGATAGCGCCCATATCCGTCACTCAGTGACGCTCAAGGCGCTTCAACATTAAGTATTTTCCTGCAAGGTATTTTTGGGGCTACGTTTTTAAGTATGAGACATACTCCTTTTCGTAGCACCATGTAATGGTTTACAAGGTGCCGTGGCGCAGTATGCTGCCAAATGATTAACGACAGATTTTGTATTTTCCCACATGTGACTCAAACTATACGGAAAGTAATCTGCAAAATTATTTGCATACGGAATGGGAAAAGATGGGCTTACAAAAAATTGATCGTCAGTTTAATTGTGTTTCTTCTCTCTGGCAAGTATGTGTAATATAACAACTATATCAAACACGAGACAAAATTACACATAATGATATATAATTTGTAATATATAATTAAGTTTGGTCAACCTTTTCCTTGTTATTGTATTCACATAAGTTGATAAAGTCATCAAGTTTTCTGTTTCTCAGGAAAACCACAATTGTACCAATCGTGAGAGATTATTTTAACGTCCATGTTACAGTAAAGCGGCTATAGTATACGAAACGGAGTTCCCAAAAATGACGTAGCATGACAGCCTCCAAGTCATCCCTAAATCACGCACTTCTCAACATCAGAGATCCTTCATACCATCCTGTGCTAGGCTTTGGAACTCACTACCTGCTGCTGTCGTTGTAGCCCAATCAGCCCAGTCTTTCAAGTCCAGGATACATAATATGCTTATGAACCTGCCCCCTGCTCATAATGTATTAACTCTAGCTATAGGTTATTGTTCACTTGAGTAAGGTCCAAAAAAAAAAAAAAAGAAGTCATTTCAGTAAAAAGAAAATAACACTTAAAACAAAATGAGAAAAAACGTCCAGGGTCCTGTCAACTGGATTAAAACCAAACTGTTTGAGTAACTTCTCGAGTAAGTGCGTGCCCATGCACTTTCGGTTTCCAGTCTATAATCACCACTTAAACCAAACTAAGTACTCTTGAACCGTAAAGCTACAACATTGAGTTCCTGTGTGCATGATGGGCCACAGTGTCGTGGTCTAAAGTTTAGTTGATAAATTAAACAATATGGAAAAAAAAAAACACACGTTACACCTTCCGGTGTTCAAGGAGATCCATCAATAGAACATGTACACATTGCATTTGTGCCTCTACTTCTGCTTTTACTCGGAAGGCAAATTTGCCTGCCATCTGTGAGGCATTTCCTTCTAGCTAAAAAAATGTTCCGTTTCCTCATCAGGAAAAAAAAAAGACCACTTTGCTGGGAATCAACATCGAATTTTCTGCAGCTTGCCTCTAATTTATTCCTTCTCGTGTCTCATTTCCTTTTGATGCAAACCCTCTAAGGCAAGATAAGTCCACTTACTATTTATTTTCACAATTTAAACAGAATGGATTAATGTTATTTACATGATAATTTGAAGTAGAATCAAATTATAGTATAACAAAGTGCCTCTCTTTTCAGTTTTAAAAAGGCTCGAAAGTCTAACCATTCCTTGTAAAAGTAATGAAACTTGTTTGTTTTTACAAGTAGAGAAAGAAAGTTTTTTTTTTTTTGGGGGGGATTAAAAACTTCTGGAAAAAAGAGTGCATGTTAAGCAAATTTGATCTTCAGTAGAATTGTGTCCGTGGAAATATTCTGAGATGCCAACTAAGTGCTCTTAAACACACACACACACACAAATTGGCCGGTGCTCCCTCGACTCACACACCAGTCTGTTGACCGTTGGTCTACCCGTTCAACGTTGGATCAAGCCTTTGCAGTAACAACCGATTTGTGTTTGAATCGACCACACCCACCTCTGATCTGAAGATCAGATGTGTCAGACTCTTCGCCAATCCCAACGGTGTTCATCAGACACCAATATCTCCCCTCGTCCCCCAACGTGACCGACTTGATGGTGAGCGGTACGCCGGGTGCGGTCTCGTCAAAAGCAAAGTGCGTCATGTTTACTGTATCGCCCCACAAAATCGGTTGCCCAAAAATTAAAAGCAGGATCGTCGAAACATTATTTATCGTGTCTGTAACTTCGCCTCTCGCCCACCGAACTTCTCGAACCGTCCCCGTGGATGTTGTCGTGCAGTTGAGTGTGGTGTCGGAGCCGATGTCCACCCAAGGTGCGGTGGAAACAGTTATCAAGGCAACTACTGTTGGGATAAAATATACACATAAAAACGAATAAATAAGCAAATAAACAATTTAGTTCCATTCGGAGAGAACCAGATCTCTTTACTGTAACGAACATAGGCCTAAACACAGGTATTCATTTCTTCTCAAGTTTTTTGTCGGTTAAGATACACTTTAAACAAGGTAAAAAAAAAAACCAAAAAACTTCTCGGTTCAGAACTGGACCAGATTCCGGGTACCAGGGGTGGAGTCTGACCCAATGTCCGGGTCAGCCGGGTCAGACTGACCCATATCAGGGTCAGACCGACCCATTTCCGGGTCAGGCTGGTTCATTTCAGGGTCAGCTTGACCAAGAATGGGATTCCAGCTCAGATTTAGCGTCAGTTTGAAACATTTCTGGGTCGGTTTGAAACATTTCCGGGTCATTGTCCCGGGTCACACTGACCCAGAAATGAGTATGGGACCAGGAACCAGGTCAATTCTGACCAGGTTATTTTCTTTAGAGGGTAACCCCAGCCTAATGGGAATTAAATCCTACAGGATTAGACAACACGTTCTGTTCAGACAAGCCCTTGAATTTATCTAAAATAGTAAAAGGAAATATAATTAAAACCTGAAAACATACTTTAGACACGCATTCCACTTTAATTTGATCCGCTGTCCTAAAGGTGTATGTTAACAAAACTCTCTCACAGTTGGAACTGCCCACTACAAAACCCTTGACTTGAATCATTGTCATATACAACCGATAGCTTAGAAATTGTACGCACTCATAACTTCTTAAAGTTTTTCCTTTTTTTGTTTGCTCATTTAATGGTCACTAGTCAACAGTGGTGCACCGCCAATGGTAGAACGGGGTTTTATATGACATAGGCCTACATTTGATTGTTTATATTTTTTGTTTTGAAATCTTAGTAAGAAATTGTATACAACATCAAAACAACAAGTAAACAATTGATAACAAAATACATCGAAACAATCTTGTGCTATACGTATTAAAATAGTTGGCAGGCAAATACGATAGTCGTTACAGAGTATCGTTAATGTTTAAAGCATCCCAACTTTGCTTTAAAGAGAGAACAAAATCTGCTTTGCATTTCCAAGTGCCAAATACCCTACGAATTCTCAGATTACAACAAACACTTCGTCACGCCATTAGCAACAGTGTAAAACGTCTACTTCTTCCTAGTAATAACAAATATTTCCTTGTTATTAATCCAAACAGTTATTTCACAATATGTAACTTCCAAAGATTAGATCAGTGCAGACATTGCCATATAACAAAACATTAATTTGCTTATACTGCAATGGCGCCTTTATTTTGTATTTCACAACCCAACAAAAGATAGAGCTCTTGCGCCTTCGGCTGTCTGTGATCTTTGGTTAGTTCATAATGTTTTTGTTTTTTGTTTTTTTTACAACGATATTTAAACCAACAGTGCAACTTTTTGAACTTACCGTCTGTTAACAAACAGCAGAGCATCAGTACACACACAACACCGCTCAGCGCCATAATGTAGAACTAAAAACTCATAGCTGTCAACAACATGCGCCTAGTACACGGTATCCGACCTCGTACTTCCGCCACGGTGCTGTTTCGTTCAAACAGCGTGTCTCCAATAAAAACAAAACTTGAATTTTTGTGCAATTGTGCTTCATTGATAGTGAACAATGTTATTCTTCGTTGAACCTTAGCACAACAAATAAACACTTTTTTTGGCAGACTGAACCTTTTGCTTAAAGCAACAACACAAAAATAATAATACAACAAAATCATTGTCCTTCTCAGTCTAGAGTTCTCCATTATATATTTTACGTTTTGTGTTTCTATTTTGTGTGTAAATTTATTGGATTTGTGGAGAGAAATATAATCATAACAATAATAGTAATAATATAAAAACACCAAGTATTGGTTTAGTTTATGTAAATGATTTTGGATATTGTCATTGTCATTTTAATTATATTCTGTTGTAGTCTTTATACATAACGAAATGCCTGGAGAAATTTTGCTAAATTCAATTCATCATTTGTCGATGGAAACGAGTTGTTGGACCTAACAGGAAACTTAACACCCAAAATGTTTAACGTTGCTGAACCTCAGAAATCTTTTGATAACATGTTTGTTCAAAAAAGTGTACATTTTGTTGTGACTCGATGAATTAATAAAGTCTATGATTTCGTACTATTATAGTGTATAAATTTCTGTTTACTAAACTGAAGTATGCAAAGAAAAATATCCTCAGGTTGGTACCAGTAAGCATACATGTATTTGTCATTGAACGTAAAGTGGACGAGGTACCAGACCGTGTTACTTGAGTAATAGGGGAGCTGGTGGGATAATGGAACAAGCCTTTGCCGTCTGAATCGAGCACACCCACCTCTGATCTGAAGATCAGATGTGCCGTCCTCCGCCCCCGCGACGTTTATCCGGCACCAATATCTCCCCTCGTCCCCCAACGTCACCGACTGGATGGTGAGCGGTACGCCGGGTGTGGTCTCGTCAAAGGCGAAGTGCGTCATGTTTACTGTATCGCCCCACAAAATCGATTCCCCAATGACGAAGCTCACGATAGCCCAAGCATCATTAAACGAACCCTTAACCTCGCTCCTCGCCCACAAAATTTCCCGAACCGTCCCCGCGGATGTTGTCGTGCAGTTGAGTGTGGTGTCGGAGCCGATGTCCACCCAAGGTGCAGTGGAAACAGTTATCAAGGCCACTACTGTTGGGATAAAATATACACATAAAACGAATAAATAAGACATCACCTTGTTCCATCATGATATAATTGGATCCAATCCCTAACGTACATAAGCCAAACGAGTACTATTAGGGTGGTCCCAGCCGCAAATTGAATGAAATCTTTCAGGGGTAAGTCCCATACTATATATTCAGATTCACCCTTAATTCTAGACCAAAAATTACACACAGTTAAAATCACAAAACATTTTCGACTGAAATCCAAACTGAGTTTCACGAAGCTCACGTTGCAATTCTCTGGCTGAGAGATTGTAGGCCAACGTGTTTTTATGGACTTTTTCAGGATGTAAGTATTTCATTTAATTAATGAAACTGTCACAAGCAGTCTGCATTAGAAAACAGTCAAGTGTAGGACAGCATTTTTGAAAAAAATCAGTGATCTAATCAAAAAATGCCAAACGTTAATATAAACAACAATTGCAAATCTAAAGTAACACATTGTACACAATCAAACCAAAAAGCAAATAAGTAATACAAACAAAACCAAAACAAACTAAGAACAACTGGTAGGCCTACCACAATATTGACCGGCAAGGAAATTACGCTTTACAGAGCTTATTAAATTAATTTATTCTAATCAAAATTCATAAACGCTGATATTGTGTATTGCATTTCAAGTGTCATATATCCTTATGATTTCACGAATTACCCACGAGCACTTTGTCATCAAGCCACAAACAAACAGTGTACACTTATGTCTACAGATTCCCGGTAATGAAGTTGTACAATGTAGTAATATTTATAAACTGATGGTACAACTTTTTGAACTTACCGTCTGTTAACAAACAGCAGAGCGTCAGCACACACACAACAATAGCCAACGCCATAACGTAGAACTAAATTTTACAGCTTGCGTGTATGCGCCTAGTACAGCATCAGATTCTGACCTCGTGCTTCCGCTTTGGGTTGTTTCGTTTAAACAGCGTATCTCGATAAAAATTACATGAACTTATTTCAACCCTTCGTTCCAGTCCAGCGATTTGCGTCTGTGCTCACCGTTTTTGTATTCGAATCGCACATAAATCAATGATATTGAAAAAGAAAACAACAAAATCAAGCGTATTTTGGTCAGGGAACTTTCTTACTTTTTTGTTGAGACATAGACAAATAAACGTACATCTTGGTTACTTTACGTAAATAATACAAAAACGTTGTATTTATTGCTGTAAGGTTTGTATTTATTCACAGCAAAACTGCCAGAGGACTTTTGGTTCAATTAAATTAAACAGCAGTCAATGAAAACCAGTTGCTTGACCTTACAGGCAACAAAAGCCAAACAGCATCTTGAAATTTGTTGAACAATGCTAAAACTCGTCTAAAATGTTCCTTCCAAAAACTTGATGAAATAATAAAGTCTATTTCGATATTTTGTTTTCTTTCAAGTATTATGCAGAAATACAATATCTGCACAGCCTCCATCAAAAGTAGCTGATTATATTTTAGTTCATTTAATATTAATGGGTTCTATCTAAGATATCAGGCTATTAAACTGCCAGTACATTTCAAAACTAATGTTGCGAGACGTACTTTGGCAAACACGTCTGTGAATTTTGTGTTCAGTTTGTGTAGAGTTGTACATTTAAAAAGTAAGCAGGAATGATTTAGATTCTATTCGGGACTGGTTTCATGATATTTGGTTGAAGCGATAATGTTATCGTGTAGTGTCAGCCATACTTAAACAATGCCATTATCATACAAAATACTCCCCAGCTATTAACCCAAACGTTTGTGCGATGGGTGGTCAATCGGTTTAATGTAACGTCTAAACTCATAATTATCGATTACACCCACCTCTGATCTGAAGGTCAGATGAGCCATCCTCATACCCAACCCCCCGGACGTTTATTTGGCACCGATATTTTCCCTCGTCCCAGAATGTCACCGATTTGATGGTGAGTGGGAAGCCGGGTGCGGTCTCGTCAAACGTAAAGTGCGACAAGTCTACTGTACTGCCCCACAAAACCAGGTGGCCAATGGGGAATCGAACGATCGTGACGGCTTCATTAAACGTATCAGTAAAGTTGCCCCTCCTCCACTGGACTTCTCGTACCGTCCCCGTGGAAGTTGTGATGCAATTGAGCGTGGCGTCAGAGCTGATGTCCACCCAGGGTGCATTGGAAACAGTTACCAGGGGCAAGACTTCAGAAATTGAAAAACAAAATGAAAACAGTTTTATTCTGAGAGAATTTGATCTCAATCCTAACAAGTCTGAATCAATCAATTGTCACTTTTCCCTGTATTGGCGACGACCGGTGTTACCCATATGCTCACAATCGATGTGAACCCTATTGGCTCACACCTATGGTAAAAATTACTCTTAATCTGAACCCAAAAGACACATAATTTACGTAAAATCATTTCCTGACTCACACGTCAGTTTGACCTCTGACCTGACCCAAGTAAAGGAAAAAGATCGCCTGTGGGTGGGCGTTCTCCCCCATCCCCGGCTCCCCACAGTGAGGTCAACATGGCGTTTAGAAATTGCTCGTATAAATGTACAAGGATTCCTAAAATGTTATTTCAAATTGGTAATCCGCTAGTGGTTAACCACCAACAAATGCATCGAAATTTCACTAGCAAAAGTAGGAACAACAACAAGCAAATAATTGAGCTATGCACAAACATAACCGAATCAAACTTAGCAAAACTAGATAATAAATTTAGTTATTTTGGCGATCAATCATAACCTAGGCCTGCTTGATAAAGCGTTCGAGACTTACTGAAAACGAATTAGCTTTTGGTTTCCTTGAACAAACTATAGCAAACAAAACACACACTTAAATGTTGCAGTTCCACATGTCACTTTTACACAAAACATCTACGGAAGTTCCCAACACTTTAGAAGTATACAGACAGTTATTTCGTTATGGGTTGCAAGTTTGCAACGATAACTAAAAAAACCAACAGTGAAACTTTGTCAACATACCTTCTGTTATTAACAAACAGCAGAGCGTCAGTACACACACAACACCGTTAAACGCCATCACAATGCAGAACTATACAACACCAATCTGATTCACATGCGCCCAGTACAACATCTGACCATGAACTTCCGCTACATAGGCTGTTTCGTTCAAACAGCAAGTCCAAACAGCACATAAACACATTTTACACATTCGTTCCAGTCCAGCAATTCGTGCCATGAGCTCACCGGTTTTGGTATTCAAACCGTTCATGATGGACCAAAGTGTAGTTTTGATTAGTGTAGGCAAACTACATGTATACAGCTTATTTTTTTTAAAGTTCTATACTTAAACTTTGCAAGGTTCTCGCTTGTCTTGGCAGAAACTATACAGGGAAAAATACATTGCCATATCAATTGTCATTGTCAATTCTTAGTCTGTTTTATTATCTTTTGAGTTGTGGAACAAAGGCTCTTTCTAATGTAGAAACGTGAATATATTATTTTAACGTTAACAAATGAGACAAAATAAAATAAAATGGAAAAAATCCTAATCCCCATGCCTTACCAACATTGGTTTAGTTTACTGATTATACTCTATTTTATTTATACACTTATTATTTTTTTCAATGTCTTTATCGACCGTGAAATAATGGGGATGCATTATTCATATCAAAATCTTTGTTCCAGACAGTGTAATAAATAAGTAAACCTGCTTCTTACCTCTAACGCGCATTTCTGTATTCTCAGTCGAATATGCAAAAGTTACATTATCCAAAGTCTGGCACCAATAGCTGCCCTCATCGCCGAGTACCACCGAAATTATTGTCAAAGGAAAGTCAGTTCTTGTTTCATCGAACAAAAAGTGTGTTCTATCTACGGTATCCGACCATATTACGTTAATAACTGGATAGGCCTTGTACAGAAGTATGGGTTGAGAGGCGTTGTTTGAGGCGCCAATAGGGCTCTTCCTCCAATTGACCAGTATAAGTTGGGCCGTGAATGTGGAGCAGGTGACGGTTGTATTTTGGTCGACGTCGACCCATGGATCACCGATGACTGTCAACTCAATAGACACAACTGTAAACCAGTACAGAAAACGCCAGATTTTTGTATACAGTAGTTGTGATTAAAAAAAAACATTAATTATTTACACTAAAACACTATTTTTTTACACAGTGTGTATTTAAAAGGAGAATTTGTTTCAGAGATTGCACAAAAGGAAGACTCAAATTGACAGACATTATGACGAGTAAAATGCAGAACACACAACATTTGTGACAGAAAAAAAAATCGAAAAAGAAAAGAGTGGAACAAACTTGAGAAACAAAGCAGAATTAGCATAAAGAGCAAATCCCAAATTTTATAAAAATACAGTTATCTAAGGTGCAAACTGAACAGCATTTTTAAGGCCCACCGGGTGCAGGTGAGCGTGCCCAAATTGCCCTCGAAATCCATGTCATTATCACAATGTTTGTTCCAACTGGTACGCAGTAACATGGTTATTTGAACTCATAATTATTGAACTTACCTTTCGTTAACAAACTGCAGAGCGTAAGTACACACACAACACCATTCAACGCCATAACGTAGAACTAAAACTCTTTGGTCGCATGGTACGCGCCTAGTACAGCATGCGACCTCGTACTTCCGCAATGAGCTGTTTCGTTTAAAACGGCGTAACACATACATTACGTGAACCTATTTTAACTGCTCGTTCCAGTCCGGCGATTTGTCTGCGCTCACAGTTTTTGCTGCTGCTGCTGCCTCTACTGCTGCTGCTGCTGTTGTTCTTGTTGCTGCTGCTGTTGTTGTTTTGGTGTTGCTCTGTTGTTGTTGTTGTTGTTGTTGTTCTGTTGTTGCTATTGCTGTCGCTGTCGCTGTCGCTGTCGCTGTCGCTGTCGCTGTCGCTGTCGCTGTCGCTGTCGCTGTCGCTGTCGCTGTCGCTGTCGCTGTCGCTGTCGCTGTCGTTGTCGTTGTCGTTGCTGTTGCTGCTGCTGCTGCTGCTGATGTTGTTGTTGTTGTTGTTGTTGTTGTTGTTGTTGTTGTTGTTGTTGTTGTTGTTGTTGTTGTTGCTGTAGTTGTAGTTGTAGTTGTTCTGCAGTTGTTGTAATTTTTACTTATTTGATGAACGTGAGTTTCAGGGGGGAGGTTGATCGCAAAATGCTATGCAAACTGTTGTAAACAAAAACTAAGCGGCACAACCTTATCACAAGCAGAAACCAAAATAATTGTAGTGTTTGTTTTAACCTCATAAAATAATATCCAATGCAACTTTGCTGTTTCTTAAAAATACGTGATTAATAGGCATAGCTGTAGCTTTATATATATATTAAATTAACGTGTACGGTGTATGTACTTGTAATTTGTTTTCTCTCAAATTTCACTCAAACCTGAGAAAGCCCAAACGGATCAAACTTTAAGGAAACAAAAACCAAATTATCTAATTTAATTCATGAATGTTACCGAGCAAATCCCAGGAATTAATTGATAAAGTGTCTTGACCCAAACTGTAAATCAACAACCTCTTCCCAAGAATTCAACAGATTAACTATCGGTACAATCTTACTTCTGATGCGTACTTCTGTTTTCTCAGATGACAGTGAATAAGTGACGTTATCTGTGACTAGGCACCAATATCTGCCTTCATCCTCGAGCGTAACCGATAATATTGTTAAGGGGAAGTCAGTTCTCGTTTCATCAAATATAAAGTGGGTTCTATCGACGGTATCAGACCATATCACGCGGGCAACGGAGAGAGTATCGTATAAAAGTATGGGTCGGGAGCCGTCGTCTGTGGGGGCACCAAGCGGGCCTTTCTTCCAATTCAAATCTAAAGCTTGTGCCATGACAACGGAGCAGGTGACGGTTGTATTTTGGTCGATGTCAACCCATGGATCACCGGTAACAATTTGCTCACCAACAGCCACAACTGAAAAACAGTATAGATCGCTAGATTTGAGTAAAGGTTGAAATACACTATGAGAGGAATGTTTGAAGCAAGCTTAAAATAACATACCATATCATGCCCCCCCCCCAAAAAAAAAACCCCCAAAACCCCCAAAACCAACAACAACAAACAAACAAACAAAACTAAAATCATAGTAAGTAACGAAAAGGAAATTCGAATGAGAAGAAATTAAACATACGGTTTAGACACAACATGCAGCACGCAGAAGAACAATTGCATGTTTTAAAAATTCAAGCCCTCAAATATTATGTACTTGGACAAATTTAGGTAATTTCCATGAATTAATACACAATTTGTGCAACTAACCGATCCCAACCATTTGAGAAAAATACAAATCTCTCTGAAGAAAAAGTTCCATTCACATTCAATCATTAAGTCAAGCTTCTGCACAAACGTGTCAGGCCGGGAAAATGAGTGTGAAAACGACAACCAAATAAAAAGCCAGCACATTTTGAACTTCACATTTCGAACTTAACACTTAGCCTACTTTAACATGTTTCAAATCCAACTCTTTTATGCCATTATTGTACTTACCAATGCATGAAATGCCGAGCACAAATACACACGCGAAATAGTCCTGGGCCGCCATGGTAAAATAATGATAGGCCAACTGCACTTCCGGGTTGGTGTAAACCTTGGGACGAACTCGACACGTGCGCGGCGTTGACAATACGATACTCCCTATGCTATTTTGCATCTCTATTCAACTTCGAGCACAAATAATGTTATGATAGTGCTGTTGACAACAATGTGCATGCCAAACGTGTGTGGGAAAGTTCTACCCTCCTTTCCCATCGCAGTCACACATTTTGGTGTCGAACTTATGACTTTTTGGCTTCAAGTTCATCCACAAATTACACAATGAAAATATTTTATGATTGAAAATCTTACCCTACCTCTTATTTTGACCCCGATCGAGCCAGTGCTCTCTTGACCTTGTTTAAATATCCCGCACCAGTATTTTGCCTCGTCGTCCAGGCCAACTGTCTTGATGGTCAGTGGAAAGAGAGGATAGTCACGAACAAGCACGTAATGGGAAGGGTTTGGGTTAGTTAGTTCTGGAGGTTTGTGATTAAACACAATCAGCTGGACGAGGAGTCCAGATGAGGTGTGGTCGGTTGCATGGAGTGGACCGATTCTCCATTCGAAGCTTGGCGGGAGGAAGGAGACGGGGCAATCCAGGGCTATGTCCCTTCCCAGGTCGACCCACTTTTTGGCACCCATCGTCGGCTGATTGCCTGCAAAAATAAATTAAAAAGTCAAATGCTACTACAGTACATCAATTTTTGGGGATTAACGTTTTAATTTGTTTTTATTTATTTTATTTTTTTTTAATTTAGGTCTGAAATTTTTTTAGTTATTAATATTTCAAAACGCTCAAGTTATTTTTGAAATTTATTTCCTTTTCATTTTACTTACTTTCCTTAAAAATGAATAAATTAATTAATTAATTAATAAATAATAAATTAATCAATAATAAATTAATGAAACAAAAATCCAAGAGAAACATAGGCACTTTGTTTAGACCAAATTTGAGGTCCTGAGACTTAGGCCTACTAATTGTTGATTTTGTTTTGCATGATCGTTGACACCTGTCATGATTGATTTGTTTTTCTCCCAAAATTGGCACAACAAAGTTAGTAACAATGCTCATCAAATAAACAAACCCAATTTCATCTTAAAACATCCTTCTAAACTATAAACAGGTCGAAATTCTAAACCACTGCAACAAAACAAGTACTACAAAAGTGACTTTAAAATGTTCGCTTTTACAATAGTTCTAAAACAATGTGAAAACTTACCAATATTAAGCCAGCACACAAAGACAAGAAGCGCAGTTCCTCTTGCCGCCATTTTAACAAATACAACGCGTATCCGGGAATGGTGTGCAGAACCTACCAGATGAAATGCTTTACCGCGCCACACGGGAAAAGACAAATACAAAGCGAGAAAGGACCAAAGTAAAAAAACAAAAACACAAAAATTAAAACAAAACCTTCACAATGCTAAGACAAAGGGAAGATTGTACGATGATGCGTGCAGAATTACACAGAATCGCATGGCTAAGTTTAAAATTTTAAATCAAGGGATTAACAAACTCTTGTAATCAATTTTTTTCCACAAAAAAACCCCCAAACTTATAAATCCATTATTAGCAGAGGCTGACCAGTAATTTAAAACACAAACGTGCCCTTATTCCAGCCACCACTCACAATTATTTACATATAATATTTGTATTAAGCATTACAACAACAACAACAAATGTATGGAAAACAAATAAATACAAAGCTTGGTTTTACCCGCACACTGCAGTGTGTAAAGGACTATTTACTCATTTCTTTCTCCAGTCATTTGACTTCCGAATCCCTAGTAATTATTATGCACGTGGATTTGTTTTTTCCACGGGACTCGGGAAAGTACTGAGCTTGTGCTTACTACACATTGGTGCGTGAGCAAAACCAAATAAAGTGAATAGTTAGGTCTTTGTTTTTAAGGAAACACACAAATTACAAGAAAGTAAACAATAATGGCATAAGACACCCCGGTACAGAAAAAACACCCCAAAACACGGTTTCTTCCAAATATTTCGGTCTTAATATGTATCCTCTCAAAAATGTCAAAGTCCTTTTGTATTTTTGTTACTGACAAGTATTATTGATCTGACCTACAGGCTCGCTTCCTGAGTGGAAGGTTGTCAGAAAACAAAATGAATTTAGGAAGGTCCATGTGTTTTTAGAATCATTGTTTCCAGGACAGTGCAAAATGTTCACCTTGGACACATGACTTTGCCACAGTTTTATTAAAGGTCACCAGCGACGCCACAATGACTTTCACACAATCCAAACCTCGTGTGAGATAAAGTTATGTCCTATAATTTATTTTCATTGTGGTGTATTTTGTTGTCTTTGTCCTCCCTTTCTAAGGACGATGGTGTTGGTGTTGCCTTCGGACTGGGCGATCTGGGCTTTAAAAAGTGTTTTTGTTTTTGTTTAAAGAATGCAGATGAAAGGATAGTGGACTACAATGATTCACATAAATATATCTTGAAATTCTGTGGGGTTTTATTTAGTGCATCTTCATGTTAGACAGAATACCTTCCGCAATTTTGTAGAACCAATTTTGTGACTCTTTTCTCAGCGACGGACCGCATGTTCCGCTGGTTGTACATTTCAAAAGAAAAAAAATATGTTGTTGATGTTGTTGTTGTTGTTGCTGCTGCTGCTGCTGCTGCTGCTGCTGCTGCTGCTGCTGCTGCTGTTGTTGTTGTTGTTGTTGTTGTTGTTGTTGTTGTTGTTGTTGTTGTTGTTGTTGTTGTTGTTGTTGTTGTTGTTGTTGTTGTTGTTGTTGTCAGATCGTTATTACAACGTGTTGTACGTTTTATTTGTGCATGAACAACTCTTAAAAAGAGTATTTCAAAACAGCATACTTTTGAGAGATGTGAAAGCAATGTGCCTCTTAAATAGTTGTCACAAACAAACACATACAATGGCTGGGGTTTTGAAAGATCGCTTGGTTTCTGTATCCCTAACAAAGGCTACACATTCAGTCAAAATAGTCGGTCGTAAATTATATATAAGTATATAAACATTGGTACCTCTTATTCTTAATATATGCGAATCATGTGCGAAAGCTCCAGTCACAGTGAAGAACACCTCACACCAGTACCTCATTTCATCCTCGAGTGTAAGTCTCTTGATAGTTAGAGGGTACGTGGGGCTGTCCTTGTCAAATACATAGTGAGGGTCATCTTCGTTATTAAGGCCATCAGGGGGCACAAATCGTAAAATTGAGTCAGCAGCAGCGACGTCACTCACAGAAAAACTACTGTTTTTCCATCTCATATATTGTATGTCATTCTCAGGTGTACATGTGAGTGTTGCATCCCCACCGACATCTCCCCAGGGACTGCCTGAAACTGTAACTTGTTCTGCGGCACCTGTTGAAAAAAAAACCCAATGGAATTAATAGTGGATTTTTTAATAAATCTTTCAAAAAATATATATAATCAGCATTTATCAATCTTGTGTAGTTTATACATTCTGATTGGTCGAGAGGGGATCACGTGGCAAAGTTTAAACTTGCAATCGGAGCACAGTTAGTTCACAGAGCTTTAAGATGCATTCTGTGACAATTAAGAACGGGGTGTGTCAGGTTATAACAAAGGGGTGTTGACGTTTAACTCATCGGCATGAGCTGTAGGTATAGCAACCGATGAAGCAACTGGTACTCGTGTTATTTGTTCATATTTGTTGACAAAAGTGGGCAGTGTATCCATTCTGATTAGTCAAGAGGGGATCACGTATAAACTTGCAATGTGAACACCGAACTTTGATTCCCTTATATGAAATACATTTGCATTCTCATGTCATGATTATGATAAACTAGATAATGTTCCCTCCCAGCCTCGCTTTGATAACATCATACAACAAGATGGCTTCCCCCACAATGTTAGCAATACAACAGCATTGATTTGTAGTAGTAAAATCGATGTGTATATCATTCTCTTCAAACCATTATTATAACATAACTGGAGGGAAACTTCAGTTCAGATATCAGTTACCACTTTTCCTTTGTCGTATTTTGTTATTAATAACACGATGTAAGACCCTTTACTGACCTGCCAACAGCCATGCAGAGTAAATTGCACAACTACGATTAGCAGTTACACATTGCCATAACACATGATATTTATCCGTTTATGATTACAAAATCAAACGCTAAAACAGAACAGCAATTTAATTTTGCTTATTAATATTTTTATTTTATTTTGAAGCATTGAGATTAATTATTGAAATGTTTTTTCCTCCCATTTGACCTTTTCTTTAGAAAAAAATAAATAGATAAATAGTAAACAAACGAATAAATAAAATAACATAGAACAAATCCAAGAGACAACCCAGTTCGGGTTCCCTATGACAACTATAACTTATTGTTTACATATAAGCCTACTGGTTGTTTAATTTGTTCTACCTGATCGTCGTCACCTGTCATGATTGATTGGGTTTTTTTTTCTAAAAATTTTGCACAACAAAGTTTGTAACAATGATCAACAAACAAAGAAACTTAATCTTCAAACATCCCGCTAGACTATAAATAGGTCATAACTTCAAAACCACAACAACAAAATACAGACTACAAAATGACGAAAACTGTTACTTTTACAATAGTTCTTAATTAATGTGAAAACTTACCAATGTTAAGCCAGCACACAAAGACAAGAAGCGCAGTTCCTCTTGCCGCCATTTTAACAAATAATAAAAAAAACAACTTTGCGCATCCGGGAAATAGTGTGCAGAAACTACCAGGTGAATTGTTCTACCGCGCCACACGGGAAAAGGCCAAAGGCACAGCGAGAGGAGCAGAACGAGAGAGAAAAAACACGATGTGGAGGCGTTGTTTTTGTCTACTCAATTAAAATAAACAATCAACAGCGATATAATAAGTTCTTCCTGCTCCTAAAACTACATTGAAACAAAAGAAAGATTGTACGATGACTCGTGCAGAATTACACATACGTGTAAGTTTTTAATACAAAATAAAAAGAAACGTTTACTCTTGCATTCATATATTTTCTCCGATCAATTTTAAAGTCATTATATTATATCAGCAAGGGCTGACCATGGAAGAACAAAAAGTGAACGGTAAAACTGTCATTTCAGAAAAGATGAGCCTTAATTCCAGCCCTCACTTACAATTATAATTGTACATACAAATACAGTAAATTTTGTTTTTTCATAGTACTCAGGAAAGTCTGGAGAATTTATATCCACGCGCGGAGAATAATACGTAAATGAAATACACAATCTGAGAAACCTCTTATGTAGAAACGTTTCTCAGATTGACAGTCTTTTGATTCACTTTTCTCTAAAACCACGTTCTCTAAAACCACTTTTTTTTTTAAGGTCATTCATTTTTGTTTAACCCGAAGGTTTAGCCTCCTTTTATACAGCTTTGTTCCGTATCAGAGCTGGAGTTGGCCGTACACAACATTTCCTGCATGAAATTGGAGCTAATCTATAGCCAAACTGTGCCCGTGGAGTGATCCAAACCATGGATCACGTCATGGATGCTTGCCCTATCTACAAATCCCCTCACGGTGCTTCTGGACTTCCGAGAGCTCGATGATGAGACCATCAGTCGGCAAAATAAGGATCTTCCTATATTTACACCTTGATATTCTTCGTACGAACAAACGAAGCAGCTTTGTGAAATAGGGCCCTGCTCGCGAGAACCAAATGTCAAAGCTCTTTTGTTTCATGGACTCAGGTAGCTTTCATTAATGGAAAGTTATCAAGTAATAATGATTCTTTTATCTGTATAGTTCTGGCATTTATTTCTCGAAATGGGGCATGGTGTACCCCCTCTTGTGTCTTCATTGTGGGCTTGGAATCTCTCAGGAATTGTATAGAGGATTTTGACACAGCAGCCTCAACATATAACATTAAAACAAACTGAAAGACATTTCTGTATCTCGTCTGACCGAAACATCAGGTGAAGAAGGTTACCGTATGGTCATGAAATTAAAACTCGATTAGAGAAATGGATCTGGGTAAAAAGGAAGGGTTTTTACAGGAAGTTCCATGTGTTTTATCACCGCTCCCAGGACAGTGTAAAATGCTTACCTTGAACACATGACTTTGCCACAGTTGTCGAAAAGGTCACCAGTGACGCTACATACAATGACTTTCAAGTGTGGCAACCTTAGTAGGTTTATTCGTGTGAGAAAAAGTATTGTCCATAATAGTTTTCATTTATGTGTATAATAGTGTTGTCTCGGTAACCATTGTAAATGATGAGTGTGGCTTTTAGAAAATTGGCTTATGTGTAATTCTGTGCCGTGTTAATAAGTGCGGTGTATTACGTATTTTAGGCTTCATTGAATTATTTTATTTGTATTGTTCATGGAATTTTTAGCTATAATTAGCGCATTTGAAAATCCTCGGGAGGAGAGGGCGCACAACAAAACTTAACATAAACATTGTTATTATTATTTTGTATATTCTGTAGACAAATTAGGTACAGATAACTTGTTCTCAACCTGACCACAACGAGGCTTCCCGACCGATTACTTTACCACATCAGAGTTCGTACTTCTAGGGGCAGACCACACTTGTTGCTCACACTGGCGTTCTCCACATTGCGTTTTAGTGTTTGTTGTTTTTTTGTTTGTTTGCTTGCTTGTTTTTCGTTCATTGTTTGTTTTGCTGTAAATAAAATATTAATACAACATTTGTGTGGTGTTTGTGTAATTTTATGACAGAATACCGTCCGCTATTTTGTAGAACATTTTGTATTACTATTTTTTATTTTTGACTCTATTAAAAGGCCGCCCGTATAAGTTCCGTTGGTTGAATTTCAAAAAACAGGTGTATGTTTAATTTTATCAATATTAAGCTCTTCAATTAAAACATACTGTAGGTGTTATTTGTGCATGAAAAACTCTTTAAGAAAGGAGCATTTCGTACAGCAACATTTTGAGAGATTTGAAAGCAATGTGCTCCACTAATAGCTGTCATAAACACACACACGTACAATTGCTGGAATTGTGAACATTCACTTGGTTTCTATATCCCTACCAATGGTTACACATTTAGTCCAAAAAGTCAGTTTATAAATTACATATAAGTGTTTAAACATGGTTTAGGGTCTTACCTCTTATCCTTAATTCATGCGAATCATATCTGTATGCGAGAGACGAATTGAATAACACCTCACACCAGTACCTCATTTCATCCTCAAGTATAAGTCTCTTGATAGTTAGAGGGTACGTGGGGCTGTCCTTGTCAAATACATAACGAGGGTCATCTCTGATAAGAAAGTCGTCAGGGAACAACACTCGTAAGATATTGTCAGCGTAGATGACATCACTCTCGGAAAAACTGCTGTTCTTCCATCTTAATACTAACATATTATCATCCTGAGGTGTACATGTGAATGTTGTAGTCGCACCGATATCTCCCCAGGGACTGCCTGAAACAGTAACTTGTGCTGAGGCAACTGCTGAAAAAAAAACCAATGGAATTAATAGTGGATTTTTAATAAATCTTTCAAAACAACATTAATCAGCGTTTATCAATCTTGGAAAGTTTATCCATTCTGATTGGTCACTAGGGGATCACGTGGCCAAGTATAAACTTCCAATATGAACACAGTTAGTTCACTAGTTAAAACCTCTTCACCGAACTTTGATTCCTCAATATGAAATACATTTGCATTCTCATGTCATGATTATGATAAACTAGATAATGTTAACTGTGATAAGCAATTACATTAATAGTGGATTTTTAATAAAACTTACAAACAAAATGAATTGAACATTTATAGATGCCTGGGACAGTTTGTTCATTCTGATTGGTCGAGTGGGGACTATCACGTGGCCAAAATCAAACGTAAACACAGTTAACTTATTAGTTGTTTTAAAACCTATTTTCTGAACTTTGATTCCCTTTGTATAATACACATGTTACTACGGTTTACATTATTATGCCATGGTTATGAGAAACTGGATAAGTTTCCCTCCAAGCCTCGCTTTGGTAACATTATATAGCAGGATAGTGGCCCCCATGATATGAGTAATAAACAACGTCGATTTGCAGGTATAAATGTGTACCATTCCCTCCAAATTAGCCAGAGGGAAACTTCAGCTTAAATATCAGAAATAATCAACACACACACTGTAAGACAATACACTAACCTGCCAGTAACCATGCCAAGTAAAGTGCCCAGACACACGCTTTGCAGCTAGACGATGCCATAGCTCATGATGTTTACTCGACTGTAGTCAAAGGGGGGGGGGGGTAGGCCTTGTCCAAGTTTCCAACTATCACCATTGATTCGGCGTATAACAGTTCACTTCCTGGTTCAACAAGTGCCGACTCACTGAACAACCAGGTTGGTCCATAATACTCCCGAGAGAAGTCCTGAGTGAAGTTTCAACGCGGGTGTCCATTCTTTACAATTATTTCGGATTTCGTGTCGCATTTATTACGCCCTCTGTTGACGCTCTGTAGAGGATAGGGCTAGAGTCTTGCGTGGTTGTATTAAGGTGACAGGGAAAAAGATTGAAGCTGCGTATCATCTGGAGAACGTGGAATCCGTTGGGGAGGATAACATTTCCCATGAACTGTCTTACATACCGCTTCACGGATGTGGTTTGTATGGTTCGTCCAGAGAGGGGCTCTGTCACTCATTGTCATCACAATTGAACAAGACAAGAAAGCACAGAGAGGATGCGATGCTATGCTGCTTTAATGTCCATAAAAAACAGCTTTCTTGGTGAGAAGCACTGCAGCTGTTGATAGCATAACCTATTTTGGTCCCTTTGACAAAAATCCGCTCCCCGTCCGCCTGGGGGACTTTAACTCTTCGTGACACCATCAAAAAAAAATCACACACTTATGCCATCAGGCACTTTTCAAGTGTCCGTTTGATATTTTGCGTGTATAATACGTGTTTTTTGAGAACACAATCATGTTTAAATCGCCCAAACTATTGGATATAGACCCTTGTGACTAAATAAAATAAATTCAAGCAAAATTTCCATTGAGATCAGCCCACAAGTTCTCTAAGCCATTTGTTTGAATGAAACCCTCGTGTTTGATGAGTCAGCAAAAACATCATAATTTCTTACATTTCTTACATTTCCCAAGGGAATACCGGGAGAACTGGTCATTGGTGGATTTTTTTTGGTGTGAAATCAACCCCGATGGTAACAAGACAATTGGCATGCTATTTGGCTAGGTGTAGTTGAGGAACCTTACATTTTTTAAATACAAATACAATAAAATGGCGGAGTAATTACTTTTTAATTAAAAACGGACACCTGAAAAGTGCCTGATGGCTTAATCGAGGGTTAAAACTGTTTTAAAATAAAATAGATCAATTTAACCGGAACCTACTAAGATATCTGCTGTAACAATTTTGATAGCTTTAAGATGCATTCTGTGACAATTAAGAACGGGATGTGTCAGGTTATAACAAAGGGGTGTTGACGTTTAACTCATCGGCACGAGCTGTAGGTATAGCAACCGATGAAGCAACTGGTACTCGTGTTATTTGTTCATATTTGTTGACAAAAGTGGGCAGTGTATCCATTCTGATTAGTCGAGAGGGGATCACGTATAAACTTGCAATGTGAACACAGTTAGTTCACTATAGTTAAAACCTCTTCACCGAACTTCACCGAACTGATTCTCTTATATGAATTACATTTACATTTGCAGGCTCCCCGAGCCTCGCTTTGATAACATCATACAACAAGATGGCTCCCCCCACAAAGTAGCAATACAACAGCATTGATTTGTAGTAGTAAAATTGACGTGTATATCATTCTCATCAAATCATTTTTATACCATAGCTGGAGGTAAACTTCAGTTCAAATATCAGTTACCACTTTTCCTTTGTAGTATTTTGTTATTAATAACACGATGTAAGACCCTTTACTGACCTGCAAACAGCCATGCAAAGTAAATTGCACAGCGATGCTTAGCAGTTACACATTGCCATAACACATGATGTTTATCCGTTTATGATTACAACATCAAATGCTAAAACAACAATTTTATTTTGCTTATTAATATTTTTATTTTATTTTGAAGCATTAAGATTAAATATTGAAATGTTTTTCCTTCCTCCTATTTGACTTTTTCTTTAGAAAAAATAAATAAATGAATAGTAAATAAACGAATAAATAAAATAACAGAACAAATCCAAGAGAAAACCAAGTTTGGGTTCCCTGTGACAATTATAACTTATTGTTTACATATAAGCCTATTGATTGTTTAATTTGTTCTGCCTGATCGTCGTCACTTGTCATGATTGATTGGGGTTTTTTTTTCCTACAAATTTTGCACAACAAAGTTTGTAACAATGATCAACAAACAAAGAAACTCAATCTTCAAACATTCCGATATACAGCTTCCAGTGGAGAAACTCCATGTTAGCCGATATTCTTACAGTACTCTGTTTAGGGTTAGCGTTTAGTAAATGGTCGTCCAGAGGCTGGCTGGGGACTGAATTTGCAGTATACCGCTCCTAGACAGCAACTATCTGTTAAACTATTAAGTATTGTATATAGTAATTAACATTTATAAAGTGACTGGAGTAAAAAAGTACCAGCGTATCAGCACCAACAGGAGGCCCGTTACCACCAATGGCATAGAAGTAGGGTAAGAATAATCATTATTAACCATTAACCCTATCAATTCAACGTTTGCCCAGAAGCCTGCCGTTGGTATAAATATAATCTTCTCAACATAAAATTGTGCATGATATTCACTGAATATGCATGCCATTAAAGCAAATAAAGCAGCCAAGTTCCAATTCCAAGATTGCCATTACTTTCCAAAATAGCCTCCTGATTTCCTGCTAACATCGACCTTTGACCATTTTAATGATTTTAAGTAGTATTTCAAGGTGGCTGCCGTTTTCCTGCCAAATATAATTTGGGCTCTGTTAGTGGTAACCTGTGCATCATTGTGTGTGCATGAGGTCTTTATTACAATCAAATGATAATGTGGACTTATCATACATGTCGTTGCATGTTATTATGCAAAACTTTGCATGGTGTGATGAGTACAATCAAGTGTTCAGAGGTTTTGTGGTGACGCCATGTAAGGTAAAAACTATTTTGAGTAGTGGTTGTTCTAAGACTCAATGGTTAGACAACTCAACGTTTCGATCGATATGCTTTGTTAGTCTTAATGAGAATTTTTAAAAAATTCAGTTTTTTGGCAGTCTATCATCAAACCATACGGAAACATATGGCAGTTGTTACTGGCACAGGGTTACTTCTTTCGCCGTGATAAT
This sequence comes from Pisaster brevispinus, assembly GCA_023634235.1. NCBI lineage: Eukaryota > Metazoa > Echinodermata > Asteroidea > Forcipulatida > Asteriidae > Pisaster > Pisaster brevispinus. The sequence continues at coordinate 12,034,805 of JAMKCF010000016.1, forward strand.
CTCATAACAAATCCCCAAATAACAATAGAATCGACTTTTTGAAAATTATTATTTCTGGATTAATCTACAAACCTTCTAAAAGGTCTTGGGATCGATACTTATGGGTTTATAATTGTTTAACCCCAGTGTAGCAAGATTTCCCAAATCCTGCTATACGCACTACCTGTAACACAAGAAGCAGTCCGCCATGACACGCCAAACGTCAAAGTTAGTAAAAAATACATTATACCTGACAGAGAAATAAAAACCAGTCATATTTCAAGCAATAAAGTAGGGGTTAAAAAAGGTTACTTCAGCAACTCCCAAATGTTTACAAAGCACCCTTCAGTTGAAAATTCTCACCATTGTCGTTCCTCTTTGAACCTGTAGCGCTAAAAGCAATCCGCCGAGACATGCCACACGTCTCAGTGAGAAACAATACATATTACATGGGAGAGGAAAAAACCCAGTCATATTTCAAGCAATAAAGTAGGGGTTAAAAGGGGTTACTACAGCAATTCTCAAATGTTAACAAAGCACCATTCAGTTGAAAATTCTCACCATTGTCGTTCCTCTTTGATTGGTATTCTCTGAAAGACTAGTTTGGAAAACCAGTCAAAATAATCCATTATAAATCTAGATCCGTCTCACTTGATCCAAGTTTACAACAACTTCAATAACAACTCATCGACTTGAGTTTGTTCCTAATACAGGGGCCCAATTTCAAAAAGCCATTAGGCAGAATATTCTGCTTGGCAAATGTATTTACTTTAATAGCAACCATTTAAACTTTATGGTTTGCTGGCTGGTAACCTGTTTCTGCTAAACAGGCTTTCTGAAAGTGGGCCCTGGGCCCGAACTTCGTGACTTCACATGACCTCTAACCTTTAGTTAAAACATTTACAGGAGCATTTCTTTTACAAGACCAGACTCAAATGCTAAAAATGAAAGAAAACAAATTCAACACATTAGTATCCACATGAAAAGAGCTCAAGTTGTCTACATTAAAACTAATCTCAAGAAATGACAATGCAGTACAATGTCACTGAGTGAGACAAGTCCAAAGAAGTCACATTCAGTTTTGAGTTGACTGCTACATTGAACATATATTATTTCTTTATTATTGTGTCCGCATTAAAGCTACAGGTAGGCCTAATACCCAATTGGCAACTGAAAACTATAATATCAGAAAACTACTTATAACAACAACCTCATTAACACTAATAGCAAGGTAAATACCAAACAATATTTTAACACTTACATTTGCTAACAATTACTTGCAAACATTTTAAAATCGCTTACATACTATACCTATCCCTGTTGATGCGAGACCACTTTTTTATTTACCGCTCGATAATATAAATATTATGGTACAAATTGATCGAGCTAAGAACAACACATTTACGGAAACAAAGTGGGTGTGTGGGGGTCTTTCGTTTTGGCAAGCATTTGTCTTTCAAACCCAATATATTTCCAAGGTTGTCAAATTTATACGTTGTGCAATTTTTTTTACCAAACTTCTGCAAACTTTCCTTTAACAAAGTACATGCCATGGTAGGTTGCTTTAGTACCAACAAATTCAACACTATTTTTGAATTTGTGTACCATTGTTACAAACGTGAATCATGAATCAACCACAGGACTAATTAAAATATCCAATATTTTTGAATATTTTAAAGTCACACTTCCAGGGGTTACAATTGAGCAAGGCATTCTGGGAAATAAACAAAATGGCGCGTCGAGATCGTACACTGCTGGGAACGAGGTTGCCTTAAACTGCACACAGAAAAGACGTATCACAAGATCGAAAAAGAATGAGAGGGGCCAGTTGCTCCATGACTTGATGCGTCCTTTGACAGCGCGCTCTGCAAAGTCTCTGGCACAGAATGGATCAACCACAGGACTAATTAAAATATCCAATATATTTGGATCTTTTAAAGTCACACTTCCAGGTTTTACAATCGAGCAAGGCATTCTGGGAAAGAAAACAAAATGGCGCGTCGAGATCGTACAACACTGGGATTGAGGTTGCGGTGAAATAGAAAGGTCCATTGCAAACGTTAAAACAGTTATAGGCCTACTGCAAATCTTTAAACACAGTTTATCTCTTAAAGCTTACGCGTGTGTTCGCGTATGTCTGCGTGGGTACCGATTACTCATGCCGCAAAACGCACCAAGTTAAACAAGTGACGAGATCATCGCCGTATTATTAAATGCACATTGCTAACGTGCAAACTCAACGTGCGAAATGCGCGCTGTGCGCCATACGTTATACGCGTTGCGCATACGCGTACGCGTACGCACGGCAGACAACTGTATGAGTACACGAACAGAAAGGGTGTTTGTTTTACGTTGATGGCTGCATTTTTTCACAAAATGAAGGATTTATCAGGAATATGGAGCCTATTTTGGCCAAAACCTACCGCAGAAACATGTATGCAGCCTTGGAATTTGAACCAGGTGAGATGAGTAGCTTCTTAAGCTTGCAGTTTAGACTTGAGTTATGAAGTTTTGACATTTTTCCGCCCCGGAAATGAACCCTCATCCTGGTCTGGACGTCACTGTAGTATAATTTGCGAACGTGTATAACGCCTTGTCACACGAGTAAACTTTTACAGGCAACTTGGATGCAACCAACTGCGCCATCCTGTTGACGCTCTGTAGAGGATAGGGCTTGAGTCTTGCGTGGTTGTATTAAAGTGAAAGGGAAAAGATTGAAGCTGCGCTTCATCTGGAAAACGTGGAATCCGTTGGGGAGGATAATAATTCCCATGAACTGTTTTACATACCGCTTCAATTCAATTCAATTCAATTCAATGGAACATTTATTTCATACACTCGATGTCAAAGCATAATAGTAAAGAGCAAAATAGTAAAGTGCACAAGTTAATGTAATGAAAACAATTCACAGAAAAGATGAGTGTATGCGGCTGTTATAACAAATTATTAAGCCGGAGCTTGTAAGAAACAGCCTACACAGACAGAAAAATGTGCCAAACAATAGGTAGCAAAGACGAACAAACAAACAAAGACGCTTCACGGATGTGGTTTGTATGGTTCGTCCACAGGGGGGCTCTGTCACTCGTTGTCGTCATAATTGAACAAGACAAGAAATCACAGAGAGGATGCGTTGCTATACTGCTTTAATGGCCATAAAACAACTTTCTTGGTGAGAAGCACTTCAGCTGTTGATAGCATAACCTATTTTGGTCCCTTTGACAAAAACCCGCCCCCCTTTCCGCCTGGGGGACTTTAAAACTGTTTTAAAATAAAATAGATCAATTTAACCGGAACCTACTAAAATATCTGCTGTAACAATTTTGAGAGCTTTAAGATGCATTCTGTGACAACTAAGAACGGGGTGTGTCAGGTTATAACAAAGGGGTGTTGACGTTTAACTCATCGGCACGAGCTGTAGGTATAGCAACAGATGAAGCAATGTTATTTTTTCATATTTGTTGACAAAAGTGCGCAGTTTATCCATTCTGATTAGTCGAGAGGGGATCACGTATAAACTTGCAATGTGAACACAGTTAGTTCACTATAGTTAAAACCTCATCACCGAACTTTGATTCCCTTATATCAATTACATTTGCATTCTCATGTCAAGATTATGATAAACTAGATAATGTTCCCTCCCAGCCTCGCTTTGATAACATCATACAACAAGATGGCTCTCCCAACAATGTTAGCAATACAACAGCATTTATGTGTAGTAGTAAAATTGACGTGTACCATTCTCATCAAAGAATAATTATACCATAGCTGGTGGGAAAATTCATTTCAAATACCTTTTTCTTTGCATGGTGTGACGAGTAGGCCTACAACCAGGTGTTCAGAGGTTTTGTGGTGACACCATGTATTAAAGGTAAACACTATTTTGAGTAGTGGTTGTTCTAAGACTCAATGGTTAGATAACTCAACGTTTCGATCCATATGCTCTGTTGGTCTTCATGATAATTTTTTAAAAATTCAGTTTTTTGGCAGTCTATCATCAAACCATACGGAAACATATGGCAGTTGTTACTGGCACAGGATTACTTCTTTCGCTGTGATTATCTCATAACAAATCCCGTGGTCGGATTGGTTTGTACACAAACAGCTTTGCAAATCCTACGCAGCCTGGTTTGATATCAATCATCAGGAAGCGTGTGAGAGACTTGTTTGACAAGCGGAGTTTTTATTTTTTTTTATTTTTTTTTTTTTTTATAAAGGTAACAAACACCAAGCTGAAACAAACTTCAACTTGTGAGTGGTGGCTGGGGCGTTGTGTTTCCTGAAGGGGAAGAGAAACAGAGTCATTAGGTGTTGGCTTGATAATTAGGCCTGATATGAAACACGATTGAGAAACAGCTGTACTCCCCTACAGGTGTCTTACGGTTTCCAAGTAGATGGTGCAAGAAGATAAACCTCCATGGGTGAAATTAATGAAGACCAAAGATTAAAAAAAAACAACAACAACAACAAAAAGAGACCAGACTTCCGTGAAGATAGAATCAGTGCTCGAGTGTTACCTTTATTACTCTAATTAGAAGAAAACAACTAGCTATCTAGACAATTAAATTGTAAATCTAATTGAAGACAGGTTAGCTTCATACCCTGGGTGTAGTATCATTTCCCAAAACATACTACTCACTATAGTTAGCGTGATACAATACAGTATGCATTTGGCCTGTATTTAGAAAAATAATTACCCAAAATAACAATAGAATCGACTTTTTGAAAATTATTATTTCTGGCTTCATCTACAAACCTTCTAAAAGGTCTTGGGATCGATACTTATGGGTTTATAGTTGTTTAACCCCAGTGTAGTAAGATTTCCCAAATCGTACTATACACACTACCTGTAACACAAGAAGCAATCCGCCATGACACGCCACACGTAAAAAATACATGATACCTGGCAGAGAAAAAAACAACAACCAGTCATACTTCAAGCAAATAAAGTAGGGGTTAAAAAGGGTTACTTCAGCAACTCCCAAATGTTCACAAAGCAGCAGTTGGGGGAGGGGGTGGACATTGTGCAGCTATCATAGAAGTAGACCAGCTGTATGGGATAAATATTCCCCGTCGTCGTCCCGCGTGTGTAGCGCAGGCAACACGTTGCAGGAGTTGGGGGATAATAGCTAGGGTATCAGACCCTCCTAAAAAAAAACGTAATTGCTGGTCTGGCTCCCTACCCCTCCGACAAGCTCCCAAGCTCACGGCTAGACCGGCAAGCTAGGGAGTTCATTCCCGGGCTTGTCTCTCTGGCCCCACGAGACACGGCACAGGCTGTACGGGATATGCCCCAAGGTTTACGTTCCGCTAGCTGCCACGCTGGTGCGCCGTAAAACACGCTTCGCTTGCACGGACTCTCTGAATGCGAATCTTACGTTCGATTTTTCCTCATGACTTACAAATTGTACCAATAATCTGAACACTTAGTCTTTTTTTGTCAAATACTCATGAATAATTTTTTTAAAACAGATTTAAATTTGGTTCAGTACTTTACTTTTCTACGGCTGGAAGTAAAATTATCTCCGAAGATCACGTGATTTATCCGAACCACTTTTTTGGTTCGGATAATTCACGTGACCTTCGTTTTTTGAAAAATGCTCAAAAACGGCAAAATTTGATGGATTCGCGCCGAACCGTTCTTCTCCATTCCTGGAAGACCTTTGTTAGCCTATTTTGTTGCCCAAATAGCCCAACGAAGCCGGTGTGCCCCTTTAAGCAAAACTTTGCATGGTGTGACGAGTAGGCCTACAATCAGGTGTTCAGAGGTTTTGTGGTGACACCAAAGGTAACAACTATTTTCAGTAGTGGTTGTTCTAAGACTCAATGGTTAGATAACAACGTTTCGATCGATATGCTTTGTTAAGTCTTCATGAGATTTTTTAAAAAATACAGTTTTTTGGCAGTCTATCATCAAACCATACGGAAACATATGGCAGTTGTTACTGGCACAGGATTACTTCTTTCGCTGTGATAATCTCATAACAAATCCCGTGGTCGGATTGGTTTGTACACAAACAGCTTTGCAAATCCTACGCAGCCTGGTTTGATATCAATCATCAGGAAGCCTGTGAGAGACTTGTTTGACAAGCGGAGTTTTTTTGTTTGTTATCAAGGTAACAAACACCAAGCTGAAACAAACCTCAACTTGTGAGTGGTGGCTGGGGCGTTGTGTTTCCTGAAGGGGAAGAGAAACAGAGTCATTAGGTGTTGGCTTGATAATTAGGCCTGATATGAAACACGATTGAGAAACAGCTGTATTCCCCTCCAGGTGTCTTACGGTTTCCAAATAGATGGTGCAAGGAGATAAACCTCCATGGGTGGAATTAATGAAGACAAAAGATTTAAAAAAAAAGCAACAACAACAAAAAGAGACCAGACTTCCGTGAAGATAGAATCAGTGCTCGAGTGTGACCTTTTTACTCTAATTAGAAGAAAACAACTAGCTATCTAGACAATTAAATTGTAAATCTAATTGAAGACAGGTTAGCTTCATACCCTGGGTGTAGTATCATTTCTCAAAACATACTACTCACTATAGTTAGCGTGATGCAATACAGTATGCATTTGGCCTGTATTTAGAAAAATAGTTACCCAAAATAATATTAGAATCGACTTTTTGAAAATTATTATTTCTGGATTCATCTACAAACCTTCTAAAGGGTCTTGGGATCGATACTTATGGGTTTATAGTTGTTTAACCCCAGTGTAGTAAGATTTCCCAAATCCGACTATACACACTACCTGTAACACAAGAAGCAATCCGCCATGACACGCCACACGTAAAAAATACCTGGCAGAGAAAAAAAAACAACAACCAGTCATACTTCAAGCAAACAAAGTAGGGTTAAAAAGGGTTACTTCAGCAACTCCCAAATGTTCACAAAGCGCCTTTCAGTTAAAACGTCTCACCATTGTCGTTCCTCTTTGAACCTGTAGCGCTAAAAGCAATCCGCCGAGACATGCCGCACGTCTCAGTGAGAAAAAAATACATAATACCTGGGAGAGAAAAAAAACCCAGTCATATTTCAAGCAACAAAGTAGGGGTTAAAGGGTTACTAAAGCAACTCCCAAAATGTTAAACAAGCACCATTAAGTTGAAAATTCTCACCATTGTCGTTCCTGTTTGATTCTGAAAGACTAGTTTGGAAAACAAGTCAAAATAATCCAATATAAATCTAGATCCGTCTCACTTGATTCAAGTTTACAACAACTTCAATAACAACTCATCGACTTGAGTTTGTTCCTAATACAGGGGCCCAATTTCAAAAAGCCGTTAGGCAGAATATTCTGCTGGGCAAATTTATTTACTTTACTAGCAACCATTTAAACTTTATGGTTTGCTGGCTGGTAACCTGTTTCTGCTAAACAGGCTTTCTGAAAGTGGGCCCTGGGCCCGAACTTCGTGACTTCACAAGACCACTAACCTTTAGTTAAAACATTTTCAGGAGCATTTCTTTATACAAGACCAGAATCAAAATGCTAAAAATTCCACACATTAATATCCTCATGAAAAGGTCTCAAATTTTCTACATTAACAACACAAGTGTTTACCGTAACTAAACTCAAGAAATGACAATGCAGTACAATGTCACTGAGTGAGACAAGTCCAAAGAAGTCATATTCAGTTTTGACTTGACTGCTACATTGAACATATATTTCTTGTTTATTATTGTGTGCGCATTAAATATACAGGTAGGCCTAATACCCAATTGGCAACTGAAAACTTTAATACCAGAAAACTACTTATAACAACAACCTCATTAACACTAATAGCAAGGTAAATACCAAACAATATGTTAACACTTACCATTTACTAACAATTACTTGCAAACATTTTAAAATCGCTTACATACTATACCTATCCCTGTTGATGCGAGACCACTTTTTAATTTACCGCTCGATAATATAACTATTATGGTACAAATTGATCGAGCTAAGAACAACACATTTACGGAAACAAAGTGGGTGTGTGGGGGTCTTTCGTTTTGGCAAGCATTTGTCTTTCAAACCCAATATATTTCCATGGTTGTCAAATTTAAACGCTGTGCAATTTTTTTTACCAAACTTCTGCAAACTTTCCTTTAACAAAGTACATGCCATGATAGGTTGCTTTAGTACCAACAAATTCAACACTATTTTTGAATTTGTGTACCATTGTTACAAACGTGAATCATGAATCAACCACAGGACTAATTAAAATATCCAATTTTTTTGAATATTTTAAAGTCACACTTCCAGGGGTTACAATTGAGCAAGGCATTCTGGGAAATAAACAAAATGGCGCGTCGAGATCGTACACTGCTGGGAACGAGGTTGCCTTAAACTGCACACAGAAAAGACGTATCACAAGATCGAAAAAGAATGAGAGGGGCCAGTTGCTCCATGACTTGATGCGTCCTTTGACAGCGCGCTCTGCAAAGTCTCTGGCACAGAATGGATCAACCACAGGACTAATTAAAATATCCAATATATTTGGATCTTTTAAAGTCACACTTCCAGGGTTTACAATCGAGCAAGGCATTCTGGGAAAGAAAACAAAATGGCGCGTCGAGATCGTACAACACTGGGATTGAGGTTGCGGTGAAATAGAAAGGTCCATTGCAAACGTTAAAACAGTTATAGGCCTACTGCAAATCTTTAAACACAGTTTATCTCTAAAAGCTTACGCGTGTGTTCGCGTATGTCTGCGTGGGTACCGATTACTCATGCCGCAAAACGCACCAAGTTAAACAAGTGACGAGATCATCGCCGTATTATTAAATGCACATTGCTAACGTGCAAACTCAACGTGCGAAATGCGCGCTGTGCGCCATACGTTATACGCGTTGCGCATACGCGTACGCGTACGCACGGCAGACAACTGTGTACACGAACAGAAAGGGTGTTTGTTTTACGTTGATGGCTGCATTTTTTCACAAAATGAAGGATTTATCAGGAATATGGAGCCTATTTTGGCCAAAACCTACCGCAGAAACATGTATGCAGCCTTGGAATTTGAACCAGGTGAGATGAGTAGCTTCTTAAGCTTGCAGTTTAGACTTGAGTTATGAAGTTTTGACATTTTTCCGCCCCGGAAATGAACCCTCATCCTGGTCTGGACGTCACTGTAGTATAATTTGCGAACGTGTATAACGCCTTGTCACACGAGTAAACTTTTACAGGCAACTTGGATGCAACCAACTGCGCCATCCTGTTGACGCTCTGTAGAGGATAGGGCTTGAGTCTTGCGTGGTTGTATTAAAGTGAAAGGGAAAAGATTGAAGCTGCGCTTCATCTGGAAAACGTGGAATCCGTTGGGGAGGATAATAATTCCCATGAACTGTTTTACATACCGCTTCAATTCAATTCAATTCAATTCAATGGAACATTTATTTCATACACTCGATGTCAAAGCATAATAGTAAAGAGCAAAATAGTAAAGTGCACAAGTTAATGTAATGAAAACAATTCACAGAAAAGATGAGTGTATGCGGCTGTTATAACAAATTATTAAGCCGGAGCTTGTAAGAAACAGCCTACACAGACAGAGAAATGTGCCAAACAATAGGTAGCAAAGACGAACAAACAAACAAAGACGCTTCACGGATGTGGTTTGTATGGTTCGTCCACAGGGGGGCTCTGTCACTCGTTGTCGTCATAATTGAACAAGACAAGAAATCACAGAGAGGATGCGTTGCTATACTGCTTTAATGGCCATAAAACAACTTTCTTGGTGAGATGCATGGCAGCTGTTGATAGCATAACCTATTTTGGTCCCTTTGACAAAAACCCGCCCCCCTTTCCGCCTGGGGGACTTTAAAACTGTTTTAAAATAAAATAGATCAATTTAACCGGAACCTACTAAAATATCTGCTGTAACAATTTTGATAGCTTTAAGATGCATTCTGTGACAACTAAGAACGGGGTGTGTCAGGTTATAACAAAGGGGTGTTGACGTTTAACTCATCGGCACGAGCTGTAGGTATAGCAACAGATGAAGCAATGCTATTTTTTCATATTTGTTGACAAAAGTGCGCAGTTTATCCATTCTGATTAGTCGAGAGGGGATCACGTATAAACTTGCAATGTGAACACAGTTAGTTCACTATAGTTAAAACCTCATCACCGAACTTTGATTCCCTTATATCAATTACATTTGCATTCTCATGTCAAGATTATGATAAACTAGATAATGTTCCCTCCCAGCCTCGCTTTGATAACATCATACAACAAGATGGCTCTCCCAACAATGTTAGCAATACAACAGCATTTATGTGTAGTAGTAAAATTGACGTGTACCATTCTCATCAAAGAATAATTATACCATAGCTGGTGGGAAAATTCATTTCAAATACCTTTTTCTTTGCATGGTGTGACGAGTAGGCCTACAACCAGGTGTTCAGAGGTTTTGTGGTGACACCATGTATTAAAGGTAAAAACTATTTTGAGTAGTGGTTGTTCTAAGACTCAATGGTTAGATAACTCAACGTTTCGATCCATATGCTCTGTTGGTCTTCATGATAATTTTTTAAAAATTCAGTTTTTTGGCAGTCTATCATCAAACCATACGGAAACATATGGCAGTTGTTACTGGCACAGGATTACTTCTTTCGCTGTGATTATCTCATAACAAATCCCGTGGTCGGATTGGTTTGTACACAAACAGCTTTGCAAATCCTACGCAGCCTGGTTTGATATCAATCATCAGGAAGCGTGTGAGAGACTTGTTTGACAAGCGGAGTTTTTATTTTTTTTATTTTTATTTTTTTATCAAGGTAACAAACACCAAGCTGAAACAAACTTCAACTTGTGAGTGGTGGCTGGGGCGTTGTGTTTCCTGAAGGGGAAGAGAAACAGAGTCATTAGGTGTTGGCTTGATAATTAGGCCTGATATGAAACACGATTGAGAAACAGCTGTACTCCCCTACAGGTGTCTTACGGTTTCCAAGTAGATGGTGCAAGAAGATAAACCTCCATGGGTGAAATTAATGAAGACCAAAGATTAAAAAAAACAACAACAACAACAAAAAGAGACCAGACTTCCGTGAAGATAGAATCAGTGCTCGAGTGTTACCTTTATTACTCTAATTAGAAGAAAACAACTAGCTATCTAGACAATTAAATTGTAAATCTAATTGAAGACAGGTTAGCTTCATACCCTGGGTGTAGTATCATTTCTCAAAACATACTACTCACTATAGTTAGCGTGATACAATACAGTCAGTATGCATTTGGCCTGTATTTAGAAAAATAATTACCCAAAATAACAATAGAATCGACTTTTTGAAAATTATTATTTCTGGCTTCATCTACAAACCTTCTAAAAGGTCTTGGGATCGATACTTATGGGTTTATAGTTGTTTAACCCCAGTGTAGTAAGATTTCCCAAATCGTACTATACACACTACCTGTAACACAAGAAGCAATCCGCCATGACACGCCACACGTAAAAAATACATGATACCTGGCAGAGAAAAAAACAACAACCAGTCATACTTCAAGCAAATAAAGTAGGGGTTAAAAAGGGTTACTTCAGCAACTCCCAAATGTTCACAAAGCAGCAGTTGGGGGAGGGGGTGGACATTGTGCAGCTATCATAGAAGTAGACCAGCTGTATGGGATAAATATTCCCCGTCGTCGTCCCGCGTGTGTAGCGCAGGCAACACGTTGCAGGAGTTGGGGGATAATAGCTAGGGTATCAGACCCTCCTAAAAAAAACGTAATTGCTGGTCTGGCTCCCTACCCCTCCGACAAGCTCCCAAGCTCACGGCTAGACCGGCAAGCTAGGGAGTTCATTCCCGGGCTTGTCTCTCTGGCCCCACGAGACACGGCACAGGCTGTACGGGATATGCCCCAAGGTTTACGTTCCGCTAGCTGCCACGCTGGTGCGCCGTAAAACACGCTTCGCTTGCACGGACTCTCTGAATGCGAATCTTACGTTCGATTTTTCCTCATGACTTACAAATTGTACCAATAATCTGAACTCTTAGTCTTTTTTTGTCAAATACTCATGAATAATTTTTTAAAAACAGATTTAAATTTGGTTCAGTACTTTACTTTTCTACGGCTGGAAGTAAAATTATCTCCGAAGATCACGTGATTTATCCGAACCACTTTTTTGGTTCGGATAATTCACGTGACCTTCGTTTTTTGAAAAATGCTCAAAAACGGCAAAATTTGATGGATTCGCGCCGAACCGTTCTTCTCCATTCCTGGAAGACCTTTGTTAGCCTATTTTGTAGCCCAAATAGCCCAACGAAGCCGGTGTGCCCCTTTAAGCAAAACTTTGCATGGTGTGACGAGTAGGCCTACAATCAGGTGTTCAGAGGTTTTGTGGTGACACCAAAGGTAACAACTATTTTCAGTAGTGGTTGTTCTAAGACTCAATGGTTAGATAACAACGTTTCGATCGATATGCTTTGTTAAGTCTTCATGAGATTTTTTAAAAAATACAGTTTTTTGGCAGTCTATCATCAAACCATACGGAAACATATGGCAGTTGTTACTGGCACAGGATTACTTCTTTCGCTGTGATAATCTCATAACAAATCCCGTGGTCGGATTGGTTTGTACACAAACAGCTTTGCAAATCCTACGCAGCCTGGTTTGATATCAATCATCAGGAAGCCTGTGAGAGACTTGTTTGACAAGCGGAGTTTTTTTGTTTGTTATCAAGGTAACAAACACCAAGCTGAAACAAACCTCAACTTGTGAGTGGTGGCTGGGGCGTTGTGTTTCCTGAAGGGGAAGAGAAACAGAGTCATTAGGTGTTGGCTTGATAATTAGGCCTGATATGAAACACGATTGAGAAACAGCTGTATTCCCCTCCAGGTGTCTTACGGTTTCCAAATAGATGGTGCAAGGAGATAAACCTCCATGGGTGGAATTAATGAAGACCAAAGATTAAAAAAAAAAAACAACAACAACAAAAAGAGACCAGACTTCCGTGAAGATAGAATCAGTGCTCGAGTGTTACCTTTATTACTCTAATTAGAAGAAAACAACTAGCTATCTAGACAATTAAATTGTAAATCTAATTGAAGACAGGTTAGCTTCATACCCTGGGTGTAGTATCATTTCTCAAAACATACTACTCACTATAGTTAGCGTGATGCAATACAGTATGCATTTGGCCTGTATTTAGAAAAATAGTTACCCAAAATAATAATAGAATCGACTTTTTGAAAATTATTATTTCTGGATTCATCTACAAACCTTCTAAAGGGTCTTGGGATCGATACTTATGGGTTTATAGTTGTTTAACCCCAGTGTAGTAAGATTTCCCAAATCCGACTATACACACTACCTGTAACACAAGAAGCAATCCGCCATGACACGCCACACGTAAAAAATACCTGGCAGAGAAAAAACAACAACAACCAGTCATACTTCAAGCAAACAAAGTAGGGTTAAAAAGGGTTACTTCAGCAACTCCCAAATGTTCACAAAGCGCCTTTCAGTTAAAACGTCTCACCATTGTCGTTCCTCTTTGAACCTGTAGCGCTAAAAGCAATCCGCCGAGACATGCCGCACGTCTCAGTGAGAAAAAAATACATAATACCTGGGAGAGAAAAAAAACCCAGTCATATTTCAAGCAACAAAGTAGGGGTTAAAGGGTTACTAAAGCAACTCCCAAAATGTTAAACAAGCACCATTAAGTTGAAAATTCTCACCATTGTCGTTCCTGTTTGATTCTGAAAGACTAGTTTGGAAAACAAGTCAAAATAATCCAATATAAATCTAGGTCCGTCTCACTTGATTCAAGTTTACAACAACTTCAATAACAACTCATCGACTTGAGTTTGTTCCTAATACAGGGGCCCAATTTCAAAAAGCCGTTAGGCAGAATATTCTGCTGGGCAAATTTATTTACTTTACTAGCAACCATTTAAACTTTATGGTTTGCTGGCTGGTAACCTGTTTCTGCTAAACAGGCTTTCTGAAAGTGGGCCCTGGGCCCGAACTTCGTGACTTCACAAGACCACTAACCTTTAGTTTAAACATTTTCAGGAGCATTTCTTTATACAAGACCAGAATCAAAATGCTAAAAATTCCACACATTAATATCCTCATGAAAAGCTCTCAAATTTTCTACATTAACAACAAAGTGTTTACCCTAACTAAACTCAAGAAATGACAATGCAGTACAATGTCACTGAGTGAGACAAGTCCAAAGAAGTCATATTCAGTTTTGACTTGACTGCTACATGGAACATAATATTATTTGTTTATTATTGTGTGCGCATTAGAGATACAGGTAGGCCTAATACCCAATTGGCAACTGAAAACGTTAATACCAGAAAACTACTTATAACAACAACCTCATTACACCAATAACAAGGTAAATACCAAACAAATATTAACACTTACCATTTACTAACAATTACTTGCAAACATTTTCAAATCGCTTATAATACTACCTATCCCTGTTGATGCGAGACCACTTTTTTATTTACCGCTCGATAATATAAATATTATGGTACAAATTGATCGAGCTAAGAACAACACATTTACGGAAACAAAGTGGGTGTGTGGGGGTCTTTCGTTTTGGCAAGCATTTGTTTTTCAAACCCATAATATTTCTAAGGTTGTCAAATTTAAACGCTGTGCAATTGTTTTTACCAAACTTCTGCAAACTTTCCTTTAACAAAGTACATGCCATGATAGGTTGCTTTAGTACCAACAAATTCAACACTATTTTTGAATTTGTGTACCATTGTTACAAACGTGAATCATGAATCAACCACAGGACTAATTAAAATATCCAATTTTTTTGAATATTTTAAAGTCACACTTCCAGGGGTTACAATTGAGCAAGGCATTCTGGGAAATAAACAAAATGGCGCGTCGAGATCGTACACTGCTGGGAACGAGGTTGCCTTAAACTGCACACAGAAAAGACGTATCACAAGATCGAAAAAGAATAAGAGGGGCCAGTTGCTCCATGACTTGATGCGTCCTTTGACAGCGCGCTCTGCAAAGTCTCTGGCACAGAATGGATCAACCACAGGACTAATTAAAATATCCAATATATTTGGATATTTTAAAGTCACACTTCCAGGGATTACAATCGAGCAAGGCATTCTGGGAAAGAAAACAAAATGGCGCGTCGAGATCGTACAACACTGGGATTGAGGTTGCGGTGAAATAGAAAGGTCCATTGCAAACGTTAAAACAGTTATATTATAGGCCTACTGCAAATCTTTAAACACAGTTTATCTCTAAAAGCTTACGCGTGTGTTCGCGTATGTCTGCGTGGGTACCGATTACGCATGCCGCAAAACGCACCAAGTTAAACAAGTGACGAGATCATCGCCGTATAATTAAATGCACATTGCTAACGTGCAAACTCAACGTGCGAAATGCGCGCTGTGCGCCATACGTTATACGTGTGGCGCATACGCGTACGCACGGCAGACAACTGTATGAGTACACGAACAGAAAGGGTGTTTGTTTTACGTTGATGGCTGCATTATTTCACAAAATGAAGGATTTATCAGGAATATGGAGCCTATTTTGGCCAAAACCTACCGCAGAAACATGTATGCAGCCTTGGAATTTGAACCAGGTGAGATGAGTAGCTTCTTAAGCTTGCAGTTTAGATTTGAGTTATGAAGTTTTGACATTTTTCCGCCCGGAAATAAACCCTCATCCAGGTCTGGACGTCACTGTAGTATAATTTGCGAACGTGTATAAGGCCTTGTCACACGAGTAAACTTTTACAGGCAACTTGGATGCAACCAACTGCAGTGCAGCTACATGACCACTTTGGTAGCGCATGAGTAATTTTTCAAAACAATGATCCCCAAGCAAAACATGTGAAAAATCAGATGTGATTGCCTATGTGAAACTGGTTGCCTGTTTATTGCCTCATGTGACATGGCCCTTAAGGAAGGCCGCCAGGGCTAACTCTCTTCGTAGTCTTACCACTACAGTTAGTTTTATTAATATATCTTTTAACCATGCAAATATGTTGTTATTTGTTTATCAAATGATCTTTTAAGTAACGGAGCAGTTAATGGATTGAAAAGAACTAATCTTCATGGAAACTGAACGACCGAAGTCCGTGTGCAGAGCTCAAAACGGTAACGAAAGTGGCACTTCTTGAAAACTGTAATCGTTTCTTGGCAATCGAAATTGTCTCGTAAGCGCAAATCAAAAGTCAGAGCTCTCGTTTTTGGCAGCATGCCAGCGCTACGACCGTCAGCTTCTAAAACAAGATCGGGGACTTTTAACACGACGTCACAGCATTGAAAGTATGTTATATGGTGCCTTGGTCATGTTTTCGTAATGGTGATGATTTATTTGAATAGGAAGAAAAAGGAATTGTAATTCACAATACTCGGCACAAAAAGAAGCCTATAGGCCCTACATGCTATTGTACGTTGCACAATGATTGGGTGGGTGGGATACCGTCACGTACATGACCACAAAAAACATAATAAAAAAAAAAAAAAAAAAAAAAAAAAAAAACCGGCTGGGTCCTGGAATATTGTGTTTAGATTACGGTTTAGGGAATATGGCCAATAAACACCTTGCCAGCGTTACAACGTAACAGCAGAAAAGAGCAGTGATAATCGATAGCACAGCATACCCAACGTCGACGTCAACCCGTGAGGCCACAAGAATGTTAACTGTTTTCGTTTTTAATAAAGACATCAATACTATAGCAAGGTTACTGTTTGGAAGGAAAGGGAGTCAAAATGGAACGCCGTAAGGGAGCGTATATGCTCTTATTGGCAGTTGCGTTTGTATTTGCGCTTACTCTTCAACCATCAAGTGCCCAAGGTAAGTTATAGCCTTCAACTTTATCTGTTTCATATTAATGGGCATTGCAAAGAAAAAACTAAACAAAACAAAACAAAAAACAGCATGGGCCGACTTCAATTAGATTTAAAACAAAACACGGCAGCAAACCTATTACGCAATCTCGACGCTCTTCACGTGTTACGTCAATTTTATAAAATTTTCAATGGCTTCAGATAAACTTTAGAATAATTTACAAACTCATGATTTAAACCCACCGCTCAATAAACGGTACCGCACCGCCATATTTATCTCAACTCATCAAGGCCAATTTCATGGCTCTATTTACCGCTAAATTTCTGCGCTAGCTATGTAGGCCAAACGCACACGCATAAGCAAATATTCCCTGCTAAATCGTGCGTGAAATACGCTTAACGTAAGCGTGGAATTCTTTGCTTCCGTAAGTGCCGATTCTTTGCTTACGGTGAGCAGAGCCATGAAATTGGGCCTGGACCTTATTTACTCCAGTCCAGCTGGGCTTCGTTCAGCAAATCCAAATTTCCTGATCGTACATAGATAGTTATACCGGTACTTTCCGGTACTTTCCGGTATATTGTTGATATGTCGCACTCCTAAGCAAACGTCAACATTACAAATTGAGAGCAGCAAGGTTTTTATGTCACATCCCTCCATCTCAGTAAGGAATTTGGGGTTTGGTTTGACTCACACTTGACATTTGGTAAGTATATTGCCGAAGTTTGTAAGAATGCATTTTATTATCTTTTTAATATCCGGCATATCCGTAAATACTTAACTCGTGAGTGAACAGAACAAAATGTTCATGTTTTGTAACAAGCAGGTTAGATTATTGCAACAGCTTATTCTTTGGTTTGCCTGACACTCAGATTAACAAACTGGAAAGGGTTTAGAACGCATGTGCTAGACTGATCTGTAATTCCTCTAGATACTCTCGATGTAGTCCATTGTTACTCGAGTTACACTGGTTACCAGTTCGACAATGAATATCATTTAAAGTTATTCTAATAACTTATAAAGCCATTCATGGTTTAGCACCAATGTACATAACCATGAAATCACTTCATATCGTCTTAGGAGTTCGCAAGACCCTTAAAGAACATCAAAGGCTACCCTAGGTGATCGGACATTGTGCACGCTGCTCCCAAACTATGGAATGAACTCCCTCCTTGTATTAGACAATCATCTTCACTTAATGTTTGTAAATCCAAGTTAAAAACCCATTTGTTTACGATTAATTCCTTCTAGTACTGTAAGCCTTTTTTGTAAAGCGCAGTAGAGTATAGTCATATAGGTACTGTGCAATATAAATGTCCGTTGTTATTATTTTGTATTACTGCTGGCCCCTGGCTTTAGAGCAGCATTCCTCACACCATTCCCCCTGCTGCACTGCTGTACTCTTTCAAACCTTTCCGCAAACCCACCTCATGACAGTTTTGCCTACAACGGCACAGTGAAAAAAAAATTCCGGTAAATTGGATTTTCTTCATTGTTGCGCCTTGAGCGCCTATTTCGTTGGGTGGATATGTTGCGCTTTACATTGCTATAATAGTTAGTAAGAACTAAAACATAATTATTTGTCTTGTTACAGTGGGTAGGGCTAGGAAACCCTCCGACATTGCAATTTCCCATTCAAGTCGTAAAACTAAATCATTTTAGCACATAACTGATCAAATGCATTATACTCAACGGGGAAAACTAGCCGGTTTGTTTTTTGCACTGCCCTAGGCACTTGGTGTCTTGGTCTGGCCTGTCTGCGGACATGTCAGAAATAACTTCCGGTTTGAGGGATCGGGCGATCGGGCGGCGTCCAATGAGCAGCAAGTGGGCCCGCCAAAAAATTGTGGTCCGGCTGTAGAGCGGGAAAAGGGCAAGGCTGGGCTCACTTCATGTCTTAGCTTCAAGCAGGAAACAACGATCTCTATAAAAATATTTTTGCTATACCAAAAGAATCGTGTTTTTCTGCGGAAAGTTTCTTTGACTTGCCAGCTTTTGGATTAAACGAGTTGAGTTTGAAAGATCAAGTGCTAAACGGAGTTCAATCCTGTTACAAAATCGGAAGAAATATCTCTTGTCGCTTGTCCGCCATCATGCCCCGTCCCATCAAGCGGAAGGTGACCACGCCGGCACGCCCGAGGAGGGTGGAGGTACCTACCAGGGGCCGTGGACGCAAACGGTCGACTACGGCTAGAGGACAGGCGGCGGGACTGGCACAGCCAACAACGACGCCTGTCGTGCAGCAGCCACCACCGCAGCCAGCACCGCAGCCAGGACCGCAAGGACAGCCAACACCGCAAGCACCGCAGCCACCACTGCAGCCAGCCTCCACAGTGCAAGTGGGACACCCAGCTCCTGCCCCAAGTCAGCAAGTGGGGGGACAGCCGGCAACGGCGAATACGGGCGTCTTCCACCAAGCTACCGCCGGGTTGGGTGAGTTGGGGAACATGCATGGTACCGGCTTTCCCATGTCATTTAATATGATGGTACCCGGGACACAAACTCCAGGGGCTTTTCCCTGTGCCAGTAGCAGTAATAGTAATGGGGGGCTACCAGGTGTTATGCCAGGCACCACTTTTAATTCCAATAGTTTTCCCTCATCGGTTCCAATGGGGGGCATGCCCTCCCAAACGTTGGGAGTGGGGAGTTCGCAGGCCACCTACCCGACCCCTCATAGCGTTTTGCCCGATCTACAGGCGATCGTTGTTGATGGGGTTTCAACCCAGCCCCTCCCCATCCCCAAAATTGGGTCCACTATTCTTTTGTGTGGGCATGTGTCCCAGTCAGTTAAGGAGACAATTTGGAGGAGCGAGTATATTGACATGTCTTTGCTAATTCATGACAGTGCGGCCGCAGCCCTAGTTCGCTCTCAAAAGGCATCAGAAGTGTCACTAGTGGTGGAAGGTAATAAAATGTTCTTGCGTCCTAACTCCGCTAGCATTGGCCGCCAACATAAGCTGGATTCATGGGAAACATGGATTCCGGCATTTCACACTTTCATGGCGGTTTATTTAATGCAGTTCCCCCTACGAGCCATCGAAATGCTAAAATATGCAGAAATTGTCCGCACGGCAGCTGTTCAGTTTCCGGGCACTGGTTGGAAGCTCTATGACGAACAGTTTCGGATTGGGCAGCAAATGCAACCAACTAGGTCATGGGCGGAGTTTGATGCCGAGTTATGGTTAACTGTTGCCGCTTCCACAGTAGTCTTGGTCCAAGACGTCAGTGATCGATAATTGATAGTGTATAACGCGCTCGTAGTAGCGCCATCATACGGCATGATTTAACCAACTTGACTGGCTCTCACTAACGTCTTGGGAATCCTGCAGCGTCGGGTTAACTTTTACTTTGTTTTCTCCCTTGCTTTTCCAAGGGAACCAATCAGCGCGCGATTGTAGAAATAAATTTACATAATTTATTATGTGACCCAGGGTCAAGTTTGTTTTGGTACAACGATGGTGACGGTCGTGACGGTAGTTGTGTGGCATGTTTAACCTTAGCTTTGATATCAAGGCTGTGTAGACAAGTACTCTAGCTAAAACCATAGAGCAAGGATACTTAAACCTCAGCCGCCCGAATGAAAAAGCACACCGCACTCTCACCATGCACACACACAGCGCCTGTACACAGCCCCACACACACACAACCTTACGGATCCGGTTTGTGGGGTACTGCTATTGTTGTTCTTTTGTTCCCTTTTCTAAAGAATTCCCTTGTGGGGCCCTATTGTTCCTATTGAAATTGCCTTGTGGGGTCCATTGTTCCATTGTTAAAAGTACCCCGTAAGTTGGCATGTGTAAGGGCACACAGCTACTGTCCACACACCGCTATTGCCCACAATCCTAGCCCATGAGCCGCACTCGTGTGGTGGGCGATAGCGGTGTGTGGACAATAGCGGTGTGTTTGGGACTGTGGAAACGAGCGTGTGTGCGCTACCTTGGGTGAGAGCGTGGTGTGCTGTTTCACGAAACTGGTTGCGTACTTCGTCAGTGATCTCCGACAAAGACTTAAATTTCAACAACTTTCTGTGACAAGAATCACAAATGTAATGGGATGCAGTCGTACTATAATCACCAACTATATCCTTCAAAATACCGGCAATTTCAAATCTGGTTTTCAAAGAAATATAGCCTTTACCTCGGGGTGGGTCCAGAAAATTCACTCCTCAAAAAAAAGATGCAAAAAATGATAAATTCCCATCGTTATTCGGAATCGTCGCCTTCCGATAACAAAAATGGCCGCCGTCGCTTGTATCACTGGTATGCTGCGCGCAACGCTGGTTCACAATAACCAACGGTTTACGTATAAAAGATAAGCGATTGGTTGTTGTGGACCAGTGTTACGCACAGAATACTATTGAATACCGGCTTAAGGCATGTCGTGGACCAGCGTTGCACGCAACATACCAGTGATACAAGCGACGGCGGCCATTTTTGTTATCGGAAGGCGACGATTCTTAATAAACGATGGGAATTTATCATTTTTTGCACCTTTTTTTTGCGGAGTGGATTTTCTGGACCCACCCCGAGCTCACTGTGAAAACAATGAACACATAGAGCCTAATTTTGGCAAGCTCCGTTTTCAAAAGAGAAGTCCAGGTGCATAAACGTGAAGGGGGAAAAGTTTCGAATAGGATTTTGTACATGATGACCTATGAGGGTCGGGGAGACGATAGCGGAACGAACCGAATAGTTCTAGGAGTAGGTGCAGGCGAGGTGCTGTGCGACGTGACCGGCGGTCCCCAATTTCAATTCCCTTGCTGCGAAAGTTGTTGGCTGTGCTGCCACTAGTATGCACATCTACATTTGAAGTTAGGCTTTTTCGAGCTGCAATGCTGCTAGCGTTTTTTTTTTTTTTTTTGAGGATCGGGGAGTTTGCGGCACCCTCCAAAACCAGGGTGTTGCCAACGGTGTTACAAATTGGCGATATTCAATTTTTGGAACCCAACCAGGGCTTCGCCACTGGTTCTGTTGTTGTGTCGTTGCGGCGTAGCAAGAATAATCAACATGGCCCCCACAAAATATCCATATTGGTCAGGCTGTGGACACTGATCTATGCCCGGTTTCTGCGCTGAAAGACTTTGTCCACATTCGGCCAAACTTTCAAGGCATATTGTTCTGCCATGTTGGTGGGCTTCCCCTCACTCACTTTCAATTTAATGCAGTGTTGAAAAAGGCATTGGCAAAAGTGGGTGTGCAGGGTGCACGCTTCCGATCCCACTCATTTCGCATGGGGGCAGCCTCCACAGCTTTTGCGTTGGGGTCCCCATGGAAGTCATAAAACGCATGGGTCGTTGGCGCTCAGATGCTTTATTAGGTTATATTCGGCAATTTCCATTTCCAGGTTTCCCAGGGAATTAGATCAAATTTCATTTGTTAATAGGTCCATCAGAGGTGTGGATTGTGGGTGATTCCTTGGTGCGTTGGGCAACCCATGAGATGGCAGTCCCGTCCCAAGTTCGTTGGAAAGGAAAAGGTGGCGCACACCTCCACGAAATTCCTCAGTTGCTGGGCCAGATGGGTTGTGGGTATCCTTCTTTAATTATTTTGCATGTTGGATCAAATGATTTGGTTAGCAATAACTTTTTCGCGATTCGACAGAGAATCACTTTGGCGATTGCACACTGCAAAGAGCAGTTTCCGGCGGCCACGCTGGTATGGTCAGACATACTCCCTCGTATGTTTTACTACGGCGCCGTTTCACAACCATCTTTAGAGCGGGTGCGTAAACTGGCCAACCGGTGGGCGAGGAATCAATGCCGGAAAAAGGGGGCTCGAGTCCTCCAGCACCCAGAATTCCACTGGTCCAATTGCAGCCAATTTCGACGGGATGGTGTGCATCTTTCTCCTGAAGGCAATGCCATTTTCCGTGCGAACCTTTGCAACTGTATTTTAGCATTGCTTTAGTTTTTCTCTGTTGAACGCCTTGGTGGGGCAAGGGGTCTGATTTCTCTTTCTGTGGGTCGCGTTCCTCGCGGTTGGCATTTTTTTGTTCCGAATAGAAATCAAATCCCTCTTGTTCTTTAAGGGCTTGGTTAATTCAAGGGGTTGAGTGAATACTTTATTTAAATATCATACAGCATGTTTGGTAACATTAATGTTGATATTGTAAGATTTAGGATCAGGATAGCGCCGTGATGTGCCACACGGGCTATTATATGCCATACATACCAATGGCAGGAAATCAACACATTGTAATTTATTAAATAAAACATATTTAATGTAAGGATTATTATAGCTCTGGTATTAGTAGCGCCGTGATGTGCCACACGGGCTAATTCGGGCCATATGTACCAACGGCCCAACACTAAACACACTACACAAGTATGGATCTAATTATAGCGCTGGGTAGTTTCCCTCGGGCTATCTCCTTCCGCATGTTCCAGCGGTGGTAGCAGTTGTAGTAGTCTGAGAACATTCCAGAAGGGCTATTAAATAATTTTTGTTTTTGATGTTAACCTATCGTGATTTGGTGGTCAGGGGTATCACCTACGATTATGTACCTACTGGTGGTCATGGGTATCACCATTTTTTGTATTGTACGGGTGGTCATGGGTATCACCTGTTTTTTGTTTACTTATTGGTGGTCATGGGTATCACCTAATTTTTGTTACTTATTGGTGGTCATGGGTATCACCTATTTTGTTTACTTACTGGTGGTCATGGGTATCACCTATTTTTGTTTACTTACTGGTGGTCATGGGTATCACCTATTTTTGTTTACTTTATGGTGGTCATGGGTATCACCTGTTATTGTTTTTCTTACTAGTGATCTTGGGTATCACCTTGCATTTTTTGCTAAAACCGGTTGCCCACTTTTTGGTATCCGGTGTGAGATATTAAACTGGCTTGAAGCTACGACATACACACATATCACTTTTGTTTCCGTTTCCCCCCTCCTTTTTTCTGAGTTTGGGTATAAGACCTGATTAAACTGTCTTGTCATTCAAAAGAACTTCCTACTTGTAAATCTACGTGACACGCCGCATCACCACGTTTTGTTTTGTTTTGTTTTATTTTTTTGCACGGAGCCTCTGATCTCCCGTGCGAGATACGACGTTATTAAAAAAAAACAAGATACAAAGTTCGTGCGCTGACGCGACGCCACGTTTGTTAACAACATTATTATTACTTCGAGCCGCAGCAGTCACTTGCGATAATAAGGTTATCTAGAGCGTCCACTTACTCTCTTTATGGGTCGACTTTGTAAAATGGATTTGTGAGAATTACAATATATAATGATATATCTCAACGGGGAAGCCTGGTTCCAATACCGTTCCCGGTAGCGTAACAAATAACTTACAATGTGACATTAAAGAGCCAGTTTCCAGGTAATAAATAACAACACTTGGAATTCTTACTAACACTACCGCCGCCAAGTGTTCGTTTCACACTTGCTGCAATTTCTGAGAGAATCAAATGACTCGGCGAGCTTACCTTGCTTAAACCTCTATAGTTCCAATCAACAGTAATTTTCCTTGGATGTTTCTTATTCCTGTTTGCATTTCAACTTTTGCAAGGACAACAAATCTTTTATACGGTAAAACAACTCATGGTAGTGGTTTAACTGTGCGAAACTCGTCCTACAGCCAAGCAAATGAACAGTTAAACTTCACCTTGACGCAAATTTAATTTATTTCTCAAAAGGTAAATTTTAAAAACACTAATCAAGTGTTGTTCATTATATTGTTTCAATTCTGTTTAAATTACTGGGTGTTTTTCAAAAATCAGGGGAAACAGATAATGTTGTTATGAGAAACTTTGTTTTGCACAAAATAATAATAACTTACACTTGATGAAAGATAATTTGTGAGTTCAGCAGTTGTAGATGTTTCAATTGAAACGTATCTTAACCTAAACAGACGACTATTAAAGACTAAAAAACAATATAAATGAACAAACAAAACAATGCCTAATGGGGGAGATTTTGATTTGTGGCCAGCTGCTTTAGCAAAATGCGAGCCTATGTAATACCGAGTTTGTCCGTCCGTCCGTCCGTCCAGGCTTACAAGATAGACAATATGGTGTGGATTTTAGGAGGTGCGTTTGTTTGTTTGGTTTTTTTTTTGGTTTGTTTTACATTGTGGGGTTAACCCCACAATGTCTTTAACCGGAAAGATTAAAGAAAAGGGATCATAAACAACACATGGGGAAATCCCACAATGTTGCTGTCATTAAGATGTCTGTCCGTCCGTCCGGCCGGCCGGCCGTCCCCATTGAGAATTTTTGTTAAAGTTTTTGCCTTGGATAGTTTGTTGTATTATTTAACTGTTTTTGTGTGTGAATAGATTCACTAAGTCTAAATAGAAATTGTGGTCAAGTTTTAATATTGTTTAAATATGTAAAGGTTTTCAGGAACCATGTTTTCCCTGTGGAAATTAAACAGCTTTTGTCCGGCCCTCCGCATTTAGATATTATGTTAAAGCTTTTGCCACATGGTGTTAGATATTTTTTTGGGTAAAATAATTGTTTTTTACCCTCATTTGCATTTTATTTGTCTTACAGCCAAAAGGTGGTTTGATTCACAGTGTGCAAATGGATATTGTTTTAAAATGTTAAAGTTTTCAGGGTTCAGTATTACCTCTGGAAATTTAACAGCTTCCTTTGAGTAATTTGTATGGTTTTGCAATGAGCTCCGAATAAGAATGCTTTTTTAAGGGTATATTTAATATTAGCATAAAAAACAATCAGGTTTACCATTGCAACTATATTTTGGGGTACAACAAGTACAAAAGAAAAGAATACAAAATGCAGAGTATTTTTCAGAAGAGCATATTTTTGTGGAGATGGAAGATTATGGTACATGTGTAACTTGTACTACTGACTAGTTTAATGAATGTGTGTGATGTTCATTGAATTGAAACAATGCATGTGTGCGTTTTCTGGTGTATATGTATGACACTATGGAACAATTGTGGTGGATCTAATTCAATTCCAATTGTAAGGCTTTAGTCTCTCTGTTTGACACAAAGGAAGGTTTTAAGCCATGTTGTAAGTGGCAGTAATGCTGTTAGGTTGGTGTCTCATTCAGTACAATTTCAGAGGGCAAAGAGGTAAGTCATGCAGGCTGGGACTGTATGCATCCTGTAACATGCATCTATAGGGTGATGTCTTGGAAGTTTCAGTTTATGATAATGTGGGCTCTTGAGGAAATGCAAAGAAAAAATGTTTCATGTACACATGTACATCATGTTACTGTTTCGCCTTTCTTAATGTGAGAGATAGCCAACAGCTATAATGTTTTTGACGGATTTTCAAAGTGCCTGTAAACTTCAATACATGTACATAGATGCATCTGCTCTGGTAAATTCATGTCATTGATGACACTATGTACCAGAGCTGAGAGCTACATGTAAGCATTTGTTTCAACGTAATCAGCCCACACATCATGAGCCTCTTTCCCACATTTCAAACCAAGTAGGCAATGGTCAACTAATATGTTAGTTGTCCCAATCTCTTTGAACATCAGTCGATCAAATGATTGTTTTTCTATTGTTTCTCTATCGGGCGTTCGGCAGCTCGCCATGGCAGCTTCTGCTGTTCTAGTTCAAAAATTATGTTAAGAGATGACAAACGAGCAGGCAAAACTGAACCACGGAACAACTACATACAAATTTAGAGTAAATTAGAAAAATCCTTTTTAGCTCGTTCCGTTATAACAATTAATTGCCACAAAATGCCCGCTTGTGTAATCATTTTAACTTTGTGCCTCTTCAAGTTTTGATTTTTCTCTTCAGTTGGTGTATAGTTTAATTGTCTATCATTTTTGCATTGCCTGTAATATTTAGAACTTATATTTTTATCTCATCCTGTAATTCGAGGATTCATTGCTGTTGGTTGAATCTTTTAAAAAAAATACAGAAAAAATACATCATAGTTATTTTGTGTTCAATCACTTGGGTACATCTACCACTGCTCCACCCAATACAAAAACCACCACAAATTCACATCTATTAAATTGTTGCAAAACAGGATTCAAACTTCCTCTGACCACGGGTTAGCGCGGTGGTCTAGTGGTAAGACATCTTCCCTAGCAATGCAAAGGTCGTGAGCTCGAATCCCTTCCAAATACTTTGCCTGTGGTATTTTTTTTCCCACAGAACTCGGGAAAGTAACACAGTGCTTAATACAAATCTGCGTATGTAAAACCAAGGTACAATACTTCATCCCCGCTGCGAAATTAACATCTGTTAGAAAAAATCCTTCATCATTTTCAAGGGATTTGCCATAGTGTGCGAATTGTTACCTTATTGCTAACTATTTTGGGAATACATTAGTTTTTATTACTTTGAATGGCTGGAATAATTCTTAGTAAAAACATTCGTTTTTTTAAATCATTTGTGTATAATGGGTAACTAAAGTTCAACTTATTTTGAAAAGAATGGTTTTTGACCAACTAAATACTTCCACTTTTCAGAGACATGGGTTTTGTACACATCTACTAAACGCGCAATAAATGACGTCATGGTGACGTCGTTCGGCATTTTATCCCAGCAAACAGTTATACAGTATCCCACAAGTATAACATTAAAAAGGTTTGACGATCAGACGTATACTTTTTGAGATACGGTGGTCTTAAGATTCGCTAATTAAATATGAATATCATTATAACTGAGTAAATTAATTAATTTAGTTAAGTTTTTTACATTTTATTATAACTTCATGACCTAAGCTTTAATATGATATATGATCTGACTATTTTATACTGAGCCTAGTATGACTTTTGGAGATAACAAAATGCATGAACAAAACCTATGGCTTTTGGCGGAAATAAGGAATAATAATAAGATTATACACTAGCTGTTTGTAAACAAACACAAAGCTGTTCCGTGTTGTTATGCTTTGATTAAATCCAAGTTCAATCTTCCATGCACAAGGGTTCTATAACTGAAAAGAAACTGAAAATCGGTTGGGTAGTCCTTGAGATGTTGTTCCAGTTCCGCTTGACCCGGAATTAATGGTAAACTAAACATAGGGTCACTGTAACCCAAGTTCAATCTTTAATGCTCAAAGGGTTTAATATCCGAAATCAATTCAAATCGGCTGTGTAGTTCTTGAGATATGCTCCCACTTCCGGTTGACCCGGAGGTAAAGGTTAAAATGGGGTCACGGTAACCCAAGTTCAAACTCCAATGCTCAAGGGGTTTATAACTGACAAGAAATTGAAAATCGGTTGTGTAGTTCTTGAAATATGGTTCCATTTTCGGTTAACCCTGAAGTAAAGGTCAACATGGGGTTACGGTAACACAAATTCAATCTTCAATGCTCAATGGGTCTATAACTGAAAAGAAAATAAATTGCTGTGTAGTTCTTGAGATATAGTCCCACTTCCGGTTGACCCAGAGGTATAGGTCAACATGGGGTCAAGGTAACCAAAGTTCAATCTTTAATGCTCAAGGTATATATAACTGAAAAGAACTTGAAAATCGGTTGTGCAGTTCTTGAGATGAGGTCCCACTTCCGGTTGACCCGTAAAAACGTCAACATGGGGTCACGATTTCCCAAGGCTAATCTCCAGTGCCCATAGAGTCTATAACTGAAAAAAGTTTGAAAATTGGTTGTGTAGTTCTTGAGATATGGTCCCACTTCCGGTTGACCCCGAATTAAAGGTCAACATGGGGTCACAATTTCTCAAGGCTAATCTCCAATGCCCAAGTAGTCTATAACTGAAAAAGTTTAAAAATTGGCCCTGTACTTCTTAAGATATGGTGCTGCAAAGATTAAGTAATTAAATATTCAAATACAGATCTTAATTAATTAAGAATTTTATAAAAATGTACATTAAGAGTTAAGCTTATGTTCTAAGCTTCAATTCGATGTATGATATAACTCTTTCATATTTACGATTTTGATTAAAAAAATGTGTACAAACGCTAAGGGAGATCAGGTGGAAACAAAGAATAATTCTGCATTCTCACGAAAACCCTTTAAACCTACGTAGGAATTTCATGTACATTGTTGCTCATGTACAAATCGAATGGGCTGTGTACAAAGCAACGGGTCCTCTACCGGTTAGGAATCGAATATTAAGGAAATCTCCAACGCCTTGCCGTGATTGCGCAATCAAAATGGCTAGCCATGGTATCCGATTTGTCATTTAATCGTTAATTGTCGTGGAAAAGATTGTACTTTGGTTAGTTTTAATGACCAGGAACATCTCTTATTAAAAGCAGTTATTTTTTTCAAAACAGTTTATGTAATTTATGAAACTAATTAGTAATTTCAATTGAAAATATCATGTTTTTGACTGTCGAAACGTTTACACTTTCAGCGGTATGTGTTTTGTACACAGAACTAAACTGCGCCAACAAATGACGTCATGATAACGTGACGGAGAATGTTAGGCCAGAATGCACATCTACAATACAGACATGTCCATAACTGAAAAAAGTTTGACGATCGGATGTATACTTCTCGAGATATGGTGGTTACAAGATTGGCTAATTAAATATTCATTCCGCTGTCACGTGAATAATTAATTAAGAGTGTAATCTAATTACTTCTAAAATTTAAGTCAGGCCATAAGCTATATAGTATTTGAATTGTCTAGTTCTGATAATTCTAAGAGGGACATTTGACACTAAGAAAAGTCAAGTGTTAAGTCAATAGGGTTTTAGGGAAAGGAATAATAACTAGACATTAGGTGTTTGTCCAGGACAAACACAAAGCTGTTCCGTTTCTAATTACATTGATTAAACGCTCCAGATGTAGTTCTTGAGATATGGTGTCACTTCCAGTTTACCTGGAAGTAAAGGTCAACATGGGGTTACGGTTAACCATGGCAAATTTGTAATGCCCAAGGAGTGTATAACTGAAAAAAAATTAACAATCGGTTTTGTAGTTCTTGAGATATGGTCCCACTTCCGGTTGACCCGGAAGTAAAGGTCAACACGGGTCACGGTAACCCTAGGCTAATCTTCAATGCACAAAAGGTTTATAACTAAAATAAAATTGAAAATCGGGTGCGTAGTACTTGAGAGTTGGTCCCACTTCCGGTTGACCCGGAAGTTCAGGTCAATATGGGGTCATGGTAACACAAGGCTAACATTCAATGCCAGGAAGTATATAATTGAAAAAAGTTTGAATATCGGCTCGTACTTCTTGAGATATGGTCCAACTTCCGGTTAAACCGGAAGTTTAGGTCAACTTAGGGTCAAGATAACCCAAGGTTAATATTTAATGCCAATGAGTCTATAACTGAAACAAATTGAAAATTGGCTTTGTAGATCTTGAGATAATGTCCCACTTCCGATTGACCCAGAGGTAAAGGTCAACATGGGGTCAGGGTAACCCTTAGTTCAATCTTTAATGCTCAAAGGATCTATAACTGAAAAGAATTTGAAAATCGGTTGTGTAGTTCTGGAGATATGGTCCCACTTCCGGTTGACCCGGAAAAAGGTCAGCATGGGGTCACGGTTACCAAAGGACAATCTCCAATGCCCAAGGAGTCTATAACTGAAAAAAATTGAAAATCAGTTGTGTAGTTCTTGAGATATGGTCCCACTTCCGATTGACCCCGAAGTAAAGGTCAACATGGGGTCACGATTTCCCAAGTTCAATCTTCAATGTTCAAAGGATCTAATAACTGAAAAGAAATGGAACATGGGTTGTGTAGTTCTTGAGATATGGTCCCACTTCCGGTTGACCCGGAAGTAAAGGTCACGGTAAACCCAAGTTCAATCTTCAATGCTCAATGAGTCTATATCTGAACAGAACTTGAAATGCACATAATTATCGTTTCCAATCAGGCTCGTAGTCTTTGTAATATGAAAACTGTGCTTGAGGTAATAAATGCAAGAAACATTGAACGCTAGAGGGCGTTCCACAACAATTCGATTGTGCAGAGCCAAATAATGATGCACTGAAGAGGCAATGTTTTTTTATCACAACCGCAGATGTGTTAACGTTTTTTTTACCCGAAATTTTGTTATCGAGGAACATGTCTCACAAGTTAGCATGTATACTAAGCCTGTGACGGTTACACGGTTAACCAACCGATCAACCGGTTAAACGTTTACATTTTTACAGTTCGGATAAACGTAAAACAATTCAATCAAAAAGTGCCGCGAAACATTGACTATAATAATTGCCTAGTTACGTCAAGTACACACGCGCACAAGCCAAAATTCTCTGCTAACCCCTGAAATACGCTTGACGTAAGCACGGAACTTGCTGCCGTAAGCGTTGATTATTTGCTTTTGGTAAGCAGAGCCATGTATTTGGGCCTGGGTCTCACAACTTAGCGTATAAAGTGAACTATCCCTCATTTAAACGAATGAGCCCAATTTCTTGGCTCTGGTTACTGCAGAAATCCATGCTTACAGTCACCCATTCTCCGCCTATTTTGGAAGCGTCGAATTTTTGCGCTATTTGTGTAAGCGAAGAATGCCTAGTTACGTGAAGTACACACGCGCACAAGCCAAAATTCTCTGCTAACCCCTGAAATACGCTTGACGTAAGCACGGAACTTGCTGCCGTAAGCGTTGATTATTTGCTTTTGGTAAGCAGAGCCATGTATTTGGGCCTGGGTCTCACAACTTAGCGTATAAAGTGAACTATCCCTCATTTAAACAAATGAGCCCAATTACATGGCTCTGGTTACTGCTGAATTCCATGCTTACGGTCAACATTCTCCGCTTATTTTGCAAGCTTCGAATTTCTGCGCTAGCTGTGTAAGCGAAGAATGCCTAGTTACGTGAAGTACACACGAGCACAAGCCAAAATTCTCTGCTAACCCCTGAATTACGCTTGACGTAAGCACGGAACTTGCTGCCGTAAGCGTTGATTATTTGCTTTTGGTAAGCAGAGCCATGTATTTGGGCCTGGGTCTCACAACTTAGCGTATAAAGTGAACTATCCCTCATTTAAACAAATGAGCCCAATTTCTTGGCTCTGGTTACTGCAGAAATCCATGCTTACAGTCACCCATTCTCCGCTTATTTTGGAAGCGTCGAATTTTTGCGCTATTTGTGTAAGCAAAGAATGCCTAGTTACGTGAAGTACACACGCGCACAAGCCAAAATTCTCTGCTAACCCCTGAAATACGCTTGACGTAAGCACGGAATTCTCTGCCGTAAGCGTTGATTATTTGCTTTTGGTAAGCAGAGCCATGTATTTGGGCCTGGGTCTCACAACTTAGCGTATAAAGTGAACTATCCCTCATTTAAACAAATGAGCCCAATTACATGGCTCTGGTTACTGCTGAAATCCATGCTTACGGTCACCATTCTCCGCTCATTTTGCAAGCGTCGAATTTCTGCGCTAGCTGTGTAAGCGAAGAATGCCTAGTTACTTGAAGTACACACGAGAAAAAGCCGAAATTCTCTGCTAACTCCTGAAATACGCTTGACGAAAGCACGGAATTCTCTGCTTCCGTTTCCGTAAGCGTCGATTCTTTGCTTACGGTAAGCAGAGTCATGAAATTGGGTCCAGGTCTCACAAGCCTTAGTACGCAAACCACACAAGACTACTATAAAAGTAGTCGCGACTTCCTGCTCGGTGAACCAATCGTGTTGCTCACGACTATTAATCAATGACATAATCCTTTAATCACAATTTTTCCTACATTTATATTGCGCCTGCGCCAAACAATAAGCCGCAATGCATCTTGTTAATTAAAAATTAGTCGCTACTATAGTGCTGAAGTCGCAACTATTAAAGGCGTGAGTAGTCGAGTAGTAAATTTCACTAGTCACCCAGGCTTAGTTGTAATTAGGGTGATCATATCGTTAAACAACTACTTTTTGAATGAAAGCGTATTGATACATGTATTTCCAGAGGTTGAAATTTACTTGAATATTATGGTAGTCCACAGAGCTAGTCCTGCCAATTGTAACTATTCCTCATTTAAAGAATATGGGATGTTGTACTTGTACAATTTTAATACCTATGGCAAACTGATTTCAGAGTGTTGCTTGTTGTGATCAGCATTAAATGTTGAACTGTATATTAAACCACCAAACCTTGAAAGAGTAAATAATAAACATTTGCATTGGGTAACAAAATATCTTTGTTTCATAATTAATTTACAGATTATTCCTTAGGCTTGTCACACTAAACCCCATGGAGTTGAGAAGTTTTTTAATCCTAAATTGAAATCCTAAATACTGGTTCAAACTAAAAGAAGAACCGTTTGTGCAGTTGGTATAGAGCCTAGAGGGTTCAATTGATGGTCCAGCTGTTGCAGTCCAGCTGTTGGGGGATCAATCCTTCATCCACTCCTTCCTTATAGTAAGCAGAGCCAAAGTGCAGAAGGAACATGTAATATGGGCCCATTACCTAGAACTGCTTCTTAAACACAAAAAGTAGCTTAACACAGCAATTTATGCTGAAACCAGTATGCCTCATCTGCAATTTGTGACTGCAGGTATACTGCTTATTTCTGCAATTATTTAAAAGCAACAGTATTAAGCTCTATGGAAATGAGCCACTCAACCACCCGAGAAATGCTGTTTTTCCATCATAATAAAATCTTTGCTTTTGTATTCCCGTCAAAGAGTTTTTGTTTGACATAATTTCCCGAAGTAAAGCGAAATACTGGGGTTTGTTAAGGCAACTGGCGCAAACAAGACGAATATATTAACCCCTAAGATCATTCCAAATCCCAGGCGGTCTATTGAAATACTGGGATTTGATAAGGCAACTGGCGCAAACAAGACGACTTTTTAACCCTAAGATCATTCCAAATTCCAGGCGGTCTATTTTCTTCGTTCACTCTGTCGCCTGAAACAAACCCGGTCCACGACGACGCCACGCTGAGAGCTTCTCAAATCTTGGGAATAGGTTTAGACTTGTGTTAGTCGGTGACCGTGAGAAATCTATGTATATTGAACAAAAAACGCTAAAACACCGGTCATAAATGGGATTAGGACTTGATCAAGTTAAGAATTTTACAATTTTCGACAATTCAAATCAAACTTTACGCCGTAGCCATCAACTGCAAAACTTCCCCGGGAATACAGGTTTTTTTTTACTTAGACTGTTTCAATAAGTTTTGATGCTTTTAAAATGACCATCAATAAAATATATCTTGATCTAAGAAAGTTTTTTGCAGTATATAACATGTAATTTAATTTTAATCGAATAATGATGTTTCCGGAAGTTGGGTTTGCTTACACTTAAAGAGCCATTGTGTTTGTGCACAGACACAAAACGTGCAATACATGACGTCATGGTGACGTCGTCCGGAATTTAAGGCCATCGAATAGTTATACAGTACCCCAAAAGTATAAAATCGAAAAAAAATTGACGATCGGACGTATTGTTTTTGAGATATGGTGGTCTAAAGATTGGGTAATTAAATATTCATGCCATTATAACTAAGTAAATTAATTAATTAATTTAAGCAAATTACACTTTTATATAACTTCAAAACCTAAGCTTTAATATGATATAGGATTTGACTCTTTTATACTAAGCCAAGTATGACTTTTGGCTTTCACAAAATGCCCTGGTTAAACCTATGGGCTTTTGAGATACAAAGAATAATAATAATAATAAAAACAAATAAAAATCTTAACAAAAACAATACCTGTTCCGACCACTACGTCGGAACAGCTAATAATAAGGAAGTAAAAAAAAAAAAATCTGGACGATTACAATAGCTGTTCTTTGGGGATTAGCTAATAATAATATCGACAGAAACAATGTGCCGACTACATCGTCGGAACAGCTAATACAAATCCTGACGAAACAATAGCTGTTCCGACTCCGGACTCCTATGTCGGAACAGCTAATAATCCCAACAAAAACAAAACCTGTTCCAACCGCTAAGTCGAAACAGCTAATAATGATATTGCACTTTCTTTCCTAAAATAACTCTGCTTAGAGAACGGACAACCGAATGGTATAAAACAAATTGAAGATAACCATTTTGATGAATGAATTTTCGCATAGTTACCAACTGTAGGCGTGGATCAACAACAGTAATAATAGCAACGGGCGGATTAATGGAAATGTGAATGCACTGAATGATTTGTTTTAATCGAAGTGATTAATATTCCTCTCCAGGTCTGTTATTTCCGCATGGTGCAGGAGACATATCAGTCGAAAATCAGCTGGACCATTCTTCGTCAGAGATCATAATTCCGGTCCATTTTCCCTTCTTTGGCCAAACTGTCACCTCTGCCTTTGTGAGTGTTCCTTTAGTGTCGTCTTTGAACATATATAAGGAGACATAAATGACTCCCATTGCCCCAAATCAGAAGCGAATGGGTGAGGTTCCCATTTAAATAATTATTGTGTGAAACAAATCGACAGTATAACACCTCGCAATGGTCAAGGAAGTTTGTCAAACCTATAATAATGATTCTCTCGAATTCAACTTATATTGGTTTGAAATTTCTCACATTTTGCAAAGAGGCATTTCATGATTTTACCTTTTACAAATGTTGAAGTTTTTGAACGAAGGAATCGCTGGAGTCCACTTTTTTAACGACAAATGTTCAGACTCGGGCTGTAAATGTCTCAGACTTAGACACAGACGCGGACGTGGTGGAATAGGTACCTAAAGTTGTGACTACTTTTGCTAATCGTTTCCTGATTTTAAAGGTATATAATACCTCTGCAGTTTTTGCTTTTCAGATAATTATGTAAATATATATAAATTTCCCCCTTTTTTATTCTCTATCAATACTGCAGGTGAGCACAAATGGCGTAATCTCTTTCAGTCGGGAATTTATTTCGTATATACCGGAATCCTTTCCGCTGGTTGGGGACGAATCTATCCTCGCAGTGTTCTGGAGTGATAGTGACATACGTGAACACGGAAATGTGATGTACCGTCCATATATTCGTAACAATTCCAACGCGGGCATTTTCGATCGGGCAGAGGCGGTAATCAGACAGGCAGTCGGAAATCAGTCTAATTTCACAGCATCGTGGATATTTGTAGCTTCTTGGTACAAGGTGCCGTTTTTCGGATCGATGAACAACAACATTGTACGTATAATTTCGTTAATAGTAAAAAGAAACCTATACACTGATGAGGTATGTCAGGCGGGCATGACAATGAATATGAAACTTATAACACAAAAGGAAGTTCGTGCATTATGCACTCAAATATTTGTAACAACATTTTTCCGGTTATCGAGGCAGTCACATTGTGCCAAGTGGGCGTGACTTAGTGCTAGATGGGCGTCATACTTACTAACCGGATGCAAATTGTAGGACGGCAACAAAGAACGGGAATGACCAGATCGATGATATTTTGAAGCATATTATAATAACAACGTTAATTAAAAAAATAGAATAAGAATAGAGATTACACTTGTCATTTTTTTTTAGTAAACAGCTTCACAAAAAAAAAAAAAAAACTTGTTTTGGTTAGGCTTTAAATATTTGTTTGACAATTTCTACTTAAAACAAAATATATAAACACTAGTTCAACAAAACAGTTACGTTTGTAACGTAGGTATTCAATAATTGTGAGAGCTTTTGCTTCTGATTTGGTTTCACTGTGCCATTCAGTGAATTGACATTGTGTTAGTATTTAATAACACTTTAATCAACTACTTTTTCACACCTTTGTGAAGACCAACACCTACCAGGCTGTTATAATCACCGATAGCACGCTGTCATTTGCCATGTATAATTATGAAGAAATAGCTTGGACGACAGGAACAGATTCGGGGGGAGATCCCTACACTGGACTGGGAGGAGATCCTGCACAGGTAAGGACCAACCAAGCTGAGACAAATCATTGGCATTTGGGGATGGACGAGGAGGTAACCAGACAACTCCAGCGACACAGTCAATACCATTTTAATTAAGATGCTTTAGGAATGCATCCGTGTTTTCTAGTCAGCCTATTGAAAGCATACATTTTTTCCACCTCAGGATGTTAACACCACTATGTGTCTGGAACAAAACGTGAGTTATATTCCAAAGGTCAAATCTGGCCTTAGTCAACTTAGTTCCCCAGAGTGAGCTTACTCTTAAAAGGGAAGACTTAAACATGTTTAAAAATCGCTATCTCGAAATACTAATTGAATCCTAGGTTGGATATAATGCTGGTGGTGGGACGAACTACTACTCTGTACCCGAATCAATGACGGATGCTATTGTCAACATTGACGAACGTTCCAACATCGGCAATAGAGGGCGCTGGCTCTTCCGCATAGACAGAAACCGTAAGCATCCCCCGTTATTATCATAACCAGTGCAATAATTCCATAATGGCTTCTTTTCTTACCCGTGTTTCTTATGTTTTTCCGCGGAAGTTGAGGTTTGACTATAACTAAAGTTTTAATTTACTAAATTTCTACCCCCTTTTTAAAGTCATTGTCACCTCCAAATTAATAATAAATATACAATAATTAATAAAATAGGCATTAGGTGTACAGAAGCCACAACTGCTCCTCTTACTATAGAATCCACCACTGATCCTATTACAACAGAATCCACCACTGCTCCTTCAACTACAGAATCCACCACTGATTTTCCAACTACAGAAACCACCACTGATCCTGCAACTACAGAACCCACCACTGCTCCTTCAACTACAGAATCCAACACTGATCCTCCAATTACAGAATCCACCACTGATCCTCAAACTACAGAATCCACCACTGATCCTCAAACTACAGAATCAACCTTTGCTCCTTCAACTACAGAATCCACCACTGATTTTCAAACTACAGAATCCACCATTGGCCCTTCAACTACAGAATCCACCACTGCTCATTCAACTAGAGAATCCAACACTGATCCTTTAACTACAGAATCCACCACTGATCCTCGAAATACATATTCCAACAGTGATCCTTCAACTACAGAATCCACCACTGATTTTCAATCTACAGAATCCCCTTCAACTACAGAATCCGACACTGATTTTCAAACTGCATTAACCACCACTGATCCCGCAACTACAGAACCCACCACTGCTCCTTCAACTACAGAATCCAACACTGATCCTCCAACTACAGAATCCACCACTGTTTTTCAAACTACAGAATCCCCTTCAACTACAGAATTCACACTGATCATTCAACTACAGAACCCACTACTGCTCCTTCAACTACAGAACCCACCACTGATCCTTCAACTACAGAATCCACCACTGATTCTCCAACTACCACTTCTCAAGGTAATTTCATTCATTGGCATTTGCTTATAAAACATAATTTTCTTCCCCCCATAAAAAAAATTCAATATTAAATGCTCAAAGGGTTTAATAACTGAAAACAATTCGAATCGGCTGTTTAGTTCTTGAGATATGGTACCACTTCCGGTTGACCCGGAAGTAAAGGTTATAATGGGGTCATGGTAACCCAAGTTCAATCTCCAATGCTCAAGGGAATTATAACTGAAAAAAAATTGAAAATCGGTGAAATTGAAAATCACTGATTTTCCAACTACATAATCCACCACTGATCCTGCAATGACAGAACCCACCACTGCTCCTCTTACTAAAGACTCCACCACTAATCCTCTTACTACAGATCCACCAATGATCCTGCAACTACAGAATCCACCACTGCTCCTTCAGCTACAGAATCCACCACTGATTTTCCAACTACAGAATCCACCACCGATCCTGCAACTACAGAACTCACACTGCTCCTTCAACTACAGAATCCACCACTGCTCCTTCAGCTACAG